>CM059196.1:23873882-24471382 GCA_030323885.1 Branchipolynoe longqiensis
ACCAGCACCATGACACAATATCCCACACAGTCACATTATCCTAACACTGTGCTAACTAGCCCTTGTCCTGTCCTATTAATGCTGATCGCCAGCAAGGAAGCGACAAGTATTAATTTGATAAATCATTGGTTTGAATTCAAAGTCCCGACCTTCCACACGCGAGAGGCCTGCGCTCTCCAGATTCGACCACCGAATCCAATATATTTATATATATATATATATATATATATATATATATATATATATATATGTATGTGACGGTTAACGCATTTTACAAGTATAAATGTTAGGGGAACATATATACTTTGCTACTTCCTCCATTGACGCATTGGTGGAGTGCGCCCCCCCCCCCCCAGCTGTCGGGGAGTTGGATATGGGTGCCCTCCCTCCCCTCGCGCCACCCAAGCTGAAGGAAAAAGAGACCACCCCGTGGTTCATGTATATACATTAAGTGAGTGGATATATACTCAGTATATATACACCCACATATATGGGTCAATATGGAATGATGCATGTGTCTTCCTGGAGTTGCCTTATCTCCCTTGCTACTACTACTTCTATGGTGGCATTGCGGCGTCTGGTAATTACAGGCTTTACGAGTCTGCCCCCGCCCCCCTCACCTCCCACCCTCACCCGGCGCGTGTTGCACGAGCACGTGTGCAATCAGATTACCGGCCGTGTGTGATTTATGTACAGGGTCACGTGGGGGGGCGGGGGGGGGGGGGAGGTGCGCAGTCGGCACAGCGCGCGTGCGCAGGTCACGGCACCAGGCCACCCAAGGACATTGTGACCGGGGTGCCCTTGATGAAGCGCGGATACATTATCAGTGAGTGTGTGTCTGTTAAATATCCACTCACCTGACACGTGGAGTGGCAGTGGATTGGTGTTTGCGGTCTAGTAGTATTTCAGGTAATATGTAAGGCGACATGCGGCGGTCGCAGTTTTATTGTGGAAAACCATTGAATACAGAACGGTCAGGGTAGAGTGAACTTTCATGAAGGTTGAGTGCTCTATCTTCTACCAGTGATACCAGGCACGGTGGCCGAATCGGTAGAGCGCAGGCCTCGCGTGTGGAAGGTCAGGAGTTCGGTTCCCAGTCGACTCAAACAAATGCCTTACAAAATGTATCCTTGTCGCTTCCTAGCCTGGTGCTCGGCATTAATAGGATAGGGCAAGGACTGGTTAGCTCAGTGTCAGGATAATGTGACTGACTGGAATATTGGCCTGATTTCCCATTGGGGTGGCTCTATAAAGTCACCATGAGTGTGCACTATCCCAAGTCTCTACTTGTCCTGATATGACCTTAGATGTTGACATGACGTAAAACTCCAACAACCAACCAACCCGCTACCAGTGACGTCATATATGTTGCCTTTACACAAAGTTAAAGTTTCTTCACTTTCACTGATGACTAAGGTGAGAAGAAAGCTGCTCACTTTGAGGGCCCCTAAGTTAGTGGGTGATAATAGGGAGGAAACAGCCACGGTTGGGTGGAGGCTGGCACCTCTAAACGAGGGATTTCCCTTATTTAAAGTGGCATAATCCGTTGGTTTTGAGGTTCTGCCATTTCCTGAGATAAATACATTAGATTGATCGGTACCTTACTTTACTTCGAAGTACCTTTTATTTGAAATGGCTATTTTTGGGGCTATTTGAAGTGAAAACATGAAACGTTATTTTTTTTGCAAGCATGTCAAAATTCGCACACTATAGACTCCGCTCCATCAGTAACGGATTCTACGACCCGTCCGGAAATGACCATAGAGATTGCTAGGACGTAAACCAACAACAAACAAAACCAGAGTTACCTAGGCGAACCGTGATACTTCGATTGGTGTGTTACACAGAATGTCCAGCAGTGAGAGCACTCATGCCCCTGTCACACTACGACGCTTCTCGCCGGCGACCCGTCAACGTGTGGTCTTTTTGGGCGATATTTGGTGAAATATCGAGAAGCGCTGGTGGCGCGTTATGGGCGCGTCGGTACACGTCGGTACACGTCTTTGTCGCCGGCGAGTCGCCGGCGGAAGTCGGCGCGTGTTGCCAGTCGCCCAAGGTTTTGAACATGTCCAAAACTCTCCAACGACCGCCAGCGCGCGCAAATATATGGGTAAGGACGTTAGGCGCGCGTCGCGCTGCGTTGGACGCGCCGGCATAACGTTATGGGAACGGTACGAAGACGGCGCGCGCGCGGGAGGGTCGTTGCTCACGCGTTGCGCAAACAGGGCCGTTTTTGTTTTACGCCCTAGCAACATTTAAGGTTAAATGAAGACGTCACGCCAAACTTTTTTTTTTTTTTTTTCCCAGCGCGTCGACACACGTTGGCGGCGCGCACACAACGCGCCGCGCTGACGCCGATCTTTTCCCCCAAACCGCCGAAAAGTTTGACGTTTCTCGACGCGCAAGATTTTATTTCCAACGCTGACGGATCGCCAGGAGAAGCGTCGTAGTGTGACAGGGGCATCAGTACAGAATAGAAGCATGCCGATCCGACTCCTATTCACAGACCTTAGTAATAGTATCACCATACAATATGTTGTACGAGACAGGTAAATTAGAGCACACACTACACAATAGAAGCACGCCGATCCGACTCCTATTCACACATCTTAGTAATAGTATCACGATACAATATGTTGTACTAGACAGGTAAATTAGAGCACACACTACACAATAGAAGCACGCTGATCCGACTCCTATTCACTGGCCTTAGTAATAGTATCACCATACAATATGTTGTACTAGACAGGTATTTTAGAGCACTCACTACACAATAGAAGCACGCCGATCCGATTCCTATTCACACATCTTAGTAATAGTATCATGATACAATATGTTCTACTAGACAGGTAAATTAGAGCACACACTACACAATAGAAGCACGCTGATCCGACTCCTATTCACAGACCTTAGTAATAGTATCACCATACAATATGTTGTACGAGACAGGTAAATTAGAGCACACACTACACAATAGAAGCACGTCGATCCGACTCCTATTCACACATCTTAGTAATAGTATCACCATACAATATGTTGTATGGGACAGGTCAATTAGAGCACACACTACACAATAGAAGCATGCTGATCCGACTCCTATTCCCACATCTTAGTAATAGTATCATGATACAATATGTTGTACGAGACAGGTAAATTAGAGCACACACTACAGAATAGAAGCACACCGATCCGACTCATATTCCCACATCTTAGTAATAGTATCACGATACAATATGTTGTATGAGACAGGTAAATTAGAGCACTCATGACAATAGAAGCAGGCCGATCCGACTCCTATTCACACGCCTTAGTAATAGTATCACCATACAATATGTTGTACGAGACAGGTAAATTAGAGCACACACTACACAATAGAAGCACGCTGATCCGACTCCTATTCACACATCTTACTAATAGTATCACCATACAATATGTTGTACGAGACAGGTAAATTAGAGCACTCACTACAATAGAAGCACGCTGATCCGACTCCTATTCACACACCTTAGTAATAATATCACCATACAATATGTTGTACTAGACAGCTAAATGTTTACTATTTATTACATGTTTTGATTAAATCGGACACACGTCCTTCCTTAATACAAAATATACTGATTCGCAGGATTTGGTTGGTTGTTTGAGTTTTATGCCTTGCCAACATGCAAGGTCATATCAGGATGGGGACCGACTTGTACCAGTGAGCATTCATGGCGACTTTTTAGTGTTGCCCCACTGGGAGACCAGCCGGTCAGTACAATGACCTGATATCACACTCTCTCACATTATCCTGGCACTGAGCCAACCAGGCCTTGCCCTATCCTAATAATGCAGAGGGCCTGGTTAGGAAGCTACAAGTGTGCATTTTTAAGTCATCGGTTTGACTCAACCATGGTTCGAACCCACGGTCTACCAAAACGAGAGCCGGAAGCTCAACTCATTCGACCATCCCGTCTGGTGCCCAGGTATAGGTAATTGTGCCAGGGTCCCAACCGAATGCACACCAGTGATTCCATAACGTGGCAACAACGATTGTCCAGGATTGTGATCTAACCCCAAGTCGTATACATCAGGGCCCATATGCATGAAGAATTATTTATCGGCTCTGGTGTTAAGGGCTGGGTCTGGGCTAGCTAACGCTGGCATTGGAAATTCGGTCAGAGAGTATGTACGGAGCCAAAGCGCGGAGGTGTTAGCTAACCTAGCAGTTATTTATAGATATGGGAAATCCCTCTGTGCCTGTGTACATTCGTCGATTTGACAATATTAATATCGCCGCCGTTGTAGCTGCGGTGTTAATATCGGTTCGAATTTAGGGTTAATTTAATGAAATTTCACGATTTGAGTATGTAATTCTGTTAAATATGATCGCATTGAATAGATTTGGGCCTAATAATATATTGCTGTGATGCGGCGGCGGTGGCGGCAGCGATGTTTTGTTGATCTTCGACAGTATGGATAGCGACGTCGATGCGGCGGCGGTGATTTGTTTTGTGTACATTCGTCGATTTGACAATATTAATATCACCACTGTTGTAGTGGCGGCGTTAATATGGGTTCAATTTTAGGGTTAACTTAATGAAATTTCATGATTTGAGTATGTAATTCTGTTAAATATGATCGCATTCAGTAGATTTATGCCGAAGCTGTCACTAACCCTGACGGTAACCTTGCTATAGCTTGGGGTTAGCGTAGACAATGTCAAACTCACAGAGTTTCCCTAACCTGGCCACATGCATACCGACTTTTCGCCGCTAACCCAGAGATCATCGCTAACCACAGGTTTGGAGCGCTAACACCGCCCCATGCATACGGGCCCAGGTTTGGAGCTTGCCCCGACCACTCCATATTCATGGGAGCACTACGATCGCATTACCATTGAAATGGGCTAATCTGTAGTTGTTACATGGCTCAGCATAACCCACCGGCCGCCATTAGCCCGACAGTACATGCCGCCCTACAGCACGGCGGGCATTGTGCGGAATGGTACTTCATTTATGGGATCCACGGGGCGCCTGTTGGGCCGGGGAATGGGCAGACTTCATGTTCTTCCGAAGACTGCGTCGGTTCTCTACGGAATGTGTGGGGCAGGAGGGGGCGCAGCGGGAGGGTGGGGATGGGCGGGGGTGGGAGGGCACAGTGTATTGGGGCGGTATAGGGGAACGGTTGGGGGAAGAAGGATGGAGTTGGAGAATATATGTATACACGGGTGGGAGTGGAGAGGAAGTGGGGGAGGAGGGAAGGGGAGAGGGCTGAAGAGAGGGGGCTGAGGAGAGGGGCAGAGAGGAGGGGGTAGATGGGAGGGGCAGAGGGGAAGATATGGAGGGGGCAGAGGGGAAGGGGACAGAGAGGAAGGGGCAGAGGGGAGGGGGAGAGGAGAAGGCTGAGGAGAGGGGGAGAGGAGAGGGGCAGAGGGGAGGTGGCAGATGGGCGGGGGTCAGAGGGGAGGGGCCAGAGGGGAGGGGGCAGCGGGGAGGCGGAGCGGGGAGAAGGCTGAGGAAAGGGGGAAGAGGAGAGGGGGAAGAGGAGAGGGGGCACAGGGGAGGGGGCACAGGGGAGGGGAGGAGGCACAGGGGAGGGGGCACATGGGAGGGGGCACAGGAGGAGATTATCGCTGAGCTTCCTGATAAGAATGTAAAACAAACCAGTTAAGAAAGTATGTGTTTGTCCTGACTGGAATTTGTCTGAGTGCCCAGATAACAGTCACACTGCCCGCTCATGTGCTGGGTGACTGGTGACCTAGGAATCAGTGACTGCATAAACAACAAGTGTTACTATCGGAAGCTGATGTTCCATGCACGTTCACGGGACAGGGCGACGGGGTTGGGTGTGTGGGTGTGTGGATGTGTGGGTGTGGGTGTGGGTGTGGGCGGTGTGTGGATGTGTTGGTGTGGGTGTGGGTGGGTGTGGTGGTAGGGGGGGGCTGGGGTGTAGAATGTGTGGTGTTGCTGGGGTGCAGAGTGGATCGGAGGTTGGTTGTTGGAGTTTTACGCCCTGGCAACATATACGGGCATATCAGGGTGGATACCGCCTTGTGACAGTGCACACTCATGGTGACTTTATAGTGTTGCCCCACTGGGAAATAGGTCAGCTAGCACCATGACCTGATATCCCACTCGGTTACATTATCCTGACACTGAGCTAACCAGTCCTTGCCCTATCCTATTATTGCCGAGCACCAGGCTAGGAAGCGACATGTATCAATTTGATAAGTCATTGGTTTGAATCGTCCGGGAATCGAACTCCCGACCTCCTGCACAATATCACTTGCTACATTATCTAATAATAAATAAATACACAACATTAAATTTCAATTTTGAAAACAAAAACCTGGGTGTGGTAGCGATTGGTGTGGAAAATGCACACGTTTGTTTGTTGGGGTTTTACGTCCTAGCAACATCTACGGTCATATCAGGACGGACATACAGGTGTTCAATGCGGGATACATGGATTAGGGTGAACTTGATGGGAGAGTCCGGTGCTGAATGAGTTATTCACAAGAAGTTGGTGACATTCTATGAGAAGACAATGATAGTGCATTGTGGGAAGGGAACCGGTAGAAGGCTATGCTGGAGAAGTATGTGGCAGGTGAGTTACTCCAACGTATGAACTTGTGCAAATTACAGAAGGAATCCTTCAAGTGAGAGGACATGAATCCAGTGGTCTATGCAAGGAAATGCCGCGAAGATTCCAGAAATATAACATTCTCCATACAGATCAAGAGGATCATATTATGGAGGTATATAACCATCATAGCAGCGGATCCTTCTACGGTTTGTGTGTCACGGCTGAAGTGGAATAATGATATAATCACCTAACTACATGTACTGTTGTACATCTAGTTATGTGTTTATATCATCTACCACAGCATACCACCACCAATATGCATATACCACAGCATGTCATTCTAAGGTCTGAGCTCCACCTGGTTTTGAGAAAGCTTGTTGCGCGTGAGCATCTCGAAACGCACACACCCATATGTGTATTATGAACCTTGCAGTGCTCTCTAAGTCAGTGTCTCGAAATGCACACACCTGTCTGTGTATCAGGAACATTGCAGTGGTCTCCGAGTCAGTGTCTCGAAACGTACACACCCCTATGTGTATCATGAACCTTGCAGTGGTCTCTGAGTGAGTGTCTCGAAATGCACACAGTGTATGTGATTCAGGAAGCTTGCAGTGGTCTCCGAGTCAGTGTCTCAAAACGCACACACCCCTATGTGTATCATGAAGCTTGCAGTGGTCTCCGAGTCAGTGTTTCGAAACGCTCACACATATGTCTATCCTGAACATTGCAGTGGTCTCCGAGTCAGTGTCTCGAAATGCACACACACCCATATGTGTATCATGAACCTTGCAGTGGTCTCCGAGTCAGTGTCTCGAGACGCACACTCACCAATGTGTATAATGAACCTTGCAGTGGTCCCTGATTGAGTGTCTCGAAATGCACACACCCATGTGTGTATCAGGAAGCTTGCAGTGGTCTCCGAGTCAGTGTCTCGAAACGTATACACACATATGTGTATCCTGAACTCAGTGTCTCGAAATGCACACACATGTATGTGTATCATGAACCTTGCAGTGGTCTCTGAGTCAGTGTCTCGAAATGCACACACACCTGTATGTGTATCATGAACCTTGCAATGCTCTCCGAGTCAGTGTCTCGAGATGCACCCACAACTATGTGTATCATGAACCTTGTAGTGCTCTCCGATTCAGTTTCCCCACACATGTACTTGGAGAAAGCAAGTGACAAGACGGAAGACTAAAGCAAAAGGAAGGAACGCCAACATTGCCCACCAGAGGGCAGACATGCATGGTCAGGCACAGCCCTCTCTAACTCTAAGTGGCAAGCGAGACAGGACAGGATGTACATGTATATATGCATGCACACATATAGACACATATATATACATACATATGTAGGCCCATACAGGAGGCATATCTGGGTCAGGGTCCAAAACAGCATACAATATACCATGTACTTTACTCGTTTGACTGTTCACCTCAGGATATTTTAAATGTGATGGTGTGTCCCAATTTACACATAATGATGTGTTCGCATTTCTCCAAGCACTATTCTAGCTCCATTCCACAGAACAGACACCACAGAACAGACAATCCTGTCTTTACACACAAATGGTATTAACGCACATTCTCATTTAGGTTCTCATTTGACTTCATGGAGTGTGCACTCATGACAATTATGTCACACTAATAATTAATAATAATTATTATCATGTCAGATCATGGACTCCGGATGGAAAGTCACAATCTACAACTATCCCCACCGAGATAGCGCTAACCCTGTATAAAAGAAGGATAGGCTAACACGGGATAGGATCGCGTGGATAGCCCTAACAACGCTCAATGCATACTGTTGTTTGACCGCTATCCCGGTGGTGATAGGCGGTATCCTTGGGATAGGGTCACTAACACCGCTTCATACATACGGCCCAATGTGACTTGCATTCCTAGGGGAGAGAGGCAAGCATCCTGCTAAGGTCCGTAAACCAATACTGTATCCAATTCCACTCTCTCATGGCCAGATTCAGTCGAGGCAGAGCCAGTTAAAGGCACACATAAGACAAGTATTCACCACTGCTCCTAGCCGGAGAGTACTGAAACCTGCAAACTTAGATCATGTGATTAAACTTGGGTCACGTGATTAGCTCTCCGCATGGCCATACGGAACCTCTCATCACAACCGTAGTGGCCAGTAGCACGGCCCAAACAAGCCGAAATCCACGATATTACTTAGAACATCATTGCATTAGACAACGCGATCCGCTAACACACAAATCTCTTCCTAGCCAGGCGCTTTGCATTATTAGGATAGGGCAAGACCTGGGCCCGTATGCAGGAGTCAGTGATAGCGGCGTTTGGTGTTACAGCCTGTCACCGTTTAGGTATCAACAATGTCGGGAAGTGTGTCAAGTGGTATGCAGGAGCGCATAACACTTTGATTATAGCTAAACATGAAGTTATTTAAAGATTTGGGAAATCCCTCAATTCGACAATATGAATACCACCGACAATGCGGCAGTGGCCTTAATATTGGTTCGAATTTAGGGTTAATTTGATTAAATTTTGCTTATGGCGTATGTAATTCTGTTAAATATGACAGCATTTAATAGATTTGGGCCTAATATATTGCTGTGGTGGCCATGTTTATTTGACGTTGGACAGTATGGATATCGATGTTGCTGCAGCGGCGGCGATTTGTGTACTTTACATTCGTCGATTCGATAATATTAATATCGCCACCTCTGCGGCGGCAGCATTAATATTGCTTCGAATTGATGGTTACTTTGCTGAAATTTCACTTATTGCATATGTAATTCTGTTAAATATGATAGCATTGAATAGATTTGGGCCTAATATATTGTCGCCGATGTGGCGGCGATGGACAGTATGGATATCGATGTCCATGCAGCGGCGGCGATTTGTTTACTTTACATTCGTCGATTCGAAAATATTAATATCGCCGCTGATCCGGCGGCAGCGTTAATATCGCTTCGAATTTAGGTTTATTTGATAAAATTCCACTTATTGCGTATTTAATTCTGTCAAATATGATAGCATTGAATAGATTTGGGCCTAACCTAACACTAACACCGCTATAAACTAGCTATGTTTCTGGTTTACCTTAACCTAGTTTCAGCTTCTGGTGTTAGGCCTATCACTGACTCATGCATGCCACTTTTCGCCGCTAAACGGGGATTCCCGCCAAACACCGTTTTGGCTCGCTATCACCGACTCCTGCATATGGGCCCTGGTTGGCTCTGTGTCAGGACAATGTGACTGATTGGCATATCGGGTCATGGTGCTGGTGGCCTGATTTCCCAGTGGGGAAGCACTATAAAGCCACAATGAGTGCATACTGTCAGAAGTCTGTCCCGATCCTGATATTGCCAGGACGTAAAGCTCCAACAAGCAATCAACCAATCCCCCCCACACACACAACCCCCCTGCCCCCCCCCCCCACTGCCCCATTCCTCCCAAACACACTCACCGGACATCCACCACTTTCCCAACCCACAGAGCCCCACAGCCACCCAGACACCCACATGCAGGGCAAATACGCACCAGTAACTGCGGAACCGATCTGCCAGAACGGGTCCCTAAAATGTGCGCCAACAGTAGCCAGACGCCATTGCACCTTTCCAGATTGCAAACAGACCAAGCCGTCAGCTACTTGTTGTTGTACTTTACGTGTAAGAAGAAGGGCGAGAAACATTGGGAGAGTGTTTTGCATTACTCCGTGAGTGTGAGGGTTGGAAGAGATGTAAGTGTACCTCCTCCACTACTACAACGACCCGCCCTCCAAAACCTGTCATTTACACTTACCTGCCTGCCTCTTGACTTCCATTTCAAGGGTACACTCTTTGGGGATTTATATGAGGACCTGTAGTCCATTGGGTGAATTGATTGCAGAAAATTCCTAACTGGGTTCTTATATGTAGACATATAGTACACTGTGCGAATTGACTGTATAATAAGGTTGTACCTGGGTAATTATATGAGGACTTCTAGTACATTAGGTGAATTGCTTATAAGAAATTCCTACCTGGGTATTAATATTTAGACCTAAAAAACATCACTTATAGTGACCGTATAATAAGATCCTACCTGGATATCTATCTACATGTAGAGTTGTATTACATTGGGTGAATTGATTATAAGAAATTTCCACCTGGGTATTTATATATACACCTATAGTACATTGGGTGAAGGAACTGTATGATAAATAAGCTCCTACCTGGTATTTATACGTGGATCTGTAGTACATTGGGTGAACTGACTATAATAACTATACTTGCTGAAGTTATCTGCACCGAGAGCAATGCTCTGATGCTTGTACCGGAAACAGATTCCTACTAATATCGGATAGATTGAGGCTGCCTTTAGTGTTCCGGTAATTAACTTTATTAACATTACCTGGACTAGATGTGTGTACATACATTGTCGAGATTCTTTGCGCGTTGAGTAGAATGAGCATTTACTTCACAAAGTGGTCATTATCCCTCAGTATGAGACTCTGATTAAGGGTCATATTACATGAAGTATTGTTTCAGTAAGTATGGGGGAGATTTGCATGCTGACATTGCATAATACGCAAATGTTTGTCTTTGCACATATACCAATATCCCTACACATTGTCTCCATTATCGCTCATATACAGCTGTCAGAAGTGCCCCCCCCCCTTATTTATATACTAACGTAGCTGTAGTCGATTAACTGCAGACATTGCATAATAATCGTACACTTGCATAGTCTCTCAAGACTGAAGGATGCCTCAGTTTGTCTACAATTCGCCGATACGGAGAATAGTGCGTGAAATGTGGACCTGATGAGCAGCTCGAGTGTGTTGACACTACGCCGCAGGGAGCAGCTCATTGCTCCGCCACCCAGGAGCAATAACACTGCGCAGCCATAAGCAATAACTGCCGCTCCCCGGGCTTGTTACACGCCCACAACGCATTGAGACCCCTGCCCGCCCCCAAACTACCCTCCACCTTCCAAAGTACCCTCCACTCCCGCCAATTCTCACCCCATCCACACCTGCTCACACCAACTCACACACACGCACGACTCGCCGGGTCCATTGCCATTCCTCACCGATGGAAACATCGTCATATCCCTTTCAGTGAACCATAAAGAAATCCTCTCTTCCTCTCCCGCCCTCTCCCTCCCTCCCTCACCTCCCTCTCCCTCCCTCTCCCCCTTTCTCGTCTCCTTCACAGACATGTGAGCGGCAAGAAGGAGAATAAAAATTGCGCCACTCGTAAGCTGGTAGCTGTAGTAAGGTTAGAAGGAGACGAGCTGGATTGGCAAAGTCCCGACACCTGCGGCTCGCCCCGCAGTGTGTTGCCGGCAACCAGCTCCGCTAATGGGTCCGCTGAATGATGCCATGTTGAACGCAATTCCCACGCTTTCTGAGTGCAAACGTAACATGTTCGCTCATTGTTGGTTTCAAATGCAGGCACTTATGAAGTGGATTCAATGGCGTGTTGTAAAAATGGTGGTTATGGATATGATGACTAGCATTTTTCACATTGGTCATGTTTAGTAACTAATTATAGCTGTCTAGTCTGATTAACTATTGGGAATACAGAATCCTAAGGAGGGGGCTGAGCTTTCTGTCGTGCTGTTATCTGGGAGATCGAAGTAGCACTAATTACTGGCTTTGAGACATTGCCTTTGCTAGTGCCAGCTAGTGGTTCAAGTTGCCTTGGTTACTGAGCTAGCAAGGAGGGTTTGATGGCTCTTCCGGCTTTGAGAGTTGCCTCTCTATTCATATCGCAGATGACGAGTCAGTGAACCAGCAGTCCTGAGAAGCAGCGCACCCTATGGGAAAACACGCGTGCACTGCAGATGGATCGTCCAACTCAACAAACCTAAGTGCGCAGCATCACTGCTCGAGTGACAGCAAAGTGTGGTATGCAAAATGCAAACATTGACTTATATTTAATTGTAGTTTGCACCGACGTTGCATCGGCAACAAAATATGCATCGGGAGAAATGAGGTTTCACATATCTTGCTCATTCAGTATCCTTGTATCAAAATAACCCATGCTCTGATGGGGTAATAACCAGAAACCTCGCCGAAATTCAATAAAAACATGACCGGCTATTGGAAATTGCATGGTAGAGGACGATAATGTTGTGTTATCAGTTTTCATTTGTATGTTTTTGTTCTGCAATATTGGACTAGTTCGTGTACACACCGAGTTGTAACTGACTATTCTGTGAGGAAAGAGAGAGCAGGTCTGTGGGAGCCTTCTTTTGGTTGCTAGGGGACGGCTTCATTTTGTAATACGCAGATGCAGGGAAGTAGTTGATTGCCCATGAGCGTTACTACCAGATCACCATATTGCAGCAACTTGAGAGCTTAACAAGGAAGTGGTACTATTTTCCTTCACAGTGATACCCCAGATATTTTAGAGGTAGGTTGTTGTACAATACATGGTATTCCAGATTTAACACCATTAATCAGCATTCATGTATATTTATTCAGATTTATCATTTTAAACCCAAATAATCGATTGATGAACAATATGGTTTTAAGTCATGCTGAACCCCATACAGCTAACAATAATTAACCTCCCGTTCAGATTATTTCTGCTGCTTTATCGCAATATTGCTTCTAAAGCAAACAATTAAATGTTATCTATTCTGAAGTTCTTTATCATCGTGCCACTCCACTATAGACAAGTTACTAGGTTGATGTAATAACAGTTAAATAATCAAAACTCTAGTAATCATGATTTCTAATATAATATATATAATATCTTATATGGCCTATATATACTAATGTTCTTTATTGCTAATAAAAGAAAGAAGAAGAAAATTGACCAGACGGGATGGCCGAATGAGTTGAGCGTCCACCTCCTGTTTTGAGAGATCGGGGGATCCGAACCCGTGGGTTCGAACCCTGGTTGAGTCAAACCAATGACTTAAGAATTGATACTTGTCGCTTCCTAGCGAGGTGCTCGGAATTCTTAGGATAGGGCAAGGACTGGTTGGCTCAATGTCAGGATAATGTGACTGAGTGGGATATCAAGCCATGGTGCCAGTGGCCTGGTCTCCCAGCGAGGCAGCACTATAACATTGCCATGAGTGCACACTGTGACAAGTCGGTAGCCGTCCTGATATGACCTTATGTGTTGCTAGGACGTAACACAATGACAAACAAACAAACAAGCTAATAAAATAGTATAATACCACAGTTGTAATGTCGATGTCATCTGAAACATGTATTGCACGATATTGCCTTAGTGCAAAGATAGATCTTAGTACCATGCAGTTAGGTCCTGCGAACATTGTTACAATGCAATATCCATGTTCATCTCTGCATTTAAGATTGTAACCACAAATATCAGATAATGATCACACAGTGGATTGATAGATCCATGAAAGGTGTTATTGGGAGGACACTACGGGAAGATTCTTATCACATCTTGATACTGTGAGCGCCTGGGGACAATCTTCACAGAATGATTACAACACGGTACTCAAATTGAGGTACCTGCTCTCTAGATAATTATTAGTAGAACAGAGTATAACTGCATGTGGATATGTACCAGTAAAAGACGCTGCATCTGTGTTGGTGGTTCTGACGAGAAGTATTAGTAAAACAAGGTACAACTGCGTCGGTTAGTTCGGTTAGTTCTTGGAGTTTTTCATCCTGGAAACATCTAAGGTCATATCAGGACGGGTACTGACATATGACAGTGCGCACTTATGATGACTTTATAGTGCTGCTCCACTGGGATACCAGGCCACCAGTACCATGACCGGATATCCCACTCAGTCGTATTATCCTGACACTAAGTCAACCAGTTCTTGCCCATCCCAATAATACAGAGTGCCTGGCTAGGAAGTGACAAGTATCAATTGTCTAAGTCAGTGGCTTGACTGGACCTGGATTTGAACTCCCGACCTTCCACATGGCAGGCCTGCGCTATACCTATTCAGCCACCGCGTCCGGTGCTATGTCAGTTGTTCTGTAGGTATTAATCAATAGAATACGATACATTTGACATGGTGCTTCTGCTAAGAATTATTAGTAGAACAGGGTTCAACTATGCTTGCCATTCTCTAGAGAATTGTTAGTACAAGAAGTTAGACCTGTACCGGTGGTTCTCCAGAGAATAGGGTACCACTGTGATACATCTCCTCGCACATGCGTCAGGCACAGCGCGGTGCACCGTGCGCATGTGCAAAGCTAATATTCCCGCAATCAGTGGCAATAGCTGCTCATGGAATGTGGAGTACAAGCATGCAGAATCTATTCAAGTGACCTGTTTAGAGCTGATCAGGGGATGATCCAGATGGGCTACTCAGGGGCCACTCAGGCCAGTCAGGGCCATAGCTCAGAGAGTCCCAAACACAGGGCTCAATGTTATTTGCAGTGTTGCAAACTCTCAGGAAATTCAGGGCAGAGTCACTGAAATTGAACGTTCTGATCAGTCACCTCACCAGTGACGGATCGACCTCAAAATCGCAGTAATTTCATGCAAAAGCACCAACAACAACACAACTTTGTTCGTTACTATTTTTGCTTTTTGCTAATTCATATCCTGTAGTAGAGTGTACTTTTGATTAAATACAAGTAGATAATGTATTATTCATATTCTAAAATATCGGTCTATAACCCCTTGGAAATGTTCTCAAATAGCCGATCTTAAAACCATTAAAGAATGTGCTGAGTACAGGGCCAACCTTGCAAGCTTGTGGCTGCCAGCATTCAGATTCCACGCATGCAACGCAAAACCTCAAGGGTTGTCAGTACCTCCAGGTTGGAGGAATGGATCGAGAAGTGCAACAGTTAGGGCGGCGCAACCAGGCAGACAGAGCTGTTCGTGGGACTGCTCACAGCTGCTCAGTGAAGGTGCAGATAACCTTTCAGGAGCTGAATTTGTGTTGTTATGGGGGACTAATGCAAGGGTACCGCCTAGCGCTGCTCAGAGCAAGTGTTCAGAACTGTTCAGGGGTGAGAGATGTTCTGTTACCCTACTCAAGGCTCTTCAGAATCAGTGCTCGGGCCTGTTCTGGCGCACTGTTCAGAGCTGCTCGGGCTCACTGTTCAGAAATATTCGGGCGAAGATCTCAAAGCTATTCTGGTTGTGAGCTCAGTACATTGTAGCCAGTCCCGGTCGAATTGCCCTGATTCCACGTCTCTCAGAAGCCACATTTACTGTGAAGCTGATTATACCCACAATCTGACTCAATCTGAAGAGACACTCGTGCATTCGGATTCAGTGAACGTTCAGTTCATGTTTACTTGTTGGAGTTTTACGTCCTGGTAACATCTAAGGTCATATCAGGACGGGTCCCAGCCTGTGCACGCGTGGTGACTTTATAGTGTTGCCCCCTGGGCAATCAGGCCGCCCGCACCATGCCCCGATATCCCCCTCAGTCACATTATCGTGACTCTGAGCTAACCAGTGCTTGCCCTATCATATTAATTTCGAGCACCAGGCTAGGAAGCGACAAGTATCAATGTTAAAGGCATTAGTCTGACTCGACTGGGAACAGAAGAACCGACCTTCAACACACGAGGCCCGCGCTCTCCCGATTAGGCCACAGTGCCCGGTTTCATGTAATGTCGCCAAACAGATCACTGAGTTGAAGTGAGCAATTACTGTCTACATTGCAGAATTACAAGTGCGTGGCAATGTCCGGAAGTCAAGCTTTTCCTGCTCTCGGTAATCCACATCAAATGCTGACTGCAATGCTGGGTGGGAGGTTTGTGACACACTGACCTGATACGGCTGATATATATCCATTAATTTGGAATGTACATAAAACACTGATGAGATGCCTTCAACGTAACGATGTGGCCCATATGACTTACTAGGATTACGTAATTTGACGGAATAATGACAATAATATATGTGACATATTGATCTACTTCGCTGTGAATACGGGCGGGAGGGCATCACCAATCATTTATTCGGGCAATCATTGATCTGATGTAGGTAAAATACAGCTCTAATGCAAATACCACATTGCTCCGACGTGAGAGATGTCCTAACGATGAGCTGGGATACATGACGTGAAAAGACTGACGTGATATAAGGTGTGCGATACAATGAATGTTGCATGTGATAGTGATATTACGTGTGCGTCAGTTGATCATAGCATGTGACGGAATGTGTTGATACATGCACCATTATTATACATTGCCTCGGATGCGCTGCTATTATTAAACAATCACATATCTGTGGCACACCAATATGGTGCGTGTTCCATTTGGAGGTAATGCACGTGATACTTTATTGAGCACAATTTGACACATTGAATTGATTCACTGAACCCGATGATGCATGTATCATCGTACTGTTATGAGTGTGACCAATTAATGTGATTCTACTCTACTGATTACTGAAGACCCGATCCTATATAATCTACATTAGAGCCATTGCATCAACTCATAACATTATCAAGTTACAGACATCATAAGTTTACATCACAGCCAATGTGGGGGATTGATATGTGCGTCTGTCTGACCTAATTCATTGCTTTGATCAATGTGACGGAGTCCAGGAATGCCAGTGAGGCACTGATATGATGCCTGAGGCACTTTGTGCTGTTGCCTGCGAAATATCGTGATGGGTATAACACACATGTGTGTGTAAAGGGAGCGGGGCGTAGCTCATGCAGTAGAGTGTCCACCTGTGATGGCGTGTGTCATCCGATCGATCCTACTCAGTGGACACATTTGCAGTTTGGGTTATTTTCTATTCCAACCAGTGGCCCACAACTGGTTCATCAAAGGCTGTGGTATGTGCTGAGCTGTCTGTGGGAAAGTGCATATACAACACCCCTTGCTGCTTATCGGAAAGACTAGCCTATGTCTATGTCTTCTCGTTTGATTGCGCAATCATGCAAATTGCGAGAAATATTGTCCGGTGGAGAAGGGAAGCGGAATGGGATTCCCAGTTCATTAGGTCCGCAAAGTCAGTGGAAGACGACTCTCCTGCTGACCGCCAGGTTTTGTATGTTGATAGCCGGATGTTAAGTGTGAATACTATATAATTTATGATGTGGATATAAATAATGGCAGCCTCTTAATGTTTATCTCTAACCACCTTAACCTCCTTGTTCACCGTAAGTCAACTGTCACTCTGCTCACTTTCAATATATATATATATATATATATATATATATATATTCATATATAAGTATATATATAGACTGTATATATATATATATATATATATATATATATATATATTTATATATCCGGTAAATAAAGCGGAACTTCTAGATGCAAGTAGCGCCACGTGGCAGAAATGGGAACTAGAGGATCCTGAACTGCTTGTTTGTTTGTTTGTTGCTTTACGCCCTAGCAACATGTAAGGTCATATTAGGATCCATAATTTGAACCTTTATGAGTAGCAGTGATAATAGAAGGTTGCTTTGTTTCTATTCACATAATAGAATGTAGAACACATAACTTGCATATTTAGATAGGTAAAGGGGCACAGATAATATCAAGGCAAATAAACAACTACTCAGATAATAGATAATATAACACATAGCTTGCATGTGTACGTAATGTAACACAAGAAAATATCAAGGCAATTTTACATATTCAAACTATCAGTCTATTATGGATTAGCGGAGTATCTGAGCAGTTTTCTACTTGTCAGCAGCTGGTCAGGGCCGTTTCATCGAGGCACCAGGCCCCTGGCATCCTGAAACATTATCACACTCAGTCATCTTATCCTGACACTGGACCAACCAGTTATTTCGCTATCCAATAATGTCTGGCACAATGCAGTGTAGTGACAAGTGCCAATTACTGTAAGCAGGCCGCTGGTAAAAACCCTATAATCACCATGTGAAGCGGAGTCTCTAACCACACGGCAATCCTACCAGGTCCTCACATCACGGAGAAAATAACCGTCTGAGCTGGAACACGGTCCCCATGTCCTAGAATGACCGAATAAGAGCCATGTAAGTAGCTACCCCTCCCCATTCCATCCGCGAACCCTGCCCTCTCCCATCCTTGAATTTGTGGGCTTAGGCTAGGCATACATTGCCCGACATGAGCAGTGGATATCCCAGACTGCTGCCTGCGATTAGTGTGCATCGATTGTGAAGCCCAACATGTTTGTACTTGGTTAGTCAAAGCTAATCAGACAATTTAATGATACATCGCTTACTGCTTACAAAATATGCGCAAACTGTTCCTGCAGCCTCTAGTATAATATAGTGTATGCATGCGATCGTGTTGCAAGTTTCTGGGAATACCTTGTAGAACGCGGCAATGACTTTGACCTTCATTGGATCGATAGTTGACTGACATGCCGCCTGACGCCCACTGACACATATGGATGTAACTGTCCTAAAAGCATCTCAGCTGATAGTCTAAAGTCATGCTACCCTACTTCCACGAGGGACGCCATCCGGAGTCCAAGGGCACCGCTGACTGTTCTAGTTTAGTGCACTCCAACATCCAAGTGCACCCACAACTGAACCACCGGAACCACTGCCGTGACGTCATTTCCTATCTCCCCGGTGAAGAAGCCATTGGTTTCAGATTAGTAATGGATCCATTGCTACTGACATGACCACTATTCATGAAAGTATTACTACCTATTTTCAGAGCATTTTTCTTTTTTCTTGGAGATTTGTACTGCCTATCATGGATACATCTGAATACACTTGTTTTCACCATTAGTCAGTTTGTCGATAGAAAGCCCGAGCCTACACTTTTACCGACCTAAGGGATTTTTAACCGCCCACACCACATAGACATGGTATGAGAGCAACTGGCCTTTGATGATGCTGCAAGTTATACACAGCGGTGGAAATCCAAATTGGCAGAGCTGCAGTCTAAGGGAATCGAACCACCGACCTTCAGATTAGGAGTCTGACCTGGAAAAAAGTCAGACACTCTAACCACTCTGCTACAGAGAAGACCTTTAAAGCAGCATTTTCTGCCGAATCGGTAGAGCGCAGGTTTCCCGTGCGAATGTTCGGGGTTCGAATCCCGACCGAGTTAAATCAATAACTTATCAAATTGATACTTGTCACTACCTAGCCTGATGCTTGATACTACTGGGATAGGGCAAGAACTGGTTAGCTCAGTGTCAGGATAATATGACTGATTGGTAAATCGGGTCATGGTGCCAGTGGCCTGTACTCTCAGGAGGGAAGCACTATTATGTCACCATGAGTGCGCACTGTCACAAGTCAGATATGACCTTAGAATTTGCCAGGACATAAAACTCCAACAAATAAACAAACAATCTGCATTCAGATCATAACGCAAAATTTGGAATGAGCACACCTCTTTTGAGCATTTAGATATTTACAATAGCTTGTGGAAAGTGGGGAATTGACGCCAAGATAGCCAGTTCACTTCTGAACCTCCGAGCAATTATTCTCCTATCTGAGAAGTTCCCTCATAATGGCAGATCTTACATCGGTCTTTTGTGAGTGATCTGTTTTGGCAGGGTCAGGGTAGTTGGGCTGTTTGGCGCAGAACCTGAAGATTGATCTAAAGGTTCCAGATACCCCTCACATGCGGAAGGCCACCCCGAAATGCCCCACTTCTGAGGACACTAAAGCCATATGTTCTGCATCGATCTGCCTAGCTCATAACTCAACACACACTTCCAGGAGAGTAGAAGCTAAAGCTTCTAACACAACTTTGGTTGGTTGGTTTGCTGGTTGGTTGTTGGAGTTTTACGTCCGTGCAATATCTAAGGTCATATCAGGACGGTAGCAATGTGCACTCATGATGACTTTATTCCCCATTAGGAAATCACCATGTCGGCAGCATGACCCGATATCCCAATCAGTCACATTATCCTAGCATTGAGCTAACCAGTCCTTGTCATATCCTAGTAGTGCCAGGGGAAGTGACAAGTATCAACTTTATAAGTCATTGGTTTGATTCGACCGGGAACCAAACTCCTGAGCCCGCGCTCTACCGATTTGGCCAGTGCATCCGGTAACACAAGTTTGGACCTATCCTACCAGAAAAGAGTGCTACGCCAAAATACATATATAAACCTCCTGCCAATAGCGTATTAAAGGTAACTCTTACCGACCATGTATATGAGACTGTCTCAAAAGGTGCTAAGCAATATGGGACAAAATGTTGTCCATTGTACTGATCAACATACTATCTGCTTATGAATTTGCTCAGGATAAACTGATTTGTTTTTTACATAGTCTTTTATAATCCCAATAGAATACATATTGATTTGAAGCAAATAACCTTGCCTTTTCACTGTAACTATTTCTATGATATTTTGTGTCAATCATTACAATGAAAAAAAGAAAAAAGAGTTATTACCGTTTGAGACAGGCTCATATATGCTTATTGACTGCACTGCACTACCTGAGATTATGAGTGAGAAAAACACATCCCTGATTCGAATGGGTAATACAATAACTTGATGAGTATAAAAATGATAAGAAGAGGACAGATCCTCATGTCATGACCAGACGGGATGACCGACTGAGTTGAGCGTCGGTCTCCCGTTTTGGTAGATTGGAGGATTCGCACTCACGGGTTCAAACCATGGTCGAGTCAAAGCAATGATAAATTGATACTCATCACTTCCTACCCAGGCGCTTGGCATTATTAGGATAGTGCAAGGACTGGTTGGCTTAGTGCCAGGATAATGTGACTGATTGGGATATCAGGTCATGGTGCTGGTGGCCTGGTCTCCCAGTGGGGCAGAACTATAAAGTCACCATGAATGTGCACTGTCACAAGTCGGTTTCCATTCTGATATGACCTTATATGTTGCCAGGATGTAAAACTCCAACAAACAACATACAACATCATGTCTGCACACACATGTCTAGTCATGCAGTGGAGAAGTTATTCCCATAGCAATGAGTCTCCTGAGACCGCACCTACTCATCACGATCGGCTGCGCAATAGGTGCGTGCAGTCTACGTCGAGATGCCGGAGGTAGCTCATACCGACAAGCACTGCGCAATCACGCATATCCACGCGGGATCCCAGAGGGCGCCACACACAGAGGGATCCAAATAGGCAAAAACAATCACAGGCAGCCCGGCAAACACGGGCGGAGAGACGGCAGCCTCCAGGTCTGGCTTCACTCACGCCGTGTTTGATATGCTGATCAGGAAGGCCATGTTTACCAGCAGATTCACCAAAACAAACCCGCACCGAAAGCGCCATGAATTGTGTTAATAGTTCACCTGTAATCATTTAATTATACTTGATCCCTAATTGTTTTAAATGTACAGCTTTGATTGTTTCGGATAATACATCCCACACTATCGCGGTTCATAGGATGAGCATCGCATTGACACTGCCCGTTTTGTTTGTTTTTGTGTTGTTGTTGTTTTGCGTCCTAGCAACGCCTAAGGTCATATCAGGCGTGAAGGGATCATGCGTGAAAACCAACAAACGCCATCCAGATGGGAATAAAACCACGACTACCATGTTTGAGCTGAAGCTGCCATCATTCCGATAATCAAATCAGTAGTTTTACAGAAGCCACCACATCGCCTATGTAATGCCCTATGCAATATGAAATTGATAGACTTTAACTGGAACACTCAACAATAAATTGTCGTTTACAGAAAACAACAGAAATGGACCTGTCAGCTTTTGCGCCTGAACCTTTCAACCGTTCCCTAAGTTTACCTGAACAAAGACAATTCTCGCTGACTTTGTGAGCGTCCCCGTTCCCACAACGGTGGCCTCTCCGGCAGCCAGCATGTCGCCCGTGTGAGGCGTCGATGTGGATGTCTCTCTCTCCTCCCGCCGTACCTCCCGCCCTGTCTGTCAGTGTCAGGACTGGACTGTCAAGGTGTAGTGTCAGGACTTGACTGCCAGTGCTTAGTGTCAGGACTGGACTGTCAGGGTCTCAGGCACTTCTTCCAATCCATTTCCTTGATGATGAACTTTATTTCCTGCTATTTCCTGGGTGACCTCAAGGTCTATGACAACTTGTGGGATGTGCTCATCTATGAAGGATTGATTATCATCCACACTGACATTCCCTATAAAGCTAGTCTCCTTGAGGGCCACCATTTTGGTTTTGGGTTTGGTAGTCTGTTTGGTGCTCTTTAAACACGCGTATTTGGCTCTTGTGTAAACCTTCCTAGGTCGGAAACACTGGTTCCCGCATAGGTCGAATAAATAAGCACACTTGATGAAGTTGAGTTGATGAAGTATTGGAATGCCGATGCATAGGACCTGTTGTATTAAAAGTCAACCTGAAATACCTCCATCAGAGTCAAATGTGCTCTAGGATTTAAAGCTGCATAGTCCGATGAAAGCATGTAACTCTAATAAAGTTGAGTTGATAGAATAGCGGTAAGCTGATGTAATGGACCCGCTGTAATAAAAGTCAATATGAAATACATCAATTTGGAGATAAAGCTGCTCTGGTCACTTAAACCCTAGCCTTTAATCCCGCCATTAGCGCCACCTAGTTTTAATCGCCGGAATTAATTTCTCGCAGCTTCCGGAAAACGGATTATTGACACAATCACTTCACCATTACACTCATACATATATAGATATATACATGCTATCTATACCTATAATAGTTGTGATATATAATAGTTTGTAAGAGTTAATATATCTCGCTAGAAGAACTAACGTCCCTTGCCTAAAATTATAAAAGTCTGGTGGTAACAGTGAGTGTAGATGGGGAGGCAGTTGATGTGTGAACAGACAGGTGGCACCTACCAATGGATCTGAGGTTGACTAGGCTGGAGCAGTAGATAACCAGATCAAGGCTCCTCCAGTCGATGACTGAGGGAGGAGTTAGGGCTGAGGAGCCGATGGAAGCTTCCAGCCTTGTTATCCTTGTACAATGGCTTATACAATATATATATATGTTTGTGTATATTCTCTGCTATCCTACGACCGGAACATTATATACCACTCAGGCAGTACACTATCCTGACAATAAGACAACCATTCCCTTTTCTATCCTAAGAACATAACGTGTATTTGAGACTAGTGACAAGTGTCAATTATCTGTCGTCCTTGGTTGGATCTGGCCGGGTGTTGATCCCACGACCTGCCGTGCAGAGTGTCATGTGTACCCTTCAGTGTTAGTACTGGAGTGTAGCACCGGGCGCAGTGGCCGAATCGGTAGAGCACAGGGTTCCCGTGCAGACGGTCGCAAGTTCCAATCCCAGCCGAGTGAAACCAATGATGTATAAAATTGATAGTTGATGCTACCTAGCCTGCGCTCCACATTAATAGGAGATGGCAATGACTGGTTAGCACAGTATCAGGATAATGTGATTGTGTGGGATATCAGCTCATGGTTCCGGCAGCCTGGTGTCTCAGTGAGGCAGCACTATAAAATCACCATGAGTGTGCCCTTGCGGTTTACAAATACTCAGCGAATTGTTGCGAACACATGCTTCTGGAGCGGACAAAGTGGAACGGAAGCGCAGGTCGGTGATGGGCGTCACCCCGGCTTGGCAGAGTGTGTATGTGCATAAGGCGGTGGGGACCTCCAACCCCTATTATATGCCCCTCAGGTCCCATGTCTCAGCATCACCCCGCAGGAACCAACACCCGCCTGCCGGGTACGAGCGTCCGTACGGCCACCGCTGGTTATTGTGGGAGCCAGCGTCTCGCTGACGGCGTCTGACGGCTAGTGGATTCCCAGACACCCCCCCCCCCCCCACAGGTGCTACTTTGAATGTGCTCTTTTGTTATCTCAAACTTTACAACTTTGTTCAATTTCCATTAGCACATGATTAATTAATAACACAAACAATGCACAAACACATATTATAATCATAAGCCAAATAAATTGGAAATGCCCCTATTTTACACCATATAGAAGTTTACAGAAATTATTGAATAAGGAAATCAATCCATATGGATTATGGCCACCACTGCACCATGGTGAAAACAAGGGCATGCACTTAGCCATCATGAGCAGAATTAACAAACAATCACTAAACAAAATTATAAAAGAAAGGTTCCTTATTTTAATTTCTGACAATATGGGCTTCTGCAGTAACATGTTATATTATATTGACTCAGAATTCCCTTGTATGTGGCATGATGTCCTTAATAAGTGCAGCAGTCTCTAACTTAGATAGATAGAATGAAATCTAGATAATAATTTTGCTTTTGAAAATTGGATGCTTTCATCGGAATATTCAAGTTTAAAGTTTAAGTGTCCATCGGTGCAGTCTTAAACATGTTTTATTATCTCAAATCCGATCAGAGGATTATTATCAATATCGAGCCATTTACAGATAGTCTCTACTTAAGATAGCTGTTTGAGGATTATCCACGTATAAACCCGACATGGGGATGTCCGTGTTCATGGTGGTCACGGAGTTGTTGGCTGATCACACATCGCAATAAATGTCAACTTGTCAGGTTAACTTCCTGCAAATAGCGCACTTTAGTTTAATCGAACTCACCCCAACAGGAGCGGGACAGCGTGGCGTATCTGCGTCCGATTGTCCCATCCATTCCTATCCCACCTACCACTCCCCATCCCTACCCTACCCTACCTCATCATCATCATCATCATCATGCTGTCGGTCGCGATGCGACAAAGACTGCCTACCCTACCTAGTTAATATATTATTCACTCAAAAGGTAGCTGGTAATGGTAAATAAACATTTGAACTTAATATTTAGCATTTTAGATGACACATTTTGACATGTTTCTCTATAGGGTTGTCTAGAAGCCTTGTCAGTGCTGTGGGACTAACTACAACATATCAGTAGCAACCACCGTCAGCACTCTCCTCCCCACATATGCAGTTCTATAAACTGAAAAGCTTCAAAGGTATACTTGGAGTACGATTCCGGTCTGTATGAGATATACTCACCCTAGCCGTCCACCCCTCCCTCTCCACCCCCTATCCCACCCCTCTCCACCCCTTATCCCACCCTTCCCCATCCCACCCGATTGTTCCATCCGTTCCTATCCCACCTACCACTTCCCATCCATACCCTTCCCACCCCACCACAGTCCGCCCACCCACCTATCCCCACCCACCTATCTCCACCCTCTCCACCCTCTCCACTCTCCCCACCCCACACATACACCTGTCCTAAATGGTAGCCTAACTAGGTGCCCTGATGGAATCACCCTGCCAGCGCCTACCTGTACACATGTCCCCTTGTCTGTGAGGGCTGTGCACTCTATTAGACAACCATTCCAGTACATTCACACCATTCATTGCGTCAGTTGGTACCCATATGGCACACAGGGTGTGGTCGGTATGGCTTACATACCACCTGGTATTGCACAAGTACTACACACATAAAGCAGCTGTGTATGTATTTGTTTATTTATGCAGCTATTTATAACCTACTCTTCCACTGTCTACCCACTACCCGTCCTTAACGATCTCCTTAACACTCAGCCAATCAGCAGATTAACTAAATACTCTTACAAATGTTGTTGTTATTCTCCTCAACGTGTGTTATGGTTAGCGTGTGTGCACTAGGATTATAAGTATGCCTTCTCGCCAGACATACTGCCTGAACCCCAATGGGACACTCTTGTTGAGTCTGTTCAGATACCGTCCTGATTTCCTATGTAAACCCTGGCTGCAAGCCATACTATTTTTCTTGACGTACTGATAACAATTTGTCGGTTGTTGTTCTTCTCCCTCCTAGACCAAGGTGTGTAGTCTACTCGCCGAGTTTCATTGAAGGTAGAAAACTAGTGCCAAAACCAACATATCGCTTACATCTGGTTGCGTATATATATATATATATATATATATAAGTAAGACCTCTCTAACCGACCACCTCCACAGATCGACCACTCCCTTGGAACCCCTACAGAAGATCAACTTAAATAAAAGATGTACAAAGTCAACTCAATGATCAAGGGTAAATACCAAAACGATCCCAAGATCCAGCTGTTTCACCATGGCAACATACAAAGAAATGGCAGAGCCAAGCAGGGCCTACTTGCATCAGATGGATACCGCCTAACTGAAAATGGGACTAAACTGCTAGCCTCAAACCTCAGATATGCAGTAGAACCCTGGCAAATTAAATTCCCCAGCTCAAACAGTAGGTCAGTGGGAAGACACATGATCATAACTTAGGGAAGCGTGACAGGTACAATCATGACTTCCCACCCATTGAGACAAATCTAGGTCTCCAGTAAACGAGGCTCAAGTTAAAGAGACATTACATCATGCACCCAAATACAACACAACAAGACTATAAAACAAAACCTAGTTGGTCAAAATGAAATTAAACTTAGTATATCATAATGCATATCATATAAACTTAGCACATAACATTGCATATTCACAATCTAGTCCTAAAGATAACAAAGAAATATGACAAGTAGCAACCCAGAACCATATAAAGAACCACCCCTCCAAATTTGACAAATAAACATGGGCATGATCAACAAATGCGTAACATTGCATATTGCACTACCCATAGCATCTACTGCTGTGAACATTTGTCATTTGCTAATTAATGGCATACAGCCTAACTCAGATAGGCAGAGACTAATAATCTGTCAGACTGAATCTCATTCTACAAACATTTAGTCAAGAGTATTCTTGAACCATTTTAGATTATTCTACTCAGAGAACTTGGATCATTGTATATTCTTGGATCCTGAGTCTGAACATTATCGTATGAACCCTTACTCAATTGTGTTTGCATTTGTATGAACCCTTGTATTATGTCATCTTGATTCACTGTATGCTATTGTGACTCATTGTATGTTATCATAATTATTAACTCATTGCACATGTTTGTAGTCAATTGTACGCTACCATAAAATATTATAGCCTTAATTCACTGTATGTGATTGTAGTCATCCATTGTATGTAGACACTGAACAACTCAACTAGCACCTGGTAGATTACATACCTGGTAACCTGCAAAACCCATTGTGTATCCAAGTATCTAGTATATTCTTAAAGTTAATGGTTACAATCGCCAACACCAGAAAGTTCTTTTTAGCAAAGTCCATGCAAAACCCACACATGTCTATAAACAGTACAACCCTCTCAATTCTACCATTTAGTAACATCACTAATGTTGAATTGCATGCAACACTTGAAACTGCTGAAAGTTACATTAAGTCCTGCCTAAACAACAACAAATTTCTTAACTATATTAATTCACTGGTGCCTGACAACTTAATAAACAACTGCAAATATTATACCTGTGAAGAGCGTTGTAAGATAAACAGGAATAACAAGCCAGACAACAGCTTCAAACTAATTCATCACAATATCAGGAGTTTAGACCTGCGCTTTGGAGAATTTCTAGCATTAATCTCATAACTAGGTGATAACTTAGATCTGATAGCACTGTCCGAAATAGGAACCAAAAACATACTAAATAGAGAAAAGGAATTGAACAAACTTGGATATTAATTTAAACACAAATCACCTAGACTCTCTAGAGGAGGACTAGGCCTAATATACAAGAATATATATAATATAATTGACAGGGATGACCTAATCATCGAGCCCCAACAGATCAATAACCAAAACTTAGAAATAGAAAACATATGGCTTGAAACTAACTTTCCAAATAAAAAGGATGACTACATAATGGGGGTCATCTATAAACGCCCAGGCAGTAGTGTTGAATGTCTCAAACACTTCACTGAACAAATTGAAAACAACATGAAGAACATTAATTTGGAAAACAAAAAGTGAATAATAGCAGGGGACCTAAACATCAATGGACTAAAAATAAAACAAAATAACCAAGTCAATAACTTCTTTAGAACAATACTTGAGCAAAATGTCATCCCCACCATCCCATTACCAACCAGAATAGTAGACTACCAAATTTCACTTATTGATCATATACTAATAAATGCCAATGTAATAAAAAGTAATCAGAATATATCCACAGGAAATATTTACTGTGATATCACTGACCATCTACCCAACTTTATAACAATTCAATCTCACAACCCCATTAAAAAACAGGATAGACCCATTATCAGAATATGTGGGGGGAAAAACATGGCTAAATTCAAAGACCTTATTGAAACCTCAGACTGGAAATAATACTACAAAGCAACTGAAGTAAACAAAACCCTAACCATCTTCTACCAGATTTATAACACAGCATTTAATGCAGCCTTCCCACTAACAAAACTATCAAGACAAAGAGCAAAAGATAAAAGATGGATCACATCAAGCCTCAAAACTTGTATAGCAGTAAAAGATAGATACTTCAAAACATACAAACTCAACCCACCAGCTGAAGACCGAATAAAACACACAAAATATAAGAATATACTAATCACTTCTCTATGATCAGCAGAGGAAGTCTACTATAAAGAACTAGTCAGTAACGAGAAGCAAAATCTTTATACCCTCCGGAAAATCTTTGGGGACATCATCAACCCACATAAAGCGAAAATGAAAATCAAGTTGGCAAGCTAATCTATAACAATAAAACAATGACAAACAATGAAGATATCGCCAGCACATTAAATGAACTCTTCTGTTCAATTGGTGAACAACTTGCAGCAAAACACACCAGTAATAGCATAGCAGACAAGCAATATCTTAAACACTCAAACTCACATAGTTTTTTTCTTAGTCCCACCAATGAACAAGAAACCCTAGAAGAAATAAAGAAACTAAATCCTAATAACTCAAGCGGACATGACAATATTTCGCCAAAAATAATCAAAGAGTGTGACACTCTACTCGCACCATCTATTTCCCACATAATAAACTTATCATTTGAAAATGCTACTGTTCCTGAGAATTTCAAAGTTGCAAAATTAATACCCATCCATAAGAAAAATGGGAAATAACTAGTTGATAACTACAGGCCAATCAGCCTACTCAGTACCCTAAACAAATTAATGGAAAAACTAATGTACAAAGGAGTTTACCAATTTCTTAACAAATATAAAATATTATACAAATACCAATTTGGATTTAGAGAGAATAACTCAACAATAATGGCCCTGACTGAAATCTTAGACAATATGCTACAAGAGCTGACAGTGCACACTCATGGTGACTTTATAGTGCTCTTGGTGACTTTATAGTGCTGCCCCACTTTATAGTGCTGCCCCACTGGGAAATCAGGCTGCTGGCACCATTACTCAATATCCCACTCAGTCACATTATCATGACACTGAGCTAACCAGTCCTTGTCCTTTCCTAATAATGCCAAGCGCCAGGCGAGGAAGCAACAATTATCAATTTTAAAGTCATTGGTTTGACTCGACCTGGAACCAAACTCCCAACCTTCCGCACATATATATGAGTCTATATATATACAGCAAATATAAAGTGAAGAAATAAATAAGATAAATATAATAAATAATTAATTAAATACAATCAAGGAAAACCTCCACCTCTTTATATATATATATATAATCAATTATATTCTACATATATATATATATATATATATATATATATATATATGCACACATAGGCAACGTTCAATGTATATAACGTATATGTGTGACATCAGTGCGAGACATTGTTATCAAAAGGGGACAATGTCCCATTTGAGTATGTCCTTTAGAGTGATTAAAAACCTGCTTGGATGGAGGGAGGGGAGTGGGGGGGGGGGGGTGTCCGAGGGAAGGGGAGCGGATTGAGGAGAACTCTGGGGGTGTGGGATGAGGATGGTGGTCTGGATTGGCAGCTCGCCTCGTACCACTCCACCATATCAGCTTTAGACTTAGGCTGCTTATTGTCTCGCCTACTTCGCCCTATTCGCGCGTTGCTGTTCTTCCTAGAAATGGTTGCTCCAGGGTGCCTGTCTGGGTGTGAATATGGTAGTAATATAACCCTGTAGTAAGGCAGTGGGGGAGAGGACTGATATTGACTCATACTGGGATGCCGGGGAGATATGGATGGAGGGACGGGACGAGAGAGAATACTTGTGTGATGAGTGGGTGGATGCGGTGATGAGTGAGTGCAACGGTGGGTGTGATGACTGAGTGGGTGGGGGGTTGAGTGGGTGAGTGGCAGCGATGACTGAGTGGGTGGGGTGAGGAATGAGTGGGTGGTATATATACACGTATGTGCGTGGGACGTCGGTCTGGGGAGCGTGGGTGTGGGAAGCCTGTGTTCTCTTGGGGGATGTAAACAGTGTGTGGGGTGTGTGAGTGTGAGCAGTGGGTAGGTGCGTAGATGGTGTCAGGGGTGCGTAGATATGTGGGTAGGTGTGCCGAGTGTATGAGGACAGTGTTATATAGACTGTACATGAAGGTGTGAGCGGTGTATGCGTGTGAGTGCAAAGAGTGTGTGTCTACGTAGATGGGAGAGTATGTGTTAAGGCCCTGTCACACAACGACGTAATGACGTCAACGTAGGGAGAACGTGAAGAACGTTGAACTTCTCGGCGTAGTATGCAAATTTGTGCACAAGTTGAACGTGGATGCAACATAGTGGACGAGATCGTAACGTCGGTAAAGCGTAGTGATACCGTCATTCAACGAGAGAGGTCAACTTCATTACGTTCACGGAACGCTATGAACATTATTCCATCGCCAGAACTGCGTTACCTGATGGCGAAACATTGAACGTACGTTCTCCTGATGTTCTCCTGATGTTCTCCTGACGTTATCCTGATGTTATCCTGACGTTATCCTGACGTTCCCATTATGCCACGTGAACGTTTCCACCGGGATTAATGTGGGTCAACATAGTGCAACGTAGTGCAATGTAGTGCAACGTAGTTGAACGTAGTGACTAACGTTTTAATAACGTCCATTTAACGTCACTGACGTTCACTGAACGTGAACAGAACGTACGGCGAACGTAAACCCTTACGTTCAAGCTACGTCGAAAGTTTTGAACATGTCCAAAACCTTGACGTAGCTCGATGTAACACGACGTAATGTGACGTAGCTCGACATCATTCTAACGTCATTCTGACGTCATCATAACGTAACCCAACGTCATGATGAAAAATGACCACGTTAGCCTCACGTTGGCTCGTTACGTCGTAGTGTGACAGGGGTATAAGGAAAGGGTGAGTGTCAAAGTGGGTGTGAGAAGTGGGTGAATCTGAAAGTAGGTGTGAGGAGAGGGTGGATGTAAACGTGGGTGTAAGGAGTGTGGGGGGGGGGGGGGTTGGAGACTGGGTGTTTGCGAGTAGGTGCGAGTGGGTTTGAGTAATGGGTGGGTAGATGGCTATGGGACATGGCTGAGAATGGAGGAGGAGGTGGTCCCATGCAGCACTCTCCCCTCGCCCACACGCCACACACATCTCTGGACCAGACCGGATAGCCAAATGAGTTTAGCATCCGTCCCCTGTTTTTTTTAGATCGGGGGATCCGAACCCTTGGGATCGTGGGTTCGAATCCTGGCCGAGTGAAACCGATGACGTAAACATTGATACTTAGCTTAGCCAGGCGCTCGGTATTATTAAGTCACTGCAAGGACTGGTGTGGATAATGTCAGGATAATGTGACTGATTGGGATATCAGGTCATGGTGCTGGCGGCCTGGTCTTCTAGTGGGGGAGCACTATAATATCGCCATGAGGGCACACTATCACAAGTTGGTACCCGTCCTGATATGACCTTAGATGGTGCTAGGACGCAAGATAACAACAAACAAAAACAAAACAACCCACATCTCAAACAGAGATGTGTGTGTGACATGTGAATTGGGCAAGGTGTACTCTCACCCACACGTCACACACACATCTCAAACAGAGAGATGTGTGTGCCATGTGAATGGGGCAAGGTGGACTCTCACCCACACGTCACACACATATCTAACAGAGATGCGTGTGTGACATGTGAATGGGGGACGGTGTACTCTCACACACACGTCACACACACATATGTAACATAGATGTGTGTGACATGTGAATGGAGCAAGGTGTACTCTCACCCACACGTCACATACATCTGTAACAGAGATGTGTGTAACATGTGAATTGGGCAAGGTGTACTCTCACCCACACGTCACGCACATCTGTAACAGAGATGTGTGTAACATGTGAATGGGGGAAGGTGTACTCTCGCACACACGTCACACACCTCTGTAACAAAGATGTGTGTGTGACATGTGAATGGGGCAAGGTGTACTCTGACACACACGTCACACACATATTTAACAGAGATGTGTGTGTGAGATGTGAATGGGGCATGGTGTACTCTGACACACACGTCACACACACATCTTTAACAGAGATGTGTGTGTGAGATGTGAATGGGGCAGGGTGTTGTACTCTCACCCACACGTCACACACCTCTCTAACAGAGATATGTGGGTGAGATGTGAATGGGGCAACTCTCACCCACAGGTCACACACATCCATCTCTAAGTCTAACAGATATGTGTGTGGCGTGTGGATGGGTGAGGAGGGGACCAGATGTGGGTGAGTTGATGAAATGATATACGATATGATGGCGAGTGAAGAATTAGAGATAGGTGTAGGTGATGAGACGCTGAAGTATGTGAAGTAAAAGAGACAAAATAAACCCCACCAATAAAAACACCAACAAACTCGCTATCATATGTGACGGGGAGGGTGGACCGGGTGGGAGGAACTTTAGGCGGGGCAGCTGCAATGCAAGAAGACAGATGGAGGCAGGCATGGGCGGCGACGACATCCCCGCCGGGCGAAGTGGCACAAATCTTCATCAGCAGCGATGCATTCGCCGCTCTGCTTCCGCATCTTTCAAACCCGACTGATTACCTCGGACCGACTCGCGCACCGATTAGCGGCTTGCAGACCACGTCAGCGTAATCAGAAGGAAGGCCCAGCTTCCTACGGTAATCGCACACTAAAGTCTTTACTGTGGTCGTAGGCATAAGTGGAAGTTTTTTTTACTGTTTTTTGTTGTCGTTAAATATAAAATTTAACTCAATATCTGGAACAGCGTTTTCAGCCGGAAAGTGTTCAACATGTTTAGTGGTTAAAGCCTTGGTAGACTATGCACGCCTTTATAGTGTTGCCAGCAGCACCATGGTATAATACCCCAGTCAACCACATTATCGCTATATTTGAAGCTGCCTAGTTTCCACACCATCTTAGAAGAACGGCAGCTATCCAATAATGTAGTGACAACTCCCAATGTCTGTAGAATTTGGTGTTTTGAACCCCATGGTAGCATAACGTTAGCTGAAGCAATGCATTCATATTTTCCCGTATTGTGTCAAGAGACAGACAGAGTAGGTCTAGTCGACACCACCAGTCCGTCCCAGCGCAATGTTGCCTAGCAACTGTGAGTACCGTGAGTAGCTGATTACCATGCATTCCATGGGTACCGTGAGTAGGATGAGGTCCATGGTTACTGTGTTCATCGTGAGTAATGTGAACATTATGAGTACTATGGCTACCTGAGTAACAAGGCTATTGTGTGTACCATGAGTGTCATAGGTATGGTGAGCATTGTGAGTAATGCGAGTGCATAAGAATCACGAGTACCGTGAGTAACACGAGTATGGTGAGTGTCATCAGTACTGTGAGTTCCTGACTACCATGAGTAACACGAGCACGGAAAGTGCTATCAGTAGTGTCAGTTCCTGACTACCATGAATAACACAAGTATGGTGAGTACCACCAGTTCTGTGAGTTCATGACTACCATGAGTAACACAAGTATGGTGAGTACCACCAATACTGTGAATTCCAGACTACCATGAGTAACATGATTATGGTGACTACCATCAGTACTGTGAGTTCCTGACTACCATGAGTAACATGAGTATGGTTAGTACCATCAGTGCTGTGATTTCCTGACTACCGTGATTAACACATGTATGGTGAGTACCACCAGTACTGTGAGTTCCTGACTGCCGTGAGTAACATGAGTATGGTGAGTACCATCAGTGCTGTGAGTTCCTGACTACCGTGAGTAACACATGTATGGTGAGTACCACCAGTAATGTGAGTTCCTGACTACCATGAGTAACACGAGTATGGTGAGTACCATCAGTACAGTGAGTTCCTGAGTTGTAACACGATTATGGTGAGTACTGTCAGTACCATCAGTTCCTGAGGATCATGAGTAATGTGGGTCCATACCACAAATGCATGAGTAACATGAGTATTGTGAGTAACACGAGTACCTTGAGTACTGACAGTACTTTGAGTATTGATGATAGTGTTAGTGTTGTGAGTACCATATATACAGTGAGTTACATGACTCAGGTGACATATGTGAGTAATATAAAACCTGAGTATTGTTAGTAATGTGAGTACTGTGAGTATGATAATCACTATGAATGCAATGAGTACCATTAGTAATGTTATTAATGTAAGTACTGCAAGTATTGTTAGTAGATGAGTCAAGTTAGAAGTGTGAGCACCGTTAGTACCATCAGTATCGTAAGCACTATGAATACTGTGAGTGTCATTATTACTGATATTACTGTGAGTACCATGACTAATGTGAGTACTGTGAGTATTGTTAGTTATCTGAGTCCCATTAGGAATGTGTGTCACTGGTAGTACCGTCAGTATTGGAAGTGATATGAATACAGTGAGTATCATTAGCACTGTTATTACTGTGAGTACCATGAGTAGTGTGAGTAATGTGAGGATCATTAGTTATGTGAGTCCTGTTAGTAATGTGAGCACTGTTAGTACAGTAAATAATGTAAGCACTATGACTACCGTGAGTATCGTTATTACTGGTATTACTGTGAGTAACATGAGTACCATGAGTAGTGTGAGTATTGTGAGTATCGTTAGTTATGTGACTCCCATTAGTAAGGTGTGTCACCGTTAGTACCATCAGGATTATAAGCACTATGAATATAGTGAGTATCATTAGTACTGTTATTAATGTGAGTACCATGAGTAATGTGAGTACTGTGAGTAATGTGAGTATTGTGAGTACTCTGAGTATTGGTTGGCCTGTGAGTCCCGTTAGTAATGTGAGCAATGTTAGTACTGTCAGGACCGTAAGCACTATGAATACCATGAGTATCGTTATTACTGGTGTTACTGGGAGGACCATGAGTAGTATGAGTATTGTCAGTATCATTAGTTTTGTGAGTCCCATTAGTAATGTGTCTCACTGTTAGTACTGTCATGATCGTAAGCACTATGAATACCATGAGTATTGTTATTACTGGTATTACTGGGAGTACCATGAGTACTGTGAGTATTGTGAGTATCGTTAGTTATGTGAGTCCATTAGTAATGTGTGTCACCATTAGTACCATCAGTATTGTAAGCACTATGAATACAGTGAGTAATATTATTACTGTTATTACTGTGAGTACTGTGAGTCATGTCAGTACTGTGAGTATTGTTAGTAATGTGAGTCCTGTTAGTAATGTGAGCAGCATTAGTACCATCAGTATCGTAAGCACTATGAATACCATGAGTATTGTTATTACTGATATTAGTGTGAGTACCATGAGTTATGTGAGTACCGTGCATATCATTCATATTGTGAGTACCGTGAGTGATGTTACTAATGTGTGCACCGTTAGTACCGTCAGGATAGTAAGCACTACGAATACTGTGAGTATCATTATTACTGGTATTACTGTCAGTCCCGTTAGTATTGTGAGTACTGTGAGTATTGTTAGTTATGTGATTCCTGTTAGTACTGTGAGTACCATCAGTATTGTAAGCACTGTGAATACCGTGAGTATCATTATTACTGTGAGTCCCATTAGTATTGTGAGCATTGTGAGTACCGTTAATACCGTTAACATCAGCCACTCACACTCCGACTCATGAATCGGAGACGTTCTTTTTAAGGTCAACTTCGATGTAAAGATACAAGGGGAATGTTTACCGCACCTATATTTACAAACTTGAGGAAGCGCAGTCATTGGAAATAATATATAGATTCAAAGGAAGTTAAGAATAAAACACTGCTTCTGACTAGGAAGTTGTGTGACGTGTTATATAGCTAGGTTCATTTTATTCAGCTAAGAGATATCTTCAGGAGATATAACTGATGCCAATTGTGCGTGTAAATAAAGCTCTCTGACACTATTGCACAGATTAAATAATTCAATAACGACACATTTCAGAATGCCCGAGATTTCAGAATGTTCAAGGCCTATCGGATTGATTGACGAATGGAGCATGTTGTTTAAAGATCTGATTTCATTATGTATTCCTTCAATATATATTCACTATACATCTTAACAAAACATCCCAATCCTTGAAATATTTATTTTAGTGTACTTGGAATTACCAAGAATAGCCCGAGGACTTGAAATAATGGTTCTGGATGTCCATTGCTATTGTATTCGATCTCGAATAAGCGATTATCCTGCATTGCACAGGGATGGGCTAAGTGAAAGTGAATACGTTATATGGCAGAGTCATATGGTTCAGTATTGACTCTCATTCAAAGTAAGATTTGTGCTAATTTCCTAACGAAATTGCATAGCAGTGACCTGGTTCTTTTTTTCTTTTTTTTTCTTGAAGATTTATACTGCCTATTATGGATAAGCCTAAATAGACTTGTTTTCAACATTAGACAGTTTGTCGATAGAAAGCCCAAGCCTACACTTTTACTGACCCAAGGGATTTATAACCTCCCACACCACTTATACATGGTATGAGAGCAAGTGGCCTTTGATGACACTGGAAGTTATCCATGGCGATGGAAATCCAAATTGGCAGAGTTGGGGCCAAGGGGAATTGAACCACCAACCTTCAGATTAGGAGTCTGAACTAGAAAAAAGTCAGACACTCTAACCACTCCGCCACAGAGAACAGTAATGTCTAAGCACAGCTCAGTTATATTTCATAGACAAAGCCTATCGTTCTTGATATGGATAAAAAGCCGAGATTATTACAGTGACAGCCTATTTCCGCGAAAACGCGGAGCTTCTCCCATAGACTTAGCCCTGTTAGGGAATCACGGGAAAAGTGCCAGAAGTCAGGTTTCACCTGTCCTTGTTGTGCCTATATTATCGACCATCTCAAACTCGTTCTTGTTTGGGTTTTATGTTTTAGCAACATCTAAGGTCATATAAGAAACGGATTCGAACTCACCAATTGTTGTCATATATATCCTGATTCCTATTGATTTTGTGAACAATAATAATCAGTGAATATAAAAAATCGCGGAAATTTAGAAAATCGCGGAGAACTATCATCCAAAAGTAAACTTGTTTCACTTAATGACGCCTCTAGAGCACATTGACTTTTGCTACTGGATTTCAAACATATTTCTTTGGAGGAAACCCACTGCTGCAACATAGGCTACTCTTTCCAATAAGCAGCAAGGGGTCTTTTATATGTACTTTCCCAAAGACAGGACAACACATACCACAGCCTTTGATGAACCAATTGTGGACCACTGATCAGAAATCGGTTATCCCTGCACCTTAAATGAAAAGCTGCGCACTCACCGACTATGGTCAGCTCGAAGCGGTAGATGGGCTCCATGGGGATGTACTTGACCTTGAAGCGGTTTGTCTTCCTAAAGGGCTGATTGATGTTGCTCTGTATGTTCACCTGCGTCACCTCGCCCTTCTGCTTCTTAATCCACAGCAGCGGATTGTTGAACAGGTCAAAGTGAGCGGCGCGGAATTCACACGAGAGCCGTACCGTCTCCCCGACGGCCGCGTTGTACAACTGGGGGCCGGTCATCATGTTCAGGCACCGTCCTGCAGCGAGAAGAGAGGAGCATCGTCATCAGCAAGGAGCAGCGTCAAGAACAGTACAAGGTCAGGTTAACTAAACATAAAGTCTGGCCAAAATGGTCTTAACGGGCACAGTGAATGGGGGTGGGGGGGGGGGGGGGCAGGGCGGGCAAACGAAGAGGTAGGAATCATGCAGTGAGAAGGCATCAGCATCGTCATCAGCAAGGAGCAGCGCCAAGAACAGTACAAGGACATGTTTACCAACAATGAGGTCTGGCTGAAGCCGTCTTGCAAGGCCCAGTAAAAGGAGTAAAATAATAAGGTGAGCAAAGGAAGAGGTGGGAATCCTGCAAGGAAAGGACATGGGGATTCGTCATCAGCAAGGAGCATCAGAACGAATGGTACAAGGTCGTGTCCACCGTGCATGAGGCCTGGCCGAAAGGGTCTTGCAGGGCACAGTGAAAGAAGGGGGAAAAGGTGGGAAAGGAAGAGTTGGGTCTCCTGCAGTGACAAGACATCAGCGTCGTCATCAGCAGGTAGCAGCGTTAAGAACGGTGCAAGGTTATGTTGAACATGCATGAGACCTGGCTTAAACGGTGTTGGCAAGGCACAGCGAAAGGACTAAGATAATAAGGCGGACAAAAGAAGAAGTGGGAATTCTTCAGTAAGAGGACATGAGCATCGTCATGCGCAAGGAGCATCAGAAGGAATGGTGCAAGGACATGTTAACTAAGCATGAGATCTGGACAAAGTGTTCTTGCAAGGCACAGTGAAAGGGGGGAGACAGGGTGGGCAAAGGAAGAGGTGGGATTCCTGCAGTGAGAATAGATGAGCATCGTCATCAGCAAGGAGCAGCGTCAAGAACGGTGCAAGGTTATGTTGTCCGTGCATGAGGTCTGGGCAAAACGATATTGCAAGGCACAGTGAAAGGCGGAAGAAAACAAGTCGGATAAAGGAAGAGGTGGGAAGACAACATCACTGAATAACTTTTGCTTACATTTTAAATACCATGAGAATACTCACATTGATCTGACTCATAGTCATATGAAAATACTGTTGTGATATTCCCGTGGACGTTGAGGGTTACAGAATTTCATTGTGTTATATGCTGCAAATTCAAGACACAATTTGCAGCATATAACAGCAAAGGTGTCAAAGGTTTTGGCACGCTTGCCAAAATTAAATGTTCATGTTTGCACTTCAAATATCTCCTAAGTTAGCCATTTAAAATAAAAGTTGCTTTGAACTAAAGTTAGGTAGATTACAGCCATCGGCTTCGTGTATTTATCTCAGAATATGAGGGAAACTCAAAACCATCGGACTATGCAACTTTAATAAGTAATATGATGTCAGTGAGGATTTCAATAATATCGATTATTATGGTAGTTAAGTAAGGTTATATGACGTGTAATAACGACACAGAGAATAACAATAACATAACTATCAATAATAAACGGTTAGCTGGAAGAAGTCTACATTGAGCATAGATATTTAGATGTATTTATTTATATTTTTTGTTTGGTTAAAATTGACAGCCAAATTGCATGAAAGAGTTGCAATACTCACGAAATTGAAAGTCATAACGAACGTGATTTGAGTTGTTTTCTTTTAGATTTTCTTAGCTTTTTATTGCAATAATCGACTCACTTATCCCGCTTCAAGGCAGTATTGCCACAGATTCAGGAATGAAGAAACACTCCACAACAACGAGCACTTAGACGCGCTTTTGGTAAGGTGAGAAGTTCAGGTAAAATCCGGTCGCGTTAAAAGGTGCAGCAATATCTTCTCGACAAGCACAGTGATAACGAGGATCCACACAAAGGCGATGAAAAAAGAGCAAAGAGGCATTTCCGTGTTCAGTTTTCTACGCAGTTCCCACATGAATGCATAAAGAGTGTTAAAGGCTCGTCCCCAATTACATTGGTTGGTTGTTGGGGTTTTAAATTCTTGCAACATCTAAGCTCGCATCAGGACGGGTTCCGATTTATGATGTGACAGTGCACACTCGTGGTGACTTTATAACATTGCACCACTGGGAAATCAGACCGCTGGCGTCATGGCCTGATAGTGATATCCCACTCAGTCACATTAGCCTGACCAGTCCCCACCCTATCATATTAATACCAAGCACATGGCTAGGAAGTGACAAGTATCAATTTTAAAGTCATTCGTTTGACTCTACCGGGAACCAAACTCCCGAACTTCCGCACGCGAGGCCCGTGCGCTATCGATTAAGCCATCGCCCCCCCCCCCCCCCCCCCAATTACATGACACCCGAGAATTGACACGGCGGGTACTGGCGGTTATTATCAGTGGTGTAGTGTGAACAACAGGAGTAGAGGAACGCCGGTTTGGATGTATTTGAAATAGCTGGAGGAACGCAGTTCCCATTCTCTAACAAAGTACTGTGGAAACGCAGTTCCCACGCCTTTCCACAGTACTTTCTATTCTGACCATATGTGAATCAGCCCTGATTGAGTAGGGTACAGTGAGCAGGGTACACTAATCTGGAATAGTTGGGTCTTAATACCCTCATAGTAACATTAATAGCAAATATATAAGGTGGTATCAGCAGAAGACATAATGAATAGAGGTAACCACCCGATTATTTAGTGGCTGGGGAGTAGGTGGGATCTTCCGGCTTGTTATATTCGTATAATGGCTTATACGACATATATGAAGAAGGAGTTCATCATAGTTTCATTATAATTGATGTCCGTCAGAGGAACTGTAGCCTAGTTTTCATAAAGACTACTAGGAGGATGAGCAGTACCGGCGTGTTTGTCTGAGGTACGCGGGGACAGATCCAGTAGAAGTGGTGAGTGTGTTTGTGTGAGTACCTCGCTGAACAATGTCCTGTATACCGGACAGTAAACAGTGGCAACGTAATACAATAAACACGGGCGATGTGGCGCCCTCTGTCCGCCTGCTGCGAGGCGCCTCCTCGGGTGGTGATCATTTCACGATGAATGAGGCGCTTCGGGAGATTCAAGTCACTTCAGGGTTATATAATCTACCTGACCAGGTCAGCAGACCATGACGAACAAGTAGGGCGTGTCTTGGAAATGGCCCTGTCACACTATGACGTAACGACGTCAACGTAGGGAGAACGTGAAGAACGTTGAACTTCTCGGCATAGTATGCAAATTTGGGCACAAGTTGAACGTGGATGCACCGTAGTGGATGAGAGCGTAATGTCGGTAAAGCATAGTGATACCGTCATTCAACGAGAGAGGAACTTCATTACGTTCACGAACGTTATAAACGTTATTCCATCACCAGAACTACATTACCTGATGGCGAAACGTTGAACTACATTGAATGTATGTTCTCCTGATGTTCTCCTGACGTTATCCTGACATTATCCTGACGTTATCCTGACGTTATCCTGACGTTCCCATTACACCGCATGTACATTTCCACCGGGTTTAATGTGGGTCAACGTAGTGCAACATAGTGCAACGTAGTTGAACATATTGGTGTCAATGGCAAAGACATTAAACTAATTGTGAACTTATACTGGACACAACGTGCATTTATAAAAATGGAGCAGGGCCTATCGGATGAAGTTATGATTAAACGAGGAGTTCGACAGGGGTGTATTGTCACCATGTCTATTTAACCTGTACACAGAGATGATTTTCAGACACATTGAAGATTGCAAGGGAGTGACAATAGGTGGCATGAACATCAAACAATCTTAGATATGCCGACGACAGTGTAATACTAGCAGACAGTGAGAAAAACCTACAAGATATAGTGAATAGAATCAATAAAGCTGGAATACTATTCAACATGAAGATGAATGCCAGGAAGACCAAAACAATGGTTATAAGTAAAAAGACAGATAAACCAAATGTCAATATAACCATAGATGGCACAAACATAGAACAAGTATCCGAATTCATATATCTCGGACAAAAGATTACAAATGATGGGAGATGTGAGGAAGAAATTAAAAGAAGGATAACAATAGCCCGAACAACATTCTCCAAAATGTATAGAGTGTTAACATCAAGTAAGATATTAATACAAACAAGGAAGCGTATTCTTCAGTGTTATGTGTGGTCTACTCTAATGTATGGGGCAGAGACATGGACAATCTCTAAGAAAATGTACAAACGTTTAGCAGCATTTGAGATGTGGACTTATCGAAGGATGATGAAAATATCATGGACAAAGAAGATCACCAACAAAGAAGTTCTCAGAAAAATTAAAAATAAGAAAAGCTTGTTTGCCACTATACAGACAAAGAAACTTATTTATTTTGGCCACATCATTCGTCAGAGTTCAATATACCGTACATTGTTGGAAGGGAAGGTGAATGGCAGCAGAGGGAGAGGGAGACCAAGAACATCATGGTTTACAAATATTTCACAGTGGACAGGCTTGAATTATTCACAGTCTATCAGAACAGCACAACATCGGGACAAGTGGAGAACCATTGCATCCAACCCTCGACTAGAGGATGGAACTATTGATTGATTGATTGAGTTGAACATAGTGACTAACGTTTTAATAACGTAGGTTTAACGTCATTGACATTCACCAAATGTGTACAGAACGTACGGTGAATGTAAACCCTTACGTTTGAACTACGTCAAAAGTTTTGAACATGTCCAAAACCTTGACGTAACTCGACGTAACACGATGTAATGTGACGTAGCTGGTCATAATAACGTAATCCAACGTACATCAACGTAATGACGAAAGATCACCACGTTAGGCTCACGTTTGCTCATTACGTTGTAGTGTGACAGGGGCATTAGCCACTCGCTGTTGGTTGTTGGTTGTTGGACCTTTACATACTGGCAAATATCTAAGGTCATATCAGGACGGGTACCGATTTATGACAGTGTACACTCATGGCTACTTTATAGTGCTGTCCCATTGGAAAACGAGGCTGCCCTCACAATAACCCAATATCCCACTCAGTCACATAACCCTGACACTGAGCTAACGAGTTCTTGCCCTATCCATCTGATGCCGAGTGCCAGGCTACAAAGTGACAAATTTGATAAGTCATTGGTTTGACTCGCCCGGGAACCGAACTCCCGATCTGCCCACAAGTGAGCTTGGCGCTATACCGATTCGGCCACCGCGCCCGGTTCCACTTGCGATGGGAATGGAATTAGTGGGAATGGTGGATGTGTTTTGAAAGCAGTGTCTCGCTATCCAGTGTCCAATAATCAGCATTGCTGAGCAGAGTGCGTGTTATAACATGAGCAGGGGGAAGCTCCTGATTAAACGCTGTTTTATTCTCTTGGACCTAATTCACACTGAATATAGCGTTGCACCGTATTGACGAGTGTCACTACATCTATGGTTGAGTGGTTCGAAAATGACTTGAAGCACTTCAGTGGTTCAGTATCAGAATAATGTGACTGGATCATGGTGCTGACAGTCTCTCAGTGGGGCAGCACTATAAATACACCATGAGCGTGTACTGTCACAAGCTGTCGCCCGTCCTGATATGGCTATAGATGTTGCTATTACATAAAACAACAATAACAAACAACAACAGGTTTTGTTTCCCACACGGCACCTGGTTTCCGTTTACAGACGATGCACCATGAAGATGCTTCAACTCCATTCCAGGAGGTGTCGATTTAACCCTAATGAGTATTGCAATAAAAGGTGAATCAATGGGCAGTGTAGCTTCACATTAAGCCTAGTTAAGGCTCATGATGTAGGCGTACGCCGAGTTGCCATGACAAATGCCTTGTCGGTTATATGTGCTCTATGATTCATTATGCGAATTTAAACCAGGGCAATGCCAGAGCCTCTCACATTGTATAACCCATAATGTTTTATATATAAATATATAGATATTGTTTGTTTAACGACCCCGCAGCACAAAATGTAGACAGCGGCTATTGGGTGCAAAGAAATATTACATACGTATATATTATACAGAAATATATATAAATATATATAAACATATATAAATATATATAAATATATATAAATATATATAAATATATATAAATATATAAAAATATATATAACTATATATAAATAAATATATATAAATATATATATAAATATATATAAATGTAAATACATATATATATAATTATATATAAATAGATATACACAATTTATATATAATTACATATAAATATAGTAAATATATATAGATATCGTATACTGGGATTAGTTCCATTTTCTGCCATGGTAACGCCCCCTGTTCAATGATGTTAAGGGTTGCTCATGTGGAAATCCAAAACTAAAGTTCACATACACTTTGATTCCGTTTTAAATCTGATTGGATGTGGCTTGCTGCAAAACCCAAATGTGACATTATTGGACTTCCGGTAGCGTCATACATGCACTATACCCTAAGTCTTAGAATGGTTTTCTTTTTCCCTTGTCTTTTACTGTGTTTACTCCCAAGAATTTTTGGAGATGAAAATAATCCGAATCTCCTTGACTTCCTTTGATGCGCAAAGGGATATCAAACAAATGTTTAATTTTCGGTGTAAATATACAGTGAACTGTTAATACAGCAGACCCAGACTGGAGGAGCCTAGCTGTCTGGGGTGGAGCTGGTAAGAGGGAAACTCCTCACACTGTGGTCCCACTCTTGGCCTCCCAACACTATTTCTTTTTAACGGACACTGGAAATGAACCCACTTAGCGTATTCCCCCACTCTGTGAGCACAGTTTTCAACAACCTGCATTAGTTATGGGATGTGGCTTTATTTTGTATTTCTTTCGTGGGAGCAAAAAGTTATTCCTTTCTGGAAGTCTGTTTTCAACACTGAGCCGCTGATGTTTCGTCGATAGATATTTGCGCGTGATTTATAGTTTTCTTGTCTTCTATCGATCATATTGACACGAGGCAACTGAGTGGAAATGCAATTCATGCCAACAGAGTAGGCGTACGGAACGGCAGCGTGCAGTGCACCTCATCTTGAATTAATTAGCAAGTCTCAGCGGACGACAAATCTGTCTGAATTTAATAGAAAACATGCAAGATTTCAATCTTAGATTGGGCGTTAAAAAGTGTAGGGATTAACAATAAATCTGGTCTATTCCTACCCAAATAAACAAACAGGATCCCCGAAAGTTTAGGGAACGTTCGAGAGGTTTCTTTTGATGAGTATTCATGGACATCTCCTCATGAAATTGTATTAACATTGTGATGTAATTTACTTACATGTATGCATGTGCTAAGGGAATGTGAATACATTATTTTATTTATACACGTGACTAGATGGTCAGTAGTTCGGGTGAGTAACCAAATTAAAACCATTCTGTATTCTGAACAAGTATCTCAAGTTATGCACCAAATGGTGTTCTCTGTGGCAGACTGGTTAGAGTGTCACTTTTTTCTAGGTCAGACTCCTATCCTGAAGGTTGGTGGTTCGATTCCCCATGTCCCCCCCCCCCCCCCCACCTCTGCAAATTTGGATTTCCACTGCTGTGTATAACTTACAGCATCATCAAAGGCCAGTTGCTCTCATACCATGTCTATGTGGTGTGGGAGGTTAAAAATCCCTTGGGTCAGTAAAAGTGTAGGCTCGGGCTTTCTAACAATAAACTATTTAATGGTGAAAACAAGTCTATTCAGACTTATCCATGATAGGCAATATAAATCTTAAAGCAAAAAAAAAAGCCTTTTATGTTATACGACAAATCTACCTGGTTTCCTTGATATATCTATGGGGCTCAATGTGTCGGACTCCATGTGGTAGTGGTGTCGTTTGACTGAGCAGCTTCAGAGCACTATGCAGAGTAATATGCTGGAATACTCTCCAGGACAACTATCCTGCACAAGAATCCTAAATCAGTTTGAAGTGTGCACATTGTTGGGGTTGGCTGCATTTCAAGTTGTTGTTTGATTGTTATGGGAGAGGACAGTCTTAGGGAATAGGATGTGTTCTTTTTGAAGATTCCTACTGCCTATCATGGATAAGTCTGAATAGTCTTGTTTTCACTATTAGACAATTGGCCAATAGAAAGCCTGAGCCTACACCTTTACCGACCCAAGTTATTGTTAACCTCCCACACCACATAATCATAGTATGAGAGCAACTGGCCTTTGATGATTCTGTAAATTATACACAGTGATTGAAATCCAAATTGGCAGAGGTGATGGCATGGGGAATAGGAGGATATGGCTTACTGTATGCCTTCTGCGAAGGACCTCAATACAGTCAGGAACCTATTATTTCCCAATCATGTTGCAGTCAGAGTGAGCTGCATCTCAGGGGACTTCCCCGCCCAGCAGCCATTGTTGTGAAACCCAAGGCGCGACTTATACTGCCAGGTACTGACAGGGCCCGCTAAGGGCAGCACCGAAGCGCGGCGGTCTGTGCAGATTCACATATGTTGCCGCTCACCTGTGCAGATCTCGCAGCGTTGGGGAGGACCAGGTGCGAAAAGTGCAGAGAGCGGGAGGAGGGCGTGCCTGGTGCAGGTATATTAAGGTGCCAGAGTATCCTCAGGGCGCAGACCTCAGTGGGAGTATGTGTGTGGGTATGTGTGGGTATGTGTGTGTGGGGGTGGCGGGTAGGTGAGTTACTGAATGGGTGAGTACTGAGGGGTGAGTGGATGTACCAGCAGGAGCTCCGGGGAAGTGGTGTTTCAATTCGGTAGCCACAGCCGGGCTGCGATGAGAACAGCTGCTGCCCACATACACACACATAGACATATATAGTGTGAGTGTCTCTCTCTATATATATTCATATATAGCTAGATATATAGATAGACCCTCAAATGTATATGCAAAACCACAAAACCACATAAACACCAATCCAAAGATTTATATAATATTGGAATCAAACCTTCATAAAGTATATTTGTTTACATTCATACTCTTTTGTTCATTGCTCCATAATAATGTCAACATAAAATAAGTGAAATTGGTTAGAATACAATTTATTTTTAGTTAAAAATCTGTTATTTAAACTTCATTTTTAGATTTGCGTTTACAGGGTTTTGCGCGAGAACTCTTCATATATATATATGCAGTAATGATGATACTTTTCTCATATTTTTAAGTAGAAATATGTCAACACCTGCAGCTGCACACTATGTCAAAACAGATTACGTCCATACCGTGAATATGGCCTATGGCTGCCGACACGGTGTAAAGCAACCACCAGTCAATCAATCAATCAACCTTAACTGTATGCCTGTGCATATATTGAGTGGCTATATATATTATATACATGCACAAACTATGATCATATATTTAAGCAGAAATAATTCAATACTTGCAATTGCATACTATCGCCATCTAGGATTTCTCCATGATTGTATGCCATTGCATATTGTCAGTGTCTATATATATGGAAAAACTATGATGCTTTACAATTTGTTTTATCATAGGAAGAAATAGTTGAAAAGCTTCAGCTGCAATGCTTATCTCCACATAGTCCCAGTCCATAACTTATATGCCCTCGCCGTTTATGTAAACATTAAGCTGTTTGGTTTAGTAGTTATGTAGAAAAACTGCCGGAGCTACTCAACAAATGTCCTCCCGTTGTGAGTAGATTATGCTAATTGCTAGACCCGGACAGTGTTATCATTGTGTATGACGTCCATCGGTACAACCCGAGCATGATATATACTGTGAACATGTCGGTGAAGGAAACGCAGATCTGGTCGAAAGGACTTAGACAGTGTGCATTAGCAATTCAGATAACACACACCCCGCCAATCGGGTAATATCGTTCTGACCTCACATAATCTGATGGTGTATCTATTTCACTGCACCCAAGGGTTGCTATGGTTTTTTCTTGGTATGCTTTTCTGTGTTCTTCTTTGCTGCGGCGTTTTTGTTATTCAGTGAACCACCAGATAGGCTGAGATGATACAGGAGGAGATAGAACTAGTATCTCCAGCCCTGTAGATATCTGGTGTCTCTGCACAGCGCCCCACCCCTAAGTACACGCCGAGCACTAGATCAGTGCTGGAATTACCGGGGACCAGTTAAACTGGCAAGCAATGGGTCAGGGGGTATCTGGGAGGAGAGATTGAGGAGGAGGTCTTTGCAGGCCGCGCCTGCAATGATCAAGCACGGGATGAACCAGGTTAGCCGCAGCGACCAGAGGTGGAGATGGAGATGGGAGCTAGCCCAGGTTCACTTAGACCCCTGACACACACGCCTGAGTATTAACAATTCCACCATGGTCACCTCTACCTCCCCCGGCCAGCAAGCACATTGGCTTCTCATTGCTTACAAAGGAATTTTGATTGGAAATCAAGCTTAGTTATTTGGTATAATAGTACATGAACTAGAATATCATTTACTGTAATGTCAAATATTCGTAGATTACTTTCTGAGGAAGCACTTTGTTTGGTTTAGACTTTGTTGTTCTTGTTGAACATTTGGGCGAGCATGTATTTGTAAGGGTGAGGGGGCGGGAAATTAATGCAGATGCGGCAGAAAGAGGGAAGGGAAAATAATTGAAAAAATCAAAAACGAGAGAGAGGGAGACCCGTCAAGGTGATGCTTGGCGTAATGGTTTTAATGCCAGTACTCATTAGGCCAGGGGCAGACAGTGATGGGGAAGTGTTGGGAGCTGATGGGCTGGGGGATGAGTAATGCTGCTGTAGAAGTAGGTGGGTGTGTTGGGTATGTGTGTGTGGGTGTGGGTGTGGGGGACGCGGTGGTATGCCACTTGGTGCTGGAGGGTTGAGGTGAGGCAACGTCTGGTGCTGGGTACCGCGGATTGCGCATGCGCGTGCCTGTGGAGGCAGGGAGGGGTCAGCGGCTGGAGGTGTGTGCGTGGGTGTATGTGTGGCAGGCTGGCATGCTGGCAGGCTTGCAGGCTGTGAGCGTCAGAAGCACCTGTGCAGGTTGGATCTCTGACATGGCAGGGTGAGCAGCGAGGGATGCGCTGCTGCAGCGCCACACCGGGCCAAATAGACTACTACATAAATGTCAGTGGTTTTGTATTTTCTTTTGCTTTTTAACATTTTCTTAAATGTTAAATAACCCTTCACTTAAACATGTAAATACCATTATATGAGCTAACACTTATCATTGACTATGTCAAGTATAAATGATTATGCGTATACATATATTAGATCGATCACTAGTATCTACATTACATTAGTTCAAAGTTACTTTTATTTTAAATGGTCACCTTTTGAGATATTTTGAGGGCAAACATGGACAATTTGTTTTGGCGAGCTTGCCAAAACTCTGACACCAATAGACATCTGCAGTAACAGGTTCTGTTAAATTGACTCAGTATTGCCTTCTTCACAAAAACAAATGGTTAATAAGTGCATCAGTCTCTAAGTTAGATATGTAAAATCAGATCTATATAATTAGTTTGGTTTTGAAAATTTAATATTTCATCGACTATACAACTTTAAGTGGAATGGACAACTTTGTTTAATATTCAAACAAGTATGATTTGAAATTTACTCCGCACATGCTTGGTGGAGTGAAGGAAGAAGCCTTGTATGAGTGGAGAGGATACCATGTCTAATGAAAACTGCTAAGATACATTAGGCCAATAATCTTGAGGATTAATGTATTAAATGGTGATGTATTTGCCCAGCAATAGAATGAATTGATCATTATGCTAGTACATGATATGTCCGTTGTTATCAGAGTATATATATGTACTGGGTATGGGAAGGAATTCGTCATTGTTATAATTCTATTTACTGGATCCATATCAAGGTGGGTTAATAATGCAAATAGCGCAGCACTGAAGTAAACTTCCACCTCACTACTCCGTTAAGGCTCTCGCATATTATGACGCATCTCGCAAGCACGCGGCCAATGCGGAAAATCACTTTGTTACATCGAGAAGCGTAAAACCTTTTGGCATGGGGGGCAAACTTGGACGTATACGTACCATATATATAGCATATGGCCAACGTATGACGAATGTGTGGCTATCATACCACCCAGCAAAAAATGTTCGAATTATGCTCACGGTATGTTCACAGAACACCGGTGAACATTATATAAGTTCTTCGATCGCCAGAACTACACCTCATTTGTTACATACGTCAGGACATGCTGGAGAAATGCTAAGTGTAGGTTAGACGTACGTTAGGCATACCTTATCCATACGTTGTCAGTACGCGGACTGTATGTTCCCACTGCCTTTAATGTAGGTCAATGTACTGCTACGTAGTGAACAACATTTGTCTAATGTACGTCTAACATACATAGACGTACGCCTAATGCATACATAACATACAGCGGACATAAAATCCACACTTTGTCAAACATTGTCATACGTCAAAAGTTGTGTGCAAGCACAAAACTTTGGTGACCCTCTGACATGAGATGCTGTATCTCGATAAATGGTGATGTATATTGATGTATACCAACGCATGCCTAATGCATGCGTAACACATAATATCTATCCCGAAGTAGCGGCCAAAAATCACCTATGTCGGCGTACCTTGGCGCGATGCGTCATAATGTGACAGCCCCTTTACTCTGCCAGTCAGTTCATGGCATTTGAGATGGACAATCAGCTAGCAACAAGTCTTGCTGTCTGCCCAAAGGAGTCATCAGTTAATTTTCCACCATTCTTATCTTTTAAATCGCATTAGTTGGTGTAGTGTCAGTTGATATAGATAATCGGTTTCTGGATAATTATACTCATATAATATAATTGCTTATGCAGCACAGAATAGAAATATCATTGAACTACTCGGATGAATTTTGCTGAAGGCACCTCGCTTCACATTCACTGCTTTGTAAAGTGCGTCTTGTGATCCATTCCTTGGTTCCCTCTATTGCAGTGACCTGCTTTTGTAGAACCCTGCTCCATAACTAGTGACCCGTCTGTCTAAACACTGTTCATTTAGTTCATACAGAAAGCAAGAAGGCCTAGGGAGTTGGATAGGCTCACAGCTAGGCAGTTGGATAGGCTCACAGCTGAGAATGACCCTGATGGCTTACTAACCCTAACACTTCCAATGGCGAGAGATTCAGCTTTGATTAGACTATAAATAATTCCCAGAGATAAAAGTTAATTTCAAGACATGCAAACTGTGAATAGGCATTTTCAATCAACATCTTGGACAAACATAGTTTTGCTTGTCTTGTTATTTTCCCGCTACATCAGTTATTAATGTACACAACACCATAGTCGGTATATATATATATATAACTATATGTGTATATATATGTATATATGTGTGTGCATATTTTGGGACTTTTCCATGCACGCTTGTTCTACCATATACTTGTAGTGCCAACTTATATTTATAGGTGGCGCTGCAGCTGTGCACGTCCCGTCATACATTGCCTTGCCCTTTATTTAGTGTTCCTATTCTAACAGTTACATTGTACCTGTCGCCTCCAGCCAACACTAACATCTTCACACACACATATACAAACACGTACAGGCACACGTGCATCTACACACATGCACACCTTAACACACCCACACCTACTCACGTAACCTTCACCTTAACCTTCACCCAAGGTCAATTCGTGCCTATAGGGTGGAGCCACAGACAACAATTTGCCACCAGGCTATAATCTCATCACCCACCACCCCATATCCACACATCCCAGCATCCTGTCCACACATGTGCATGCCCACACAGTCCGAGCTTCCCTCCCACCAACACCAGTCCCAGAGACGGAAGTGATCGGTGCATGCGCAGTTACCGTGTCAAGCAGGAAGTGGATCTGCGCTTGCGCACGCGACGTCAGTGCGCAGTTCAGGTGCGTGAGGAGACTGTCGGCAGACTGACCTCGCCATTGTGCCAGCACCTCCCAACCACGCCAATAGGCGATGCCAATAATGGGCGCCACCAGGGGGCGCTTCGCGCGGTCATCGACCCCAGCCTAGTCACATGGACGGGTCGTATGTTCCAACGGTTGTAAGAGCTAGCTTAGGTTTTCAAAACCTGATCAGCAGTTCAACCTGCACCATCTTAGATTGACTTTAATATATACGGAGTCAGTCACATATATTTATACACATACACACCGTATATATATGTGATGTATTATACGAGAATGAATGCTAAGGGAACATATACACTTTGCTACTTCCTTCATTGGCGCATTGGTGGAGTGCCCCCCCCCCCCCAGCTCTCGGAGAGTTGTATATGGGTGGCTCCCTCCTTGCGCCACACACTGGACCTCGTTCTGTTAGTTCATTCTCTGGGTAAGACGGGTCGGGACAGGGAGAGGCGGTGCGAGCCGGTCAGGGAATATGTGTATGTATATATATATATATATATATATATATATACTTATGCATGTCTATACATATTTATATTCATGTAAATATATTTAGATTCATTTATATATAAACAGTGACCTCCAAATAAACAGAATATAGTAACAAAAGAGTCAGGTCTGGTTGAGTTAGTTCATTCTCTGGGAAGGAATAATCATACCACACCGCTAACGTCTTAAATCCAGCCATAAGTGACCACGAGCAAATGGGCCTGACCAATCGCTGATGGTGCCATGGCTAGGCGAGGAACTACTTCTCTACCTTCTCAGTCTATGCCCACAAATATTTGATGCCAGGGAACAAATCGTTCTAATGTCTACAAGTACTTCAAATGTGCTGGTTAGTGTCCTAGTTATAGTCCAATAATTGGCTATAGAGCACATATTAATTACTGGAGGCCGAATCGGAGCAGCCCGCCCGAAGTCGCCTCCCCCCGGAAGCTTCCTCCTAGTGTATAGTCTCATAATAGGTGACAGAGCAGATGTATCTATACCAAATAATGCTTGTATATGTGTGTGTCTGGCTCAAGCAATCTGTGTCCCTATATCCAAAGACCCTATAATACTAAGACGGCTCACTCCCTATCTCTCCAACGGTAATGGAAATTTTGCAGTGCCACCTTGTGGTGGGTTTGATCAGTCCAGCTGCTGGTTGGTGTTTCACATGTAAACACATACAATTTTATTATATATGAGATAGGTAAGTATGAATGCACATCAATATGAAATTGCTATGAACAAACACACATCATCATCAGCATCATCATCAGCATTGCCATTATCACACATCTTTCACATTCATATATACATTTATACATATAATATAGCACGTGTTTAACCAAGAGAACAGCCAGCGCACCAAGTGGTGGGTTTGCTCATTTTGATTACACAGTACAGGCTGAGTGAGCCGTCTTAGTATTATAGGGTCTTTGCTATATCCCAGCACTACTGCATGCAAATACGCCTCTCCCAATGAATCCATGAGTTTCCGTTATTCCAACATCGACTCCACCAACACACGCGAACACACCCACCCCAGATACACAACCACCGCACCCCAACACCCCACCTACCAACCGCGCCTACCACCGCACACCGCCCACCGCACACTGCACAGAACCTCCCACCACCTACTCTAACGCCATCTCCCGCCGTATCACATTGTAGGCACCCCACTACAAGTTGACTACACGACACCGCACACACACACCCATTCCCTCGCCAACACTCACCCTCCGCACGCCTGGACACGCCCGGACATGGAACATACCGCCATTACCACCGCACACCACACAAAACCTCCCACCACCTACTCTAACCCCATCTCCCGCCATATCACATTGTAGGCACCCCGCTACTAGTTGACTACACGACACCACACACACCCACCCATTCCCTCTCCAACACTCACCGTCCGCACGCCCGGATGCGCCCGGACATGGAACATACCGCCATTACCACCACACACCGCACAGAACCTCCCACCACCTACTCTAACCCCATCTCCCGCCATATCACATTGTAGGCACCCAGCTACAAGTTGACTACACGACACCGCACACACCCACCCATTCCCTCTCCAACACTCACCCTCCGCACGCCCGGACACGCCCAGACATGGAACATACCGCCATTACCACCGCACACCGCACAGAACCTCCCACCACCTACTCTAACCCCATCTCCCGCCATATCACATTGTACGCACCCCACTACAAGTTCACTACACGACACCGCACACACCCACCCATTCCCTCTCCAACACTCACCCTCTGCACGCCCGGACGCGCCCGGACATGGACCATACCGCCATTACCACCGCACACCGCACAGAACCTCCCACCACCTACTCTAACCCCATCTCCCGCCATATCACATTGTAGGCACCCCACTACAAGTTGACTACACGACACCGCACACACCCACCCATTCCCTCTCCAACACTCACCCTCCGCACGCCCGGATGCGCCCAGACATGGAACATACCGCCATCGCTAGTCACATCGGCACGCAATCAGTCTGCACTACCTAAGATTCCCTACTCACCAGACAGACACAAACACAAAGGAACTTCCCCCGTGCCCTCCCCCCTCCCCACACCCACATGCCCGGTACAGAGAGGTACAATCCCATTAACCTGGGCCCGCACATATGTTGACCCATCACCCCACCCCCAAGCAGACATTGCCTGATATCAATGGCGGTGAGTAGGGTGTAGTGAATGCGGTAGGTCCGGTGGGGCGGGGGAGTGGGCCGAGGCGTGGCGGGCCGAGGCGGGGAGGGATGTGACAGAGCGGGAGTTGGGGTGGAGCGGGGCTGGGTGCGGGAGTGCAGGGAGGGGGGTGGGTGGGGGTGGGGGGTGGGGGTGGGGGTGGGGGTTCGGGGCTGGGGGGGGGCGGGGTGGCGGTGGGGGCGGGGCGGGTCGGGGGGTGGGGGGGGGGGGGGGGGCGGGGCGGGGTGGGGGGGGGGGGGGGGGGGGGGGGGGGGGGGGGGGGGGGGTGGGGGGTGGGGCCTTGGAGGAGGGGGTGTCGGTAACTAGGAAGGTTAGGGCGAGCCTGGACGGGGAAGGGTGGGACGGGGAGGGGCGGGGCGTGGAGGGGCGGGGCGGGGAGGGGTGGAACGAGGCAGGGCCGAGAGAGGTGAGTCAGGGCGGGGTGGGTTGTGTGAGTGTGTGGCTGGTCTCTGAAGGATGGCTATGTGTAACTAGGCAGGCTAGGGCGGACTTGGACATGTGGCTGAGGGGTTATCGCGGTGGCTGAACCCTCCCTACTCTTATGTATCTGCGCCATCATATACCACGATCTGGGGCCTTCACTACTAGGCAGCGGTCCTTGGTGCCAACCTGAAGTGCTGCATTGCTGATGTACGTCCTGTGGTTGAGCTGATGTCCTGCCAACTACTGCACTGAAATACATCTACAGATAATGAACCAGGCACCCGGTTGAGATTGTTTTTTTGTTGTTTTTTTTGGTCCATTAGTTGGTTAAGCAGGGGAAATTTCAGTCATAGACGACTGGTATTCCTCATTCCACTGCTGGTCGATAGAAAGCCCGAGCCTACACTTTTACCGACCCAAGGGATTTTTAACCTCCCACACCACATAGACATGGTATGAGAGCAACCGGCCTTTGATGACGCTGTAAGTTATACACAGCGGTGGAAATCCAAATTGGCAGAGCTGGGGGCACGGGGAATCGAACCGCCGACCCTCAGATTAGGAGTCTGACCTAGAAAAAAGTCAGACACTCTAACCACTCCACCACAGAGAATGCCACGCGATAAACCAGCACCTGGCATTCTACCCCGACAGGCGCCGTGATGTATAATGTAGGTTGGTAACATTGCATTGTTTTGTTTCGGTGTTGTTTTCTTGGTTCAGTAATTCATCCCAAGGGACATCCATTCACACTTATTGCATTAGACAATAACCCTCCTGTGCTGCATCCACTGGATGCTGATGTTTGTATACACCAACATAATTCCATTATAGACTAACCCTCATGTTCACAGGCAGACTTCCCTTACACACTGCATGCGATGGCAGTAGAGTGTACGCCTCCCCTGTGGAAGCTCGGGAGTTCAATTCCCGGTCGAGCCAAACCAATGACTTACAAAATGTATACTTGTTGTTTCCTTGGTAGTTACTCGGCATTACTAGAATAGGGTAAGGACTGGTTGACTCGGTGTCAGGATAATGTGACTGAGTGGGATATCAGGTCATGGGGCTGGCAGCCTGATCTCCCAGCGGCACTATAAAGTCGCCATGAGTGCGCAGTGTCACAAGTCGATATCCATCCTGATATGAACTTAGATTTTGCCAGGACGAAAAGATCCAACATCCAACCAATCCATTAGACACTAAACCTTTGTGTGCCCCGGCATACTCCCCTTAGACACTAACACGTGTGGGCACAATATACTTCTATCATACACTAACCCGTGTGTGTACAAGTATACTTTCTTACAGACATTACCCTGGGAACGATATCAGGCTCCCTGAATCAAAGGCTTTAATCATTATAAATTAAGGCTACAGTTGCAGTAATTTAGATAATGGCCCGAATGAATTATTATGAGAGAGTACATTTCACAACGGTGCTTAATATTGCTTAATCTGAAGAAAACATTACATTTTCTAAATTAAATCCTTAATATCCAACTTAGAGACCACTTCATTCATTAAACATGTCTTACTGCGTCTGTGAATTCTTTAACCACTTGAATGAAGATGTATATACATGAGCTGTTAAGGAGGTTAGGTTCAATTGAAATTAAATCTGTATCTACGCAAAACACTCAGATTCATCTGCCTGATGTAGGAGTTTGGTGCATTAATATAATAGGTACACATGTGCCTGATAGAGCAGTTTGGAGCATTAATATAAAAGGTACACATGTGCCTGATAGAGCAGTTCGGTGCATTAATATAAAAGGTACACATGTGCCTGATAGAGCAGTTTGGTGCATGAATATAAAAGGTACACATGTGCCTGATAGAGCAGTTCGGTGCATTAATATAAAAGGTACACATGTGCCTGATAGAGCAGTTTGGTGCATGAATATAAAAGGTACACATGTGCCTGATAGAGCAGTTCGGTGCATTAATATAAACGGTACACATGTGCCTGATAGAGCAGTTTGGTGCATTACTATAAACGGTACACATGTGCCTGATAGAGCAGTTTGGTGCATGAATATAAAAGGTACACATGTGCCTGATAGAGCAGTTTGGAGCATTAATATAAAAGGTACACATGCGCCTGATAGAGCAGTTTGTTGCATTAATATAAAAGGTACACATGCACCTGATAGAGCAGTTTGGTGCATGAATATAAAAGGTACACATGTGCCTGATAGAGCAGTTTGGTGCATGAATATAAAAGGTACACATGTGCCTGATAGAGGAGTTTGCTGCATTAATATAAAAGGTACACATGCACCTGATAGAGCAGTTTGGTGCATGAATATAAAAGGTACACATGTGCCTGATAGAGGAGTTTGGTGCATGAATATAAAAGGTACACATCTGCCTGATAGAGGAGTTTGCTGCATTAATATAAAAGGTACACATGTGCCTGATAGAGCAGTTTGGTGCATGAATATAAAAGGTACACATGTGCCTGATAGAGGAGTTTGCTGCATTAATATAAAAGGTACACATGTGCCTGATAGAGCAGTTTGGTACATTAATATAAAAGGTACACATGTGCCTGATAGAGCAGTTTGGTACATTAATATAAAAGGTACACATGTGCCTGATAGAGGAGTTTGCTGCATTAATATAAAAAAGGTACACATGTGCCTGATAGAGCAGTTTGGTACATTAATATAAAAGGTACACATGTGCCTGATACAGCAGTTTGGTACATTAATATAAAAGGTACACATGTGCCTGATAGAGCAGTTTGGTGCATTAATATAAAAGGTACACATGTGCCTGATAGAGCAGTTTGGTACATTAATATAAAAGGTACACCTGTGCCTGATAGAGCAGTTTGGTACATTAATATAAAAGGTACACATGTGCCTGATAGAGCAGTTTGGTACATTAATATAAAAGGTACACATGTGCCTGTTAGAGGAGTTTGCTGCATTAATATAAAAAAGGTACACATGTGCCTGATAGAGCAGTTTGGTGCATGCATATAAAAGGTACACATGTGCCTGATAGAGGAGTTTGGTGCATGCATATAAAAGGTACACATGTGCCTGATAGAGGAGTTTGGTGCATTAATATAAAAGGTACACATGTGCCTGATAGAGGAGTTTGCTACATTAATATAAAAGGTACACATGTGCCTGATAGAGCAGTTTGGTGCATGAATATAAAGGGTACACATCTGCGTGATAGAGCAGTTTGGTACATTAATATAAAAGGTACACATCTGCCTGATAGAGCAGTTTGGTGCATTAATATAAAAGGTACACGTGTGCCTGATAGAGCAGTTTGCTGCATTAATATAAAAAAGGTACACATGTGCCTGATAGAGAGAGCAGTTTTGTGCATTAATATAAAAGATGTACATGTGCCTGATAGAGCAGTTTGGTGCATTAATATAAAAGGTACACGTTCGGTCCATTAATATAAACGGTACACGTAAGGAAGGCTAGGTTCAGAGCAACTACTCTTATATATAAAACCCACAAAATGGAGATGGTTTTAATTATCATGACGCATGTTGGCGTGTCAACATGGATAATTTACGAGCGTGAACACTTGCACTTTTTTCTTGGCACTACTTTCTCTCTCGTGCACTACTTCCACACATGACACTCTACCTTACTTCAGTCTCCCGCTTGAACCTGTTCCTGCCAGTCGTTTCACCCACCCACTCTCCCGACATTAATCCGGTAGGGGTTGAGTGCTGCTGGTTTCTGAGCTCTTCCTTGCTTCCTTCTCAGACCTTTCTTGACTATGAACACTATCTCGACACTAAACAACATTGAACTATTCTTATCTCTAATCACTAATCCATGTATGATACGATCTGACACTTATATGATGATACGACTTAAGACATTTCCCACTCATCATGATACCATTTACCACACTACTGACTATCCATCTCATGATGCGAAGCACGATATCAATATTTTCTCCAGCCAAGGTGCTCGACCTGCCTGCAAGTTATGTTCTCCATTAAATTTTGGTTAAATCCATCTTCCTCTCTGTCTCCAGTTTGTTTGCGTGGGTAAATTACCTTCCCAGACTATATTCCAGATGTTTTCCCAACCTATGGAGAAGAATCAGCCCAGTTTCTGCATGGGGAGAGATATTACGCGGCTTCAAGTCTACAGATCGCGACCTTACTATAAAAAGGTTCTATCTGACAAAATAGTGCTTTCTAGATAATGGGCACTGAAGCCGGGTAACTGCTGATAGCAAAGCAGATAGAACAATATTATATTTAATATATCTCAGTGGAAAATACTAGTTGAAGAACAGATGTGTAACTGCATGACAACCTTTTGTAGATAGAATATGTTTACATCCATAACGGCAATTCAATCACTTTGTCAGATAGAACCTTTTTCTAGTAAGGTCACGAGATTGCTATTCGCCGGCTCTGATGTGGACTGATACGGGGTAACCATGGTTACTAGATGACGGTAGTGATGAGCGGTTGTACCATCACTAAGATAACAGGCAGTCTGAGTTGGTCATTTAAACTGCAGACTAAGCATGACTCCAGGTCCTGCTGGCACATTATGTAGTCTGGGTTCTGGGGATCAAAGATGTGAGGAGATGCATCATTGTCTGCATCGCTGGGTGGAACAAGTAAGGGGTCGGGAGACCGGCGAAGATTCTAAGTTACCGACAAACAGGTAGGAAGACTGGAACCGGGTATGCCTATGTTCAAACCTCCAATTATCAATGAAACAAAAGAGTTCCTGAATATATTGATAATATATTCACCTTCTTTTTTTCGAGAGTATAGGAAGACTACAGGTTCGTATAATCTAACACATTCAGGCCGAGAGCCATATTAGCTACAATGCAGGTATCTGCTTATTAATACTAGCTCTGTCCAGGTGCAAAAAGCAATCAAAGTACCTTGCTCTTAGGAGATATATATATATATATTATAATCTGACGTGAGAATGACAATAGTAACATGGCGAAATATTTGATGCAAATCTTTCGAATCAGATTCCATCTCTCTAATATGTAGGCCCCTGAACTTTTTTATCTTTTCTCAAGAGATTTAGTTTAATATGAACATATAAATAGATGTATTCGTCCTAGTAGAAGTATCCCACCCTTATACCCCTGTCACACTACGACGTAACGAGCCAATGTGAGCCTAACGTGATGATTTTTCGTCATTATGTTGCCGTACGTTGGGTTACGTTATGATGACGTCATAATGACGTTAGAGTGACGTCGAGCTACGTCATATTACGTCGTGCTACGTCGTGTTACGTCGGCGCGCGTCGAGGTTTTGAACCTGTTCAAAACTTTTGACGTATCTCGACGTGAAGCCGTTACGTCGGGATGACGTGACAATGACGTTAGGTTGACGTTCCGCGATCGTTATAGCAGCGTAAATGAGGTTAGAGTCACGTTATGTCACGTCAGACCGACGGCCCGGGTGGGAGCAACGTGTGGGCAGCGTTTTGCACGTTACGGTCACGTTATGGTCACGTTACGGTCACGTTACGGTCACGTTACGGTCACGTTACAGTCACGGTTACGGTCATGGTTACGGTCACGTTACGGTCACGTTGCGGTCACGTTACGGTCACGTTATGGTCACGTTACGGTGACGTTACGGTGGCGTTACGGTCACGTTACGTCCACATCGCACCCGTTACGGCGACGTTACGCTCACGTTACACTAACGCCCGGTCACGTCGCCAATTACCCCTCCCCCCTAACGTTGTCACGTTACAGCTAAGGTCACGACGTACACCGATGTTACTTTCACGTTACACTCACGTCCACAATTTGCATATTACGCCCATAACGTTGACGTAATATAATTATTTTCACGTTCTGCCTACGCTGACGTAGTCACGTCGTAGTGTGACAGGGCCATTATAGCAGTAGTACACCAATTAGGAATGGTTTAGCGAACTGTAAAACATCACAGTGTATGTAATGGCTACCACTCTACTCATATACCACAAGAAACGTCGCAATCAGGGCCTGATAAGGGACGGCCTTAAAATACGCCGGCACCCTGTCCGGGTAAGGCACAGCCTCGCTAATTGGTCGAAATTGGCGGGGAGAAAGCGGGTCGCTAACAGAGCACGGCGCAGCACATTCTGTGGGGGCAAACTTGGGATGTGGTGAGTCATTTGAAGCTGCATAGCCCGATGAAGCATCACACTTTCAAAACCAAAAGAATTATATAGATTTTAGTCTATATATCTAACTTAGATAATGTAGCGCTTATTAATGATATGATTCCACATAGAAGGGAATACTAAGACAATTTATAGAATCTAGTTACTGCAGATGCCTATACTGTCCGAGTTTTGGCATGCTTACCGAAACTAATTTTACATCTTTACACTTCAAATATATCAAATGTTAGCCATTTTAAATCAAACTTACTTCAAACTAAAATAAGGAAGAGTATGACACTCAATAGATTTCGGGTGCAAAACCACGTAAACGCCAAATCAAAAATGTAGTTTAAATATAAGATGTTTACCTGAAAATAATTTTGATTTTCACTAATTCCACTTTTCATATGTTCACATGCTTATGGAGCAATGAACAAACAGGAAGGAATATGACAAAATAACTTTAGAAGGTTTTTTTTGTGCGCATTAGTTGTTTAAGCAGGGTAAATTTCAGTCACATATGACTGGTCTTCCTCATTCCACTGCTCCTTGCCCTATCCTAATCCTAATATTCCTGAGCACCTGGCTAGGAAGGGACTAGTATAAATGTTTAAGTCATTGGTTTGACTCGATTCGAACCCATGATCCCATGATCTACCAACATGGGAGACGGACGCTCTAATTCATTCGGCCATCTGATTCCATTGTTTATCTCCATTTGTGGATTGGCGTTTACCAGATTTTGCGCCTGAACTAAAAACGACAGAAACTCAAAACCATCGGACTATGAAACTCGAAGAGCATGCGTCTAAGCACCCATGTCATTAGGTTTTGAATATTCCACACCTTCCTCTCAGCGAAGCAATGACTTGTTGCTTTTGGGTGTTATCAATAGATAATTATGTTGCTATGCATTCAGCGTGCAGTGAATATGAGAATATGATGTGGTAGTCTCAGCAAGTTGTATGTGTGCTCTTCTGAACCAACAACATTCCTTGTGGTTGTTTTCCCATTAAATTACCACACAATGTTGGGTACATCATCGTTAACCTGAACATATTTTGAACGTAACTAAGGAAGTCCACAAAAGGGTGTGAGTCAATGATTGCCGTTAAATAATACCTTCCAGGTAACTTCATTTTCGAGGTTTTCCCAGATACTGATTCGATGTCGTCCAAGTTACCAAGTTCCAAAATATGGCTTGTATTTCAGCACGTTAGGTGAAGAAAATAAAACAATAACACATCGTGTATTTAAACCATGTCTTTTACGGCACACGAGAAAAAAAAGGAAAAGTAGAGAAATCCAGATATTATATCTAGTAACCTTGGCCTAATCCATATTGATTGAGCGATAATTGGACGATTCGGTCAAGAAGTTAATGCAACACTTTGCTATCTCTAGCCGTGTGTTGATGTGATGTGTTGATGTGCGCTTATTTTGTGGGATTAATCCAAGAAGGTTGACTGGATTGGAGGGTATTTTCTCATAGCAAATAGTGTAATCAACCCTGAGTGATGACGTTGTATTGTGCTCACTTTGCCATGACGGTCTGCAGGCTGGAAGGAAGTACTTTATCAAAAGGAGGCTTTCACAGCCAGTCCTGTGCCGGATGCTGCTGTGTCAGATGCTGTTGTGTCTGATCATGTTTTGGATCTGACAAGATGTGGAGTTCCTGCAGTAGGCGAGTAAAGTTGAAAAGGTCAAATTTAATAGGTATGTGTAACATCAACCGCTTTAAATATCTCCAAAGTGTATGAAGAGTTCCGCCACAAAACCTTGTAAACGCTACATCCAAGAATTAAGATCCCGTCCCCGGCCCAAGAAAAGTGGAATTAGTGAGAAGTAAAATTAGAATAATGTATAATAATAATAATAATAATAAATATCTGTATTTTAAAACAAACAAAGTCTCTCCATATATATATATTATGGACTCTCCATATATATATATTATGGAGAAATTATATTTCCACATTATCAAATACGAGTTCAGTAAAGACTGCACGGGTGTTGCTGACACATCATCTCAGGTGATATCCGTTGCAAATTACATCGGCTTGTTTAGCCTACAACGGATATAAAACCTCGCACCGGCTTTGCAATATAATATGCTGTTTATTTTTAAGGGTTATTTATTAAAAAAGAATAGTTAAATGTCAGTTTTCACCGATTGAAGAAAGCAAAGCCATTTAATAAGTCATGTGTCACGTATTTGTCTATTTTCATATTATTAATCAACACTTTAATGAATTCAGGGCATATACACACTTACCCATACCAACAGTAAAGACCATTAATATGGGCAGCAGGTCAATCAATCCTCTGGAATATGCATCAACCTACGTGCCTTTCTATGGGATATTGGGCCTCAAACCCCATACTGAAAAATTCGCCTATAGATTCGTCTGTTAAGTACATGTTATCCTGCTATATTTTCTTGTTTTGTCTGGAGGGAATTACAAGGTGCTTTCTAAGGGTGTGCTTCTCTTTGTTTTTGGTCTTGTCATAAGAATGTTCTTTACGAGCAATATGGAGTGAATAGGTGGGGGGGGTAAAGAATTGTATCCCAGTCACATGTAATGCTGCACACTTTATCAGTGAGACCATTGCGACCAGTGTGCCTTGACACTGCCTATTAGAAGCCGCGACTTTTATTGCGACACGCCTGCATAATGGATGGGCTATATGACGGATTTATAGGTGAGTGTTTGTAGGATAATGAGCAATCCCCATGAGAAGGCAAAACGGGACCAACTTCCATGCCAGATGTCACTTTATCAGGTTGTCATCGGGCTCGGCATGTATTAGAAGCTCTGAATAAACATCAGCACTATGTGGGGTTTACATTCATACCACCAGCAAGAAAGACATAACAAAGAAAGTTTGTTTTATTTAACGACGCTTCTGGAGCGCATTTTCATCATTGGATATTGGACATCAAACATATGGTCATTTTGACATATTTCTTTGGAGGAAACCCGCTGCTGCCACATAGGCTACTCTTTTCGATAAGCAGCAAGGGGTCTTTTAAGTGCACTTTTCCACATACAGCATAGCACATACCATAGCCTTTGATGAACCAGTTGTGAACCACTGGTGGGAACGGAAAATAGCCCAAACTACAGATGTGTCCACTGAGCAGGATCGATCAGATGATCCACACATTCACAGGTAGACACTCTAACGCCTAAGCTATGTCCCGCCCCCTCAAGAAAGATATATGACTTCTCATAGGAGTTGCACAACGCATGTATCAGTTGTGAAATATCATTAGGAAGTGGAACATCTAATATAGTACAAGATTATATCAGATATATTTGTAGTTGTATTGTTGGTGTAATTTATGATGAAATTTAAATTAAGACAAATGGTTTGTTATGTAGTAATGCTCGTGTAATGATACTAATGTAAACAGTGTAGCAATTTTTTCTGTAAATAATTGAGACTGCAAAGCCCTGTGTACTGGAACAAAGAGCAGTAGTAGTCCACATTGCATAGTACAATACTCTAGCGTACTCTAGCGTACTCTAGCAGGCTCTATCGTACTCTAGCATACTTGGATAAAGCCCTGGTCACATAGCCGTTAGTGGACGTAGGTGAACATAGTGAAGGCTAACATAGTTGAACGTACTTACATCGCGTTTGACCCATGTTAATCTATCCTACGGAGCACTGCGTCCACTAACGCCTATGTGACCCGGCCTTAAGAGTGTAGGCTGATTCTGAGTCTGAACAAAGAACCTATAACACTAATACGGCTCACTCAGCCTGTACTGTGTAATCAAAATGATCAAACCCACCACTTGGTGCGCTGGCTGTTCTCTGGATTATACAGTTGCTATATTATATGTATGAATGTATATATGAATGTGAAAGATGTGTGATGATGGCGATGGTGGTGATGATGATGATGATGATGATGATGATGCTGATGATGATGCATATTTGTTCATAGCAATTTCATATTGATGTGTATTCATACTTACCTATATCATGTATAATATAATTGCATGTGTTTACATGTGAAACACCAACCAGCAGCCAGGCTAATCAAACCCACCACAAGGTGGCACTGTGAAATTTACATTACCATCGGAGACATAGGGAGTGAGCTGTCTTAGTGGTATAGGGTCTTTGGTCTGAAGCACATACTGCCATGATGGTTTTGCTTCCATTGATTACAATGTTGAAACTTGGCGCTTGTCACAGATGCGCTTAAAGCTGCATAATCCGATAAAAGCATAACATTTTCAAAACAAAATCACTCACCTAGATTTGATTCTAATATCTAACATAGATACTGATGTATTTATTAAACATGTTTTGCCACATAGAAGGGCATATTTAACAGATCATGTTACTGCACAAGCCTACGGTGTCTCAGTTTTGGCATGCTTGCCAAAATTAATGTAGCATGTTTGCACTTCAAATATCTGAAAATTTATCCATTTCCAAAATAAATGTAACTTAAAACTAAGGTAAATTATAACAATCAATTTAATATATTTATCTCAGAAAAATGACAGAAACTCAAAACACTCCGATGATGCAACTTAAATCTATAGGCAAATCTAACTACACAAATTACACATTGCTATGCTGTTAAACCCCAATGAGAACTGGCTTAGGATATACTGAATGAATAGACAACAGCAGGTAAGATAGACCCTGAAGAGTGGAAGTGTAATCCGAGACTCAACTGAACAGATCATCCAGCCTGAGTTGGGTCCCGATGTGACCTTATATGTTGTGGGAGTGAAAAACTCCAACAACCAACCAACATCCAGCCTGAAGACGACAACCTTAGTGAGTAGTGGGACCAGTTTCACTGTACTATGTGCATTTTGTGCATATCAGGTTTGTCAATGTCACCAAGTGTTGTTTTGGTTTAGATATTCGGTAAACGACGATACACGATACAGCATTGAGATGGTGGCATGCATGTAGCTATGCGAAATAGCAAAATAGCGAAATAGTGAATGGTAGACAGGAAGTGTGAACACTTATTTGTCTCTATGGCAACCATGATATATTATATTACAATAAGTAGCATGCAGTAGGCAGACGGCATTCCTTTATGGCGTGTCATTTGAATTCAGTTAAGGTATGTATTATACATCTTACGCATAGGAGATAGCGATCAAACCTGGATAGCGCTGGCATCTGGAAATAAGATGATTTGAGATCCAGGATCTCCCTCTCCCCGCCCCAACCTTGTTTGGTGCTATTCAAATTGGCTACTAGTATGATACCCGGATTGTCGATGAATTTTAACTCATGTGACAGTTTCCCCTTTTAGATATGCAATGAATGTTGTGCTTGTGTGTACCCTTTAGTATTATGGTATGTTTTACAACAATACATGTGCCATGCTTGAATGTATATTTGTCTAACTGTGACTTATATAGTTTTAATTTCTACAACTGCAACTTACATCAATGATCGGACGTGGTGGCAGAATTGGTAGAGCGCCTGCCTCCCATGCGGAAGTTTGGGAGTTCAAATCCAGGTCGAGTCAAACCAATGCCTTACTAAATTGATTCTTGTCACTTCCTAACCAGGGACTTGACATTATTAGGATAGGTCAAGGACTGGTTGGCTCAGTGTCAGGATAATTTGAATATGTGGGATATCAGGTCATGGTGTTGGCAGCCAGTGGCTCCCAGTGAGGCAGCACTACAAAGTCGCCATGAATGCGCACTGTCACAAGTCGGTACCCATATTGATATGACCTTAGGTGTTGCTGGATTTAAAACTCCAACAACCAACCGAAGTAGTGTGTATAACTGTGACTTACGGGATATTAATGTATGCTCCTACAACATACACCCAATATACAGGGAACATACATCAAATATACAGGGAACATATACTGACCAACTAAGTTTGGCATGATCAGATAGGGGCGCACAGTGGCTCCGGCTCCAAAATAGGATTTGCGATCTATTATCGCCCTCCCCCCAATAGAACCCCAATGGCCATAATCGATTAACACCACCTGGGCGACTCTGGTCACCCGAGTCATCAGAATTTCAAATCAAACACTGCGAGTAGAGTCGACAATTAGACGTGCTATGTGCAAAACGATCTGACCCCAGTAACCCACCTCATTGCTGGGGTTGGCTACAAGCGATGACGTCACATTTGTGCTGGTACCGTCCTGCAGAATAACAGCTACCAGTACCAGTCATACATGTTTTTTTTAAAGAATAAATTAGATTACTGAAATGGAAATATAGCTAAACTAGGCCATCATAAAATACTTTAAATCCTATTTTGCTGTAAGTTTTATCGGTTATTTAAAAAAAAAAAAAAAGTTTCCACCCGAGCGCGGAGAAGCGTATTCGATTATTCGACCCGAGTCTGTAGGATGTGCACATGCGCCAAGAAGTGGCTCGGGTCACCCGAATTGATTAATTGATTACGCCCAATGTGATCCGACCCAAGCGCTCGGGTAGTGTCCCCGACACGGCGAGGTCGGTGGTCAATGATCCGTGAAGGCCAATGCTCGGTGTCATTATGCGACACGCTCAGCGCGTGCAAGCGAGTGAGCGCGTGCTTTAGGAGGTGTGGCTGTATCTCAGCCGCTACAGGTAATCTATGATACATGTCACGGGCGAGAGATAGAGCCGGGCTGTGCACCAAGAGGAGGCCACGCCCCCCGGGGTGACATTACGACGCAAAATAGGAGGTCGCTCCACGAAGGGCCGCTGATTTATGAACGGCAACATGAAAGACTAGCAACACCCAGCCGGGCCCCGGGGCCCGCGTCTGTCATGGACGCCGCCCACTGAAATCTCGTCCGGAAATCTCACCGGAGATCTCGTAGGCCGGCGAGGGTTTTATCCGCGAGAGTAGGACGCATCCCGGGAGTGTGGTGGTGGTAGTAGTGGGTGGGGGGCGGAAAGGAGGGGAGGTCCCTGACTCCCGGACAGCAAGGCGAGAAGACAACTCGAGAAGTGAGGATAACAGACAGCGCTATTCCCACAGGTGGCAACAAGGATGGATTTCACTCAAGTGTCGGCCATATTGGGACACATTCCCGCCCTTTTCCCGCCTTTGGAATAACATGTGGGAGTGTCGTCTGCTTGCACGGACGTGGGCGATAATTCCGGAAAGGAAACACCGTCCCCTGTAGTAGAAGCGGCCGGCCCCGTAAAGGGGTTCGGGTGGTTTTTTTCTCGTTTGGGGAAGGGTGGGTGGGAGGGGGGAAGGTTGCGTGTTCACGTGGCAAAAGTAACATGGCTTGACAACCCGGATGCTGAAGCGCACCCTGGTGGACATTTCCCCCGGCCCCTGCACATCTTTCAGCGTCCTCCCCCCGACCGGCTATCCCATGCTTCTCGCCCTTTCCAGAGCGAGCCACATTTTTTTGCAAAAGAGTGCGGCATCCCGGGAGATGGCGAAAAAGTATGGTCCTGAATTGGGCATTGGGTGAAGGGGGCGGGAAGGGGTGGGGCAGAGGACGGAGGGGGAAGGGTCGAGAGAAGGAGCCGGGAATGGGTAGCGGAAGGGCCGGGAGAGGGGGAGGGGCGTGTAAGTGGTGGGGGAGGGGCTGGGGAATAGGCAGGAGAGGGAGCCGGGGAGAGGCGGAGCTGGGGGCTGGAAAGGGGACTGGAGAGCGGGCGAGCAGGGCGGGCAGGGGCTGGCAGGGGCTGGCTGAGGTATATCGGGACCAGGCCATCTCTGACCACCACCATCTTGCTTTAACAGAGCGTAATTCTATATGTGACACTCAATACGGGCCGGGCCTACGGCTTCGTGCAGGCGGGAAGCCCCGGGGGCGTTCCCCGACACAAGTGGACGTGTGGGGCGGGCCGGGAGGGAGTGGGCCTGGCTGAAGAGATATCGGTCTCTCCAGGGAGGCAGCTGGCGGGGCTGGCTACTTATTTAGATGTCGGAGGTCCCTATTGATATATCCAGCTAATATGATAAGCACAAGACAAACTACAACAAACTCTCCACAGAATGCTGCTTCATGAAGTTCTCATCTCGTAAATCTGAAACTTAGTTCATTCGCTCACTCTGCGTTGGTTGGTTGTTGGAGGTTTATGCCCTGGCAACATCTAAGGTCATATCCGGCCGGTCTCACTCACCCTAGAAATTCCGAAATAAATGTTCTTATTAGATATATTCTATCTGAAATAAAGGGTATTATTAGATATATTCTATCTGTGGACAGTGGAGCGTTGCTGACCAGGATAATTACTCCGAATAAGAAAATACATTCCGAACTGAAAGTTGTTGTTTTTTTCTCCATAATAGTTGTTGTTTGATTTGCGTAGAATTAGATCGAATGGCTGATACCGTGTTAAATGCTGACATAATTAGCATGAGTTCAAATTGGTGGAAGTTGCATTAAGGCTGGATCCGGCCGCCTACCCGCATGTCTCCCCGCACGAAGCGCGACACCGCCATACCGTCTAATGTCATTGCTGATAAGTAACTTTCAGCGTCAATTAAACAGCCTTCTCTTAGCACAATGGGGAAGTCTCCCAGCCCCGTGGTGTTACAGCTTCACCACCACGTCCTGACAATAGGCTGTTGTATTAATGATTCAGCACCATGTCCTGTCAGTGAACCATTGGACTAATGTTTAACCTCCACATCCTGACTGTAAACCGTTGTATTAATGCTTAGCCACCACATCCTGTGAGTAACCCATTATATTAATACTTCAACACACATATCTCCAGTAAATAGAACCAGTAAACCATTGGATTAAAACTTCAACACACAAATCTCCAGTACATAGAACCCGGAAACCATTGGATTAATGCTTCACCACCACATATCTCCCATGAATAGAACCAGTATACCAGTGTATTAATTACTTCACCACCACGAATCTTCAGGAAATAGAACCAGTAAACCATGATATTAATACTACACCACCACAAATCTCCAGTAAATAGGACTGGCAAACCATTGTATTACGACTTCACCACCATGTATCCCCCGTAAATAGAAACAGTAAACCAGTGTATTAATACTTCACTATCATGAATCTATAGTAAATAGAACCAGTAAACCATTGTATTAATACTTCACCACCATCAATCTCCAGTAAATAGGACCAGTAAACCATTGTTTTAATACTACACCACCACAAATATCCAGTAAATAGGACCAGTAAACCATTGTATTAATACTTCACCACCATGAATCTCCAGTAAATAGGACCAATAAACCATTGTTTTAATACTACACCACCACAAATCTTCAGTAAATAGGACCAGTAAACCATTGTATTAATACTTCACCACCATGAATCTCCAGTAAATAGGACCAATAAACCATTGTTTTAATACTACACCACCACAAATCTCCAGTAAATAGGACCAGTAAACCATTGTATTAATACTTCACCACCATGTATCCCCCGTAAATAGAACCAGTAAACCATTGCCACGTATCTGCAGTCAATAGAACCTTTGCATGTTCGGTACTCCTACTTCGTCAAATGGCATTACTGCGATATAACTTCATTAGACACATAGTTCCACAGCTACCATTGAAATAAGATTGCACAGAGGAAATAAAGACAGACAGGAGGGCCTTGGAGATTAACGGATTGGCGGATTAGCGAAGGTAAGGTAATAATGTCTGGGAGAGAACTGATTTCATATGAGAAATATCCCTTGGCTTCACTGACAACTGGAATTCACTTCACTCACCCATGGGAAGTACCAGTGTATCCCTACAGGTAGGGACGCAAACACCATGGTTCAATGCTATTATGTGTCTAATATAGTCTCAAGTAGGTGCTGCAGTCTCCACGCTGATTTGTGTATGTGGCGCGCAGGACGCTAATCGGGTGTGTTTAATTGTTGAGCGTGAAACCATCAACGTGAGCATTGCAAAAAGAAAATGTGGGTGAATACCTATTTACATGTAACACTTACGGTTGCAAGACCAGTGCTACGGCATTGACAATATATATATATATATATATATATATATATATATATATATATATGAGTCAGCCTCACGAAAACGGGCCAATCGGTGGTCAAGTGAAGATGTCGGCATCGCAATTCTTAGAAGTGTAGTGCATTTCTTTGTTTCATATTCAATTATCCTAGAAAGAAATCAGGTTGTTTTATTTTCTCGACCTTTACATTCAGGATCAATTTAAAGACTTTCTAACACCTCTGTCAATGCTAAATCATAATTATCCTGATCGACGCCGACATCAAATGATCGACGCTGACAACTTTAATAGATGTCAGCATCGCAATTCTTAAAGTCTCATACATTTCTTTGTTTTATATTATATCAGGTTGTTGTACTTTCTCGACCTTTACATTCAGGATAAATTTAAAGGCTTTCCAACACCTATCTCAATGCTAAATTATAATTATACCGATCGACGCAGACATCCAAGCTCGACGCCGACAAATTCCACCAATTGGCCTCTTTTCGTGATCCTGACCCATATATATATATATATATATATGAATCAAATGGATTTAACTCAAATATAATAATAATTATTTTAAAAACCGAAACGCTGAGTGCCCAAACTTTGGCCTTTGCGGAGAGATGAGGACGATGTATGCTACTAATCGTTAGTGAAGTGGGCCCAACATCAGGCTGATGTCAAACTAAAAGCCTTCATTATCGGATTACACAGGTTGCCGAAACAGATAATTGGTGCTACCATTGCACACAACCAGAACCTAAGCGATATACTCTAGAGCCTGAAGCAGAAATACAATCTAAGCAGCATAACTTCATTGTACAGTAAGACCAGTACTTATGTCTTTTCAAAGCTGCATAGTTTGAGGAAATCATTTGGCAATTATAGGTTTGAGTGAGTATCATAATAACCTAAAGCGGTGAAACATCAGGTCATATGTTGTTTTTGGCTGGGGTTTTACGTCCTGTCAACAATTAAGGTCATATCAGGACGGACGTGGTGTCATATGTAGCGATACATCTAATAATAAATACCCTGAGATAGGTGAACCAGTTACTGCTGCGAAAATTTGGAGATATATTAATGTGTTTGTTTATGGTTCATTTGAAGCTGTATATGCTTAAGTCACACCAACTGTTATACTAAACTAGATATGGTCTATAATTATCCCATTATTTCATCTATTGACATATTTCTCTATAACTAAACTGTAATAGTATACATAGTCTTTATTTATCCCACCTAGTGTGAATATACATAAGTTTTAACAGCAGTATTATCGGTCCATAAATACCATTATTCTGAAATCAAAAAAATCCTGAATTCCGAAATACAACTGGCACCAAGGATTTCAGATAAAGGACTGTTGACCTTGTAATGGGATTGATGTTAGAAGCGAGGTATTTTCTCCTGTTTCCGGAAACAATGTTCCTCATTTTAGACTCACTCTCACAAAGAAGTCTACATCTCCATTCACTCACCCATTGCAATAACTCGACCACAGTTGAATACACAGTGGACATTGCCTGGGAAATGTTGGCATTTCCATGTACTACATATAACGGTGACAGGAACGACGGACGCAGCAACTAGCCACAATCTCCTTTGCTTTGAAGTCAACTTGAGTAGATTTGCTCGACTGCCAAACGCAGCAACACTCCTAGTCATAGTGACTGTTCGCTGATGTGCATGGCACCAAGCCCTTCCTGTAATCCCAGGGGCCCTAGAACTGACTGGGCCTGTTCCCACGGGATTACGTTCTTTATCGCCAGTAGGTGTCGCCCTGAATTCCTTTGAGGATGGCGTCAACATCTATGTCAGGATCAACTCCCCAGAGGACTACTGCAGCTTGTTAGTTATGGTCTGCATAATGTGTCATAACTATTGAGTGCATGGCACATTGCTGTAAATATTAAAGGCATGCGTCATAACTGCATGCAGCGCACCCGGTGCGCTTCGGAGCGTTGCGCCTTTATTAGCATAGTTGCCAAGGTAACACAATGTGCCTGCGTCTTGTTTAATCGTAGTCAACGTGTGCAGCGATATGTGAGAATCTGGGTCATGTGATCAAGGGAGAGGTGTAGGGAATTGGGAAGCCGCCATCAGCAGTGAGGACATAATGCAGGCTGTATGATGCAGGTTGCGTGTAATATCAGCCTTAATCCACTCAGACCGCAGCCTGCATTAGCGCGTGTAGTAGCAGCAGGCGGCCTGCATTTCTACAGTAATAAGGTATATGTTATGAGAACAAAAGGTGTATCCGTAATATGTGATAAGTAGCATTGTGAATCTGATTCAAAGTGTTGACTAATAAGAGGTAACGAAGGTAGTAAACGAAGGTAAATGCATCTAAGTTATTTGGGATAACTAGCAGATGTAGGTAGTAACCAAACTTTGTTTATGATGAGGACTGACAGTAACAGATGGTGGACTAACTGTGGAATGTAACTACTGCCTGAACATATCATGTAGTCATGTACAACATTACCAAAGGTTTGTCATGGGGGAGGCCTAACATGTTGTGAACTAACAGTATAATATAACTACTGCCAGAGGATATACAATATTCATATCCAGTAATACCAATGTTTTGTCACGGTGAGGCATTGGACATTGTGAACTAACAGTAATGTATTCATGTACAGTAATACTTCATGTATCACCCTGTTGGTACATGCGCCCGCGAATCACGGTCATCAGCTGATTATATGGGTGAAGATCTAACACATGTTGACCAAGTAGCAGGTGTTGTAATAGCCCTGCTTAGCGCCATTTCCGCTATGACCCCAACCCTAGACTATATGATGTGAGCTACCAATGGTAGCGTTGTATCTATCTATATGTATATATGTATATATATATACATGCAAGTGTTGCATTGCCTACGTAATGTTCATTTAGTGACTAGTTACATGTCAGAACCATGTATTGTTTATGGGGACCAGTCTAGACTATATCCTACCAGTGGTAGTGTTGTGTATATATATACACATACTCTGTACATATGCTGCGTATATACATACATATACACATTATGTATATATGTAAGTGTTGCATTGCCTACATACTTGCACATGCATATTGCAATGTTCCTATAATGGTTAGCTGCATGTCAGAACATTGTATTGCTTATGTCGACCTGCCTAGAATTATTGATTCCCTTCAGACCACATGTTCATCAGAGGGTAAATAAAATGGGGGTAGACCACTAACGCAATACCGAGACTTTCCGGCAAGAACACAACGTCTATTTGAATCGCACACATGACTGCATTATGGAGTGTGTCATTGTATGAGTACAGTGCTTTCTGAGAAACCTTCAAATCTAGCAATGGCAGATCGCAAAAATAGTCGCTTACTGATGTGTGAAAGGGGTATTTTCAGGAGTTGTCCTCACATAGTTCCATCTAACACTCCCACTTCCCAATCATCATCATCATCATCATGCTGTCAGTAGAAATGTGACAAAGCCTGCTTTCGTTACTTAACCCCCACTCTCCATTTAACTCTCTGCTGCGAGAGTGATATCCATGAGTTGGTCTTAATGGCTCTCAGGTTCAGGGTCGCATTTAATAAAAAGCTGCTTGCAAAGTGTTGAAGTGCTGCTGGCTTTCACAAGTTACTAGCGGGACTGTCTCCGGGAGCAAATAGAGGTCTCACACCGGAAAGAACAAGGCCTTCCCAACATGCCCCCTTTACACACACCTCCGACCTGGACCAGTGGCGACACGCTGCGGGCTAATGCAGCAACCACCCCCCCCCCCCCCCCCCCAAGCACGCGCGGGCCCAAAGCTCGTCTCTCATTGGTCGATAGGTTCGCCACGTGCGACTGGCCGAGACCTCGACTTGAGCGTGAGGTGTGGATTGATCACGTGGTTTGGTAGTACTGAGAGCTGGGGCGTGTGGAATGGGTGAACCCTGGGGCCCGGTTACAAAGACACGTGTGCACACCGTGAACTGCCCACATCGCCCCTGCTGCCGAGGGTTGGTTGACTGGTTGGTGTGTTACGTCCTCGCAACAGCTACGGGCATATCACCGATGGGTATTGACTTGTAACAGTGCACACTCATGTCACCTTTATAGTGCTGCCCCACTGAGAGACCAGGCCACCCACACCATGGCCTGATATCCCACTCAGTCACATTATCTTGACACTGAACCAACCAGTCATTGCCCTAAGCTAATAATGCCGAGCGCCTGACTAGGAAGCGACAAGTATCAATTTTTAAGTCATTGCTTTGATTCAACCAGGGTTCAAATCGGAGATGGATGCTTAACTCGTTTGGCCATCCCATCTGGTCCGGTTGTGATGAGGATGGTGAGTGCGGGGGGGGGGGGGGGGGGGGAGGGAGGGGGAGGACACGCACCGAGCACACACATCCCAATCTCCGATCCCCCTTGATTGTTTCACTGAATACACCCATGACAACACAGATATGTATATATATATATATATAAATAATTAGGTCATTCAGTGGCATGGGTGGTTTCGCGTGTATGGATGTGTGAAAAGGATTACTTTAACAACTAACAGAAATTATTTAAAGTGGCGTATTTCCCAGCTTCAAACAAAAAAGCAGAAATAAAACGACTGAAATGTGTATCCAAAAACCACCAAAATGCGAAATTTGTTGGTGCAATGAAAACTCGGGAAAAGGGCCGTTCCCCGAACCCCCCTTAGGTCTGTAAGCTCCACTTCCGCTCACACTATCACGCCAATGTGACTTTGCTCACAGCTTCATCGGGAAAACTCCACAAACTCAATGCTGGGTACTCCACTGTTAATGTGTTGTACCTGTTGTTGCCTTGGCCACAGCTCGAACTGAGTCCAGCGCAGTGACGACCTATAAGGCGGCTAAGCTTGCGCTACGTGCGACCTGGTCACACCGAAGCCACTGTTAATGACCGTAGCGCAGATTCTTCAGGGAATACCGCCCCTGTCATTAGCGAACTCATTGCGTGCAATAAATCAGATCAGTTCGGCGCTGGGTCCCAATTGCAGTGTGTATTGCCTATTCCACGGGTGTCTTTGGTTTCTAGATATGGCGTGGTAAGGCCATGCGTGCTATATCCGCTTTATAGAGCACTGTCTCTGCCGAAATATGTAATAAGTAATAGATCAGGGATATATAGTAAACAAGAGAAAAAACATCACACACCGATAGGAGACATCATACTAAACAACAAATAATCACGGAAGTGCAAGGGTAGATATGCAGTTGAAATAATGGGAGATGTGTCGAAAGCAAAATGAGCTGGAAACAACAAATAAAATGGAGTAGCTAAAACTGCACAAATTATGCGCAGACCTAACCTTCGAAGGTGTCACAAAAAACAACAATTAAGATAATATATCTATATTAAGATACTAATTGCATGGGTACAAGGTATTACAAATATTAACTATATACACAGATATAAACCAAAACCAACAATATTTGGGAACTCCCCGATTTTATACCACAATCAAGTGTACAGAAATGATTGATAAAGGAAATCAATCCATATGGATTATGACCACTACCACACAGTGGCGAAAACAAGTGCATGCACTTAGCCACTATGAACAGAATAAACAAACAATCACTTAGAAAAATAATTGAAATTGTCTCCATCCACTGGAAGAGATAGCCGACTGGGTAATTAATATAAGTCGCTTCGTGTGGTAGGAATGGCTGGGATCAATTCAGGTATATGCTGGTTTTTGGCCCACTCATATACTTCCACTTGCCACTGGGGGAGGTCCTGTGGGGACTGTTGTCCATCATTTATATATATGTTTGGCATACCAATATATATATACATAATAAATAATTCACTGTGATTATGCATCTGATCCATAATCACCACAAATATGGCTTGTCTTGCTGGTACAACATTAAGAAAATCTTTATTGTATTTGATTTATTTTATTGTTGGTTATCACTTTTTATTTCTATTCATATTATTTAAGGGAAGGCCGGTGGCGGTAGGCCTGGCGGCGGCAGGCCGACAGTCCCGGTGCCGGCAGGCCAAGAGCCCCGGCGCCGGCAGGCCGAGAGTTCAATACAAAAAGATGACGATGCCGAAAGTCGGCATTACGAGGAAAGAGAAAAAACTAGTTGGTTCAGTGTCAGGATGATGTCTATGGTGGGCTATTGAATGATGCTGTTCATAAGAGTGTGTCAGTGGGATAACTGATAAAGAGGGCACTTGTGCACACTCTCACAATACCGTATCCGTACTGATATGACCTTAGCTTTCTCTAGGGCGGGAGACCCCAAAACACTAACTAACTGCATCGGTGCAACCAGTGAGGCTGCTCGGGGCGTCCTCCAGGCTGTTCCCGGATGGTGAAGACATAGGCAGCCATGCGCATGCGCACAAGGCATATGTAGGCGCGTTAATTGCATCTGTCACTCGGGACTACCACCGCTTGGTGTGCTGCTAGTTAAAAGTGTGCCGAATCAGTACAGCGCGGGCCTCACGTGCGGAAGATTGGGGGTTCGGTTCCCGGTCAAGTCAAAGCAATGACTTAGACAATTGATACTTGTCGCTTCCTAGACGGGAGCTAAGCATTAATATGATTGGGCAATGACTGGGTAGTTCAGTGCTAGGATAATGTGATATCCCAGTGGAGCAGTACTATAAAGTTCACATGATTGCATACTGTCAGAAGTCGGTACTTGTTCTGATATGACTTTCGATGTTGCCAGGACGTAAAACTCCAACAATCAACCAAGTTACAAGTGTAGTAGTGTACACTGCCCTCTCATGAAAGGAGCCACATTGCCAGGTAGGCCTGGATAGGGTGATGACACCGGGGAGCCTATGTGGTGTAATGGTTAGCACACTAGCTTGGAATGGCTAAAAGTGTGCGTTCGAAACCTGTTCAAGGTGCAATATTTCCCATTTGTATCACCCCCTGAACACTGGTCGATAGGCATGCAATAACGGTAATTACAATATATATATATACTTGTTTCTTTACCTTGTCTTATGTTACATCTCATATTATGTCACATCTCATATTATGTCACATCTCATTTAATTTGATGTGATATCTCATCCCGTTGCCTCTCGTGGCTGGTATCAAATGTAAGTATGTGTTTTGGTTTTGAAAAATTGCTATGACTATGCAACTTTATATCAGCCGAGGCTATGGGGCCATCAATACAACCACTGGACATCCTGGAACCTGACTAGGTACTTGGTACTTGGAATGAAGGTCAAGGCTAAAAGGCCATGAGATTGACCTAATTGGCTAATGGCTTCCCTGTGTGATGGTTTTCTCAAAGTAGGATGTGGTAGTAAATTCACTGATTATTCTACAGATATGCTGTCCCAAATCACTGGTTAATGCACCAATATCTAAGATGGATATATATATAATCAAATTAAGATACATCTTTTGGTTCTGAAAAATAAATATTTCATCGCACTATGCAACTTTAAGTTGCCACCCCCTACCCCCACCCCCGCTCCCCTCCCGCCATGGCCGGCGGCGGTGCCCCACACTGGGCGCGAAGTGTATTCATTACCAAAATCTAAATACCAATCTGCCATACTCGCAGACAGCTCCTCTGAGACCTGCCGGCTCTGTGCCTTCTACCTGGCCGCCACCTATGGAGCCGTCTTTGTGTCCGCTAGCTGAGGTTGTCTATAATGGAATTAGACAGACAAAAATGATGACCACAGCAGGCTTGCTTACTTCAACACTCCTCAGACACACTGGTAGCCAAAGTATGGGGTGTTGTGTAATTAGGAGACCAATACATAATGAACAAAGAATGCTCTAGTACTTGATCAGGCTCACTATGCATCACAGCCTCTAGGAGACCAAGACATATTGACCAAAGAATGCTCTAGTACTTGATCAGGCTCACTATGCATCACAACCTCTAGGAGACCAAGACATATTGACCAAAGAATGCTCTAGTACTTGATCAGGCACACTATGCATCACAGGCTCTAGGAGACCAAGCAGTGGTTGGTGTGTGTATTGACGAACGAATGCTCTGGTACTTGATCAGGTTCACTATGCATCACAGCCTCTAGGAGACCAAGACATATTGACGAAAGAATGCTCTAGTAATTGCTCAAACTCACTATGCATCACAGCCTCATGGAAACCAAGACATATTGAGCAAAGTATGCTCTAGTAATTGCTCAAGCTCATTATGCATCACAGCCTCTAGGATACCAAGACATATTGACCAAAGAATACTCTAGTACTTCATCAGGCTCACAATGCATCACAGCCTCTAGGAGACCAAAACATATTGAACAAAGAATGCTCTAGTACTTGCTCAGGCTCACTATGCATCACAGCCTCTTTTAAAAAAGTGTTGCCTGGTCAGATGACACAGCATGGGTCGAAGGTAGTGGGTTCGAATTCCAACCAAGTTAATTCAAATAGTTGGATATGTGGTACGCATCAACGTGCTCTGGTATGAAGCAGGTCGATATAAAATTAAATGCACAGCAGGGATTGCTTGTTTACTTACTTGTTGGGATTTGTTGAAAATCGAAATTGGACAGGTTCAAAGGGAAGCTGTCACTCAATAGCAAACAACAAGCATGACGATCCCGGAGCCGAAGTTCTCATCTTATTGTATGTGCCTAAAGGTCCAGTCAGACCTTAGCGGAGTGAGTACCGGACACCACTGGGCAAAGAATTGTCTAGTCTGGTGGTGTTCAGTGTCAACCTGTTGAATTGGCCGCCAGATGAAACAGATGCTAAATGGATGCTAAACAGACACCAAACGGATGCTAAATGGATGCCAAAATGACGCTAAATGGACATTAACGAATAGGCAACAGACAAGAACCAGACGAGAACCGGGTGGCAACTGAATGTCAAACGGACGGACCGGACACCAAACAGACACCAACGGGACACCAACTGGACACCAACTGGACACCTACCGGACTGTTCACGGACGGCCAAAAACCAACAGACCAAATTCCCACAGCACCGTCAACGGACTGTTCAGGATACAAAACAGACACTTATTGGATGAGTAACGGACATGAAACGGAGCAAACGGAGCAAACGGACCAAACAGACTTAAAACGGACACCAACCATAGACGTCAGTCCGGTGGTGTCCGGTATAAGTTTTGTGCATGTTCAAAACTTGTACTGGACACCACCGGACACCACTGGACACCACCAGACAAATAACCGACACAACCATATATAAACCATACATTGCCGTATTTCACCGGACAGTGTCCGTTTTCTATCCAGTTCCTCAATCCGGTGAGGTCTGACGGGGGCTTTACATTTTAAATCTGGAGCATAATGCATTTTGCGAATATAAATAACGGAAATAATAAAATGGTATGTCATTGGTGTTGGCACAGCAGTTAAAGGTTAAAGGTTAAGATAAGTTAGCATATGGTGTTCGAGAACTGATTTGTTGCGAACAGGGAATTCAACTGTGGGGCGCCACCAATGGTATTTTGATTCACTACAGGAACTGTCCCTGGTCGTCACTTAGATACAAAAAAAAGTCACACTTCGCTTCAGTTGTTTACTTACTCAGAGTATTATTTATATTGCTACGGTTTGTATGGTCCAATGGACGTAGGACGGTATACTATAGGAAGCACATAGGTTCATAGGCAACAATGAAATAACTCAGTACATGCACAATCATGTATATCACATACAGGTAGCACCCCATCACACCAAACTAGTTCTCAAAACGTCCGACCCCATTCTAAAATGGCTGTGGTCACGGTAGAATATGGCCATAAGACAATTTTGAGCACACTCAAAGTTCTGGAGCACCCTTCCGTCCTAGTCGGTCCAGGCAGTTCGTAAAAAGTTGCTACTATGTCCAGTCCGTTCGCTCACAGTTTGAGCCCGTTTGGCAACATCTTCAAGAATGAAGTGAGAACTACTTTGGTGTGAATGCGGTGTTAGCAACATTATAGACATACATCCTACAGGCGGACTTATTCAAAGGACCCGTCTGCATTTAGGGTAGATTTATTTCAAGTCACACCGCCTTAGCATTCCAAAAATCAGTCATTACTGTAGGAGGGTTGGGAGGGTGATTTGGTTCCAGGGCATGGAGTCAGCACTCTCTCTCTCTCCTCCTAACCAGGTAGGATGAACTAACACCACGTGACCAGACGCACCATAAAGGTTGCACGCGGCGCCTCGCTTAGGGAGCCGTCGGTAATTGTGTTGCTGGTGGGCGGGTCTACACACGAGGTGGTTACTACACTGGGCCGTAATGCGCAATGAACCTGGTACTTCCACCCGGGAAAACCTCTCACACCTTCAACACATAACTGGACAATGCACAGTGTGTGTGCAGGGATATAGAGCTAATGGCAATTACTTGTGTTGTCCGATCAGGGAGTTGTATAGTGGTTATAGGATGACAACTACATGGGTAGTCGCGAGGTGTGAAATTTCCGTGACGTAAGAGCGTTGGAGGCATTGTGGGGACACCGTGTATCAGGGTTGCCATAGGCAAAGGAGACCATTGCTTTGTGCATGCCCATCAACGGAAGTGCACTGACATGCGCAGATTGGAAAGTCACAACAGGATGGACGCCGGGAGCAGGGGGGGGGGGGTGTACATAAAGCAGTGTGAAGGGGTCACTAAAGGCAGTTCCAGATATCATTGCAGAAAAGGGAATGCAGGGTTGAGGTGTGATTTGGATGGTACGTTTGTTTGTTGTTATTTTACGTCCTAGCAACATGTACGATCACATAAGGACGTGTACCGACTTGTGACGGTTTGCACTCATGGCTGTCCCACTGGGAAACCAGGCCGCCAGCATCATGACCTGGTATCCCACTCCGTCACATTATCATGACACTGAGCTAAACAGTCCTTGCTTTATCGTATTAATGCCAAGCATTTGGCTAGGAAGCGATAAGTATCAATTTTAAAGTCCTTGTTTTGACTGGACCGGGAACCGAACTCCCGACCTTACGCATGCGAGCCCCACACTCTACTGAGTAGGCCACCGGGCCTGGCGCAGGGTTCGCGGCACAGCGGTAGATAGCTGTACGGAATGTCCAGATGAGGATATACCCAGTAAGGTATTGGAGTACTTGGATTGATTATATTGTATTACAGGTTAGTACATTGGTAAATCCGAGTAGCATTATGTATGTACACCGATCGCATCATCCTAACATTCGTATTATTCCAGAGCCAAATGTTTGGAGCACTATAATTAATTTCCATCAATCATTTCTTTGTAGAACTAATACACGAAATACAGTTTAAACCACAAAAGGTGTTCACATGGTACTTTTCTTTATTTGTTATTTAATATGATGAAGAGATACAGTATGCCCAAAAATGTCAAGGAAGGGCCCTGTTAATATCGCTACACAAGTTCAGTAATGATAGTTACTATTAAGAAATGCACCAGCAATAACTCAGTCGCTTTTAGATTCAAGTTCTAGTGATCTGCCATACTTAAAATGAAAAAGTATTACCGTGCAGTGAGACATATTCCAGCTACACCTGACACATACATTTGATTTGTTTTTGCGTCTGCATATCATTCTGCATCTGCTAGGTTCATCTCAGTTCTGACGTGCCATGGTGTGAATATGCATATATCACTGTATATATACATATATGAGTATATCTATATATATATATATATTCCAGCGCACGAGTGACAATATTCATGGCATTGGTAGGGGTTGGGGGTGGTGGCAGCACCTGTCCCAACAGTGAAAAGGTATTACAATTGCCATGCACCATCATCATCATCATCATCATCATGCTGTTGGTTGCGATGCGACAAAGACTGCTTTCATTACTTGACTGCCGCTCTCCATTTAGCTCTCTGCTGTGACAGTTGCGTCCATCAGTCGGTCTTAATGTCTCTCAGCTTCAGGTTTCTCTTGATGGTATCCTTGAACCAGAGACGAGGGTGCCCTCTCTTTCTGTAACCAGAAGACAGTTGAGAATAGAGGATCTGCTTTGGTAGCCTGTCTGATGACATCCTCATGAGGTGTCCAGTCCACCAGAGATTCTTTTTGATCAGAAGATCTTCCATAGAGGGCAGCCCCGTCCGTCTGAGTATTTCCTTATTTGTCAATATGAATATCTGTATATATATATATATATGTATATATATGTATAAATATAGGCATATATTAATATATAAATATGGTCTGAAATGAGAGCGTTGGTATGTTGATATGTTGATATGTTGATATGTTGATATGTTGATATGTTGATATGTTGATATGTTGATATGTGTATATGTTGATATATTGATATGTTGATATATATATATGTATATAGGCATACATTAGATAACAGTATGGCCTGAGCTGAGCACATTGGGAGTTTGATGAAATGAAAGGGAGTCATTCCGCATATAATAGGTGCATTGCAGTTGTCACGTGCCACAGTGTGGATATGTATGTATATATCTACTGTATAATTTATTATGTGTATATCCATAACGACAGCCCCTTAATGTTTCTCTCTAACCACCTTAACTTCCATGTTATTTACTGCGGAGCGGGCATTCTCTCCTCCGTGAGTCAACTGTCACTCTGCTGACCTTCGAAACATATATTATATATAAGTCTGCCCTGGACTGAGCGCGTTGGGACTTGGATATTGTGAGAGATAGTCACATTAGGTGACACTCGGGGTAACTAACTGTGGAACGGAAATGTTTCAAATACAATACAACATTGATAAGTACATCTGTTATTCACATGCACATACTACATTATGTATATGCACCGGGTGAACGTTCAACAGAATGTGCTGCTTCTAGTCGTCCACTCCCTCGGCCGCCGCCACCCTTCGCCACCTTTCACACCCCTGAGCTTCCTTGTCCCCCCTTAACGCCCCCAGCCGCTACAGTCACCATCCACCATCACCTCACTTTCACACTTCCACCCCGATGTCCTGCGCATGCGTGTACATACTGGAGTACCCACCGCTGACAGTGGCATAGGCACTGTCTCTCTCTCGCTATATATATATATATATATATATATATATGTGCTCTATAATCTATTATGGGAATATAAACAAGGACACTACCCCCTAGCAGTTCTCTCCCTTTACTTAGTCTATACCCTAAAGTCATTGAGCTAGTACTACCCAACCTCATATGCCTAGATTAGTTCCTTCATTCTCCACTGCACTGCCACCTGTGGGTGGCTCATGACTGCATGATACCAGCTGCGCCTGCTCACTACCACTGCCGCTCCCGCTCAGCAGGACAGATTAAAAATTTTAGGTGGGCAATAATATATTGCCGCCAGAGAATATATACTCTTTCTCAACCACTCCTGTATTTTGTTATTCTGTTTTCCAGGGAACAACTGTTTATATATAAATATACATATATATATATTTATATATATCACCGAGTGGCACAGCTGACTGCCGTCAGGGAATCACAGGTTAGAACTGTTCCTGGACCCTCCGTGTACACATTTGCATTTGCATAGGACCTCTGGAGAATGGCGGGCGTGTCAGTGGTGGGCGGCGGGGGGACGGCGAACCGCGGAGAGATGGGGGCTCGAGGGTCGGTGGAGAAGGAGGGAGGCGGCAGGGGGACGGCTAGGACCGGTGGGGAAGGAATGCGGTGCGATGGGACAGATATTGGCGGCGGATAAGGAGGTACACGTGAGGGGAACGGCGAGGGGTGGCGAGGGGAAGGAAGGAGGTTGGACGGGGACAGTTACGGACTATGGGGACGGCGAGTGGCGGTGGGAAAGGAGGTGGCGTGCGAGGGGCGGGGAGGGGCGGCGAGGAAGGATAAAGGTGGGGCTGGGACATTGAGGGTCTACGGGGAAGGAGGGATGCGATGGGGGATAGAGGATGGTGGGTGCCGGCGACGGGCAGTGGGGAAGGAGGGATCCGGGCCGGGAACGCCGAGGGGTGGCGGGGAAGGACGAAGTGGGGGCGGGAACGGCGAGGGCGGCGGACAGAAGGAGGGAGCCGGGCCGGTGACGGCAAGGGGCGGCGGCGAAGGAAACAGGCGACGGCATTGGGGAGGGGCGGTATGCATATGCATGCGCAGATAACCCGGGCAGCCCGACAACAACGGCCGGTGTGAGGGATGGATGGTCCGCAGCCGTCCGGGCGGCCGGCCCGTCGCCATTCGAAACAAGCACAACTTCCCGCCGTGCGCAAGGTCCACCCGCCCCCCTGCTCTGTAACTACCACTACTACCACTGACACCATATATGCCATGTCTCGGACCGGCCGCTCACCACCTCTGTGCCCAGCTTCCCACACCGCCCGCACCAGTTTATTCGCCCCCTACCCGTGCCCCGCCTTCCCCGCCTTCCCCATCCCACAGCCCGTACCTGGGTCCATCTGTCTTCATGCACCCTCATCTACTAACATTCAGTACCAAACACACGCACCCATCCTCAGCCACCAGTCTGCCCCGCCCACTCCACCACCCCGCCTCCCCTCCATCCCACCACACATCTACCCCTCTACCCCACCACCCCGTACACCTTTCCGCCCCCTCTGCCCCTCCACTTCTACACATCTACACCCGTCCCCGTACACCCTTACACTTCTCCATCCCGACCCTCCTCCACCACTTTACCCATCGACCCCGACATTTCAGATACACTAAGTCCACTCCTACAGCCCTACAGCCCTACATCCCTACAACCCTACAGCCCTACACCTCTACAGCCCTACAGCCCTACAGCCCTACAGCCTTACACCCCTTATATCCCTACACTCCCACACACCTGCACTCCCACACCCCTACACACTTACACCCCTACATCCCTAACTCCCACACCCCCACACCCCCTCACCCCCACACCCCTACACCCCCACACTCCTACACCCCTACACCCCTACACTCCCACATCCCCCCACCCCCACGCCCCCACACCCATACACTCCCACACCCCTACACTACCACCACACCCCTTACCCCTACACATCCACACCCCCACCCCCACACCCCTACACCCTGCACCTCTGCACCTCTACACCCCTACACCCCTACACCCATACACCCCTACACCCCTACACCCTTACACTCCCACACTCCTACACCCCTACACCCCTACACTCCCACACCCCCACACCCCCCACACCCCCACCACCCATACACCCCACACCGATACACACCTACACTCCCACATCCCCACACCCCCACACTCCCACACCCCCACACCCCCACACCCCATACACTCCCACCACCCCACACTCACACACCCCCACACCCCTACACCCCCCACACCCTACACTCCCACCTCCACCCCCACACCAACAGACCCCAATACCCCTACATATCCACACCCCCACACCCCTACACCCTGCACCTCTACACCCTACACCCCTACACCCCTACACCCCTACACCCCTACACTCCCACACCCATACACCCCCACACCCCTACACTCCCACACCCCTACACTCCCACACCCATACACCCCTACACTCACACACCCCTACACTCCCACACCCCTACACCCATACACTCCCACACCCCTACACTCCCACACCCCTACACCCCTACACCTCTACACCCCTACACCCCTACACTCCCACACCCCTACATCCCTACACCCCTAGGCCCCTACACTCCCACACCCATACACCCCACACCCCTACACTCCCACACCCCTACACTCCCACACCCCTACACCCCTACACCCCTACACTCCCACACTCCCACACCCCTACACCCCTACACCCCTACACTCCCACACCCCTACACTCCCACACCCCTACACCCCTACACTCCCACACCCCTACACCCCTACACGCCCACACCCCTACACTCCCACACCCCCACACCCCTACACTCCCACACCCCTACACTCCCACACCCATACAGCCCTACACCCCTACACTCCCACACCCCTACACTCACACACCCATACACCCCTACACCCCTACACTCCCACACCTCTACAGCCCCACACCCCTACACCTCCACAACCCTACACCGCTACACCCCTACACCCCTACACCCCCTACACCCCTACACTCCCACACCCCTACACTCCCACACCCCTACACTCCCACACTCCCACACTCCCACACCCCCACACTCCCACCCTCCCACACTCCCACACTCCCACACTCCCACATCCCTACACCCCTACACTCCCACACCCCTACACTCCCACACCCCTACACCCCTACACCCCTACACTCCTACACTCCCACGCCTCTACACCCCTACACTCCCACACCCCTACACCCCTACAACCCTACACTCCCACACTCCCACACTCCCACACCCCTACACCCCAACACCCCCACACCCCTACACCCATACACCCATACACCCCTACACCCCTACACCCCTACACTCGTACACCCCTACACCCCTACACTCTTACACCCCTACACCCCTACACTCTTACACCCCTATACCCATACACCTACACTCTATACTCTTTCACTCCTACAACCACTTCAACTTTCCACCCATACACTCTTGCACACCCATCTACACCACTCTCCACCCACATCACTCTACACCCATCAAGCCCCCACCCCTCCACTCCCACTCTCCCACTACAACCCCTCCAGCCATCCACCCTTCCAGCCCTACACTCTTACATTCCTCCACCCCCTACACTCTACGCCTATGGTACATCTCCAGCCCATTACACTACTCGACCACTTCACCCCTCCACCCCGACGCCACTCTACGCCACTCTCCACCCATACCACGCTACACTTTTGCATTCGACCCCCGCCCATCCACCCCACACCTCCACGATCCACCCCTCACCCCTCCACCCCTCCACCCCCTACCCTCCACCCCTCCACCCCTCCACCCTTCCACCCACAACACACTGTCTGATCATCGCTTTATTTATCGATCGACTCGTTTGTTCCATGACAATCAGAGACCCCGTCCGCCAATCTGATTGGTCGACGATCAGACGTGCAGGCCAATCTGATTGGTCGGCGCGTGATGCAGTGCAGGCCACGTGACCGGGCCACCCCTCCTGGGCCGGGAGGTGTGGCCCAGCGCCCCGAACGTCCGGCCATCGTGATCAGATCTCGGGGCACTACCTCTCCACTCCTCCAGTAAGTCTCGCACGAGCTTCCCCCGTGGAGTAACGCCGAATTCCTAATCCGGATCCGGTTTGTTTGCGCAGGCGCGCTTGATTATGACAGTTGCGGAATCCCTGGGGGCCCTGGCCTTGGTGTAGATGGATGGGCCCTAACTAGTGGGTGGGCGGGCAGGGAGGCGGGCGGGCGTTTGTGTGATACAGTGTGGGAGTGGGTGTGGGTGTGGGTGTGTGGGTGAGTGGGTGGGTGTGGGCGTATGTGGGTGTGTGGGCTGAGCTGCAGTGGGCTGGGTTGGTGTGGGTGTGGATGTGGGTGTGTTGGTGTGGGTGTGGGTGGGGAGCTGCAGTGGGTTGGGTCGGTTGTGTGTGTGTGAGGGTGTGGGGCAACAGGGGTGGGTGTGGCTGTTGTGTGGGTGCGGGACAACAGTGGTTGGTGTGGGTGAAGGCGTAGTGTGGGTGGGGGCAACATTGATGGGTGTGGGTGTAGTGTGGGTGGGGGGGGGGCAACATTGGTCCATGTGTGTATGGGTGTAGTGTGGGGCAACAGTGCTTGGTGTGGGTGAAGGTGTAGTGTGGGTGGGGGACAACAGTGGTGGATATGGGTGGCTCAACGCCTACAGTTGGAGTAGTGAGTGTGTGTGGGGGAGGAGGGGACGTGGATCGGGGTGTTGCCGACGGAGGCTGGGTGCGAACTAGTGAAGTACGTATAAGGTGTGGGTCGCACCGTGTGTGCCACAGCGAATAGTGTACAGGGGTGTAGTAAAGACCAGTGTTCGCAGTAAAGATGGTTGGTTGGTTGTTGGAGTTTTACCTTCTAGCAATATCTACGGTCATCTCATGACGGGTACCTATTTGTGAGAGTGCACACCCATGGTGACTTTATAGTGTTGCCGCACCGGGAAACAAAGCCACCAGCACCATAACCTGATATTCGACACAGTGACATGCCCCCGTCCTGATATGACCTTAGATGTTGCCAAGACATAGAACTCCAATATCCAAACAACAACATGTTCCTGATACTGATCCAACCAGTCTTTGTCCTATCCTATTAATGCCGAGCGCCAGGATAAGCAGTGACAATCATCAATGCTATAAGGGATTGGTTTGACTCAGGTAGAACTTGAGCTCCAGACCTTCCGCACGAGAAGCCTGCGCTCTACCGATTCAGCCACCGCGTCCGCTGTATGTGTATAGGTGCAGTTGTGTCTGTGTGGGTGTGCGTGTGGGTGTGGGTGTGGGTGCGGGTGGTAAGTGGGGGTGGAGGACTGTACTAAGATGGTGTATAGGTTGTAGCGTAGGGGTGTGGGTGTGGTTGGTAAGTGGGGGTGGAGGACTGTACTAAGATGATGCATAGGTGTATAGATGTTGCATAGAGTTGTGTATGTGTGGGTGTGGGTGTAGTTGTGGGTGTATGTGTGGGTGTGGGGGTGCGTGTAGGTGTAGGTGTGGATGTGGGTGGTGGTAAGTGCCTGTGGGGGGGAGGGGGTAAATGGAGGGGGGGGGCTGTACAAAGATGGCGACCAAGGCGTGAGGGTGCGGCAGTGATCTGCTTTCAAGCAACCACGGCGTGTGTCCTTTACGGCTTAGACGGTCGGGGTAGCAGTGCGCGAATGGCCGTGCTTTGCCAGGCAGTGCAAACAGTCGGCATCTAATGTGCCCCGCAGTCACTTCCCACCGGGCTGTAAGCACCAATCCCACCTCACACTAATGTAACGAGCACATTACGCACGAGACGCGATGTGCACGAATAGTTTAGCGACAACACCCTGGTGCAGTTACGACTCACACTACTAGGGTGGTTGGTTGTTGGAGTTTTACGTCCTGGCAACATGTAAGGTCATAACCGGACGGGTACCGACTTGTGACAGTGGACAGTCATGGTGACTTTATAGGCGAAAGCATTGCATAGGCTGGTATCGGGGTCGGGGAGCACGCCATTGTTATGTGCTCATGTTTAATATACACTACTTACTGAGTTTCATTTCAAGGGCAATTTACTCGTCATTATATGATGTATTTTCTGTCGTTTTATGTTCATTGCATTTGTTCATAAGATTATGTACTTTATTGTAATTTTTAGCACACTATTACTAATTGTGTTCATGTTTGATATATAGTACTGAACGATTTTCATTTCCGAGGGCAATTTACCCTTCATTACATGATTTATTTGATGGCCTTTTGTGTTCATTGCATTTCTTCAACGATTGTGTACTTGATTGTGTTCATTGCATTTCTTCAAAGACTTTATTTAAACCATAAAAACACTATTTCTAATTGTGTTCATGTTTAATACACAGTACTTAACGAGTTTCAAGAACACTCTTCAATATATGATTAATGTTATAGAGTTCTTTATGTTCATTGCTAACAGAAGGCAATGCTCCTACCAGCCGTCCTGCCACCCCCGTCCTGCCACCCCCGTCCTGCCACCCCCCAGTTATGGCTGCTCCACCCTAATCACTGCTGTGCCAACGACCAGAACCTTCTCCACAATATTCCACTTCTTCCCAACCTCTTCGTACCTCACACAAATACAGTTTTGCACACTTTCCACCTCTACATACGCCCCACCTCTCCAGAGGTCACACCTCTCCACACCTCCCACCTCTACACACCTCCCACACCTCCCACCTCCACACGTCCCACCTCTCCACATCTCCCAGCTTTCCACAGTCCCCGCCCCATCACCTCCCCGCACCACCACATCTCCCAGCTTTCCACAGTCCCCGTCCCTCCACCTACCCCCACCACCTTCCCCTCTTCAAATGTCCTTCCTCTTTATCATCTTCCCCTTGCTCCACCTCTCAACCACCTCCAAACCACCTCCCTTCTGCACATGTCCCACCTCAACGCCTCACCCATCCCTAAACCTGCTACTCTTCAAAATGTCCCATCTCCACACCACAACCTCTCCACAACTCCCCCTCTCTACATCTCCTCCTCTCCCCGCGTCCATCACCTCAAACCTCCCATTCCAAACACGTCCACCATTTCACCCCCCTCACCCCCCCTCACCGCCAGTCACTCCCCCCCCCCTACCCTCCCCCCATTCACACGTCCCCCGTGCGTGCGTCTTCACAGTTGTGCCTCAGTGGCGTCCGTTTGACAGTAACTAGAACGGCAATGTGCACATAAAATAAAACTCAAACACACAAAAACTGCGCTGGCTTCCGGTGCGATGGAAGGCAGTGCATCGTGGGAAGGCCCCGGATGGTGTGCGTGCTGCAGTACCGCGGCTGCGCGATCAGGCTATTTACCCACGTGATCAGATCACGTGATGACAGACGTGCAAATGCGCACCATCTGGCGTAAGGACGCGGTGTGTAAAAGGACCAGCCGCACGCCGGAACCGGAAGTGGGGCAGCGCTGGCCATGGGCAGCGTTTTATGGCACAATGTGAGGCCTTGCGCGCAGGGGTGTGACCGGCAGGGGACCCCTACACGGGTCTCAGCCGAGCATATACCCGACGTAACCGGGCGCAGTGGCCGAATCGAGAGAGCGCGGACCTGCGTGCGGGAGAGCGGAAGGTCGGTTCCCGGTCGAGTCAAACCAATGACAATTTCTACTTGTTGCTTCCTAGCCTGGCACCCGGCATGATTAGGATAAGGGAAGGACTGTTTAGTTCAGTGTCAGGATAATGTTACTGAAATCAGGCAGCACTATAAAGTGACCATGAGTGCACACTATCACAAGTCGTTACCCGTCCTGATATGACCTTAGATGTTCCCAGGATGTAAAACTCCAACAACCAACCAACTGCCCCGATATAGGCAGGGGGATAGTTGGCGAGAGATTGTTTGGGACATAAGATAACCAAGGACATATCACAATGAAGGCCCAGTCAGGTACACATTAGTGGACGTAGTTGAACGTAGTGGAGGCTAACCTCGTTGAACGTAGTTGAACATTGTTGAATGTAGTGCAACTTACCGGCATCCATACTGCTCTGTGATGATAACATGATAAGAACATCTGTGGGCCGTGAGTTCTGATTTAAGCTTTGGACATGTTCAAAAGAGCACTACGTTTGAGGCAGACATAGCCTCTGTGATGATAATATACTCGAGGGTACTCTAGCATACTCTAGCATACTTCTTAATGTACTCTAGCATACTCTAGCGTACTCTAGCATACTCTGCACACAATCTTGGCTGTTCTGTGGATGAAGTTGAACATAGTTGAACGTAGTGGAGGGTAACGTAGTTGAACATAGTTCAACGTAGTGGAATGTAGTTGGATGTACCAGGATCCGTACCATAACACACTGGGATCCGTACAGTAACATACCGGGATCCATACCTTAATGTATTTATTCTTACTATTAGGTGAGTGATCCATCAAACCCTGCCATGCATTAACATATTTGAAGATAGTGATGGCACGCATCACCCATGTTTCACCCACGTTATTCTATCTACATTCAACTATGTTCACTAACATATGTGAGACTGGCCCATGAGGGTTTACTTACTTACGCCTACCACCCAACTTTGGGCATAGGCCACAAACAAGGGCTCTCCAGTTATGCCGGTCCTGGGCCATCTTCTCCAGCTGTCTCCATGTATGGCCAGACCTCTTCACATCTGCCTCCAGGTCACGGTGCCAACTGTTTCTTGGCCTGCCTCTCTTCCTTTTCCCCTGTGGATTCCAGGAGAGGGCATGCCTTGTGGTGTTGGATGTAGGGTTGCGAAGGGTATGGCTATGACACCATATGCAAAGCATATATGATGTATGCCCAACCTATGCGTAACCTATGACGTCGTATGCCAACGTGTTTGTCAAAAAGCGCATACATCGGCATATGCTAATGCTATACGTCGTAGTGTGACAGCCCCATAAGAGATTTAGTATATCATACGCTATGGATTTACAGTCACAACATAGATTTTATTTTAAACACTGACTGAATACTAGTCGGACATTTCAAGTTGGAATGAGCAGTCTTCCTCATTGCCCTGCCCATTGCTCTATACTAGTAGTTTTTTTAACTACACCTCTAGAGCACATTGATTTGTATCATCGGCTATTGGACATCAAACATATGGTCATTCTGACATATTTCTTTGGAGGAAACCCACTGCCTGGATATAGGCTACTCTTTCCAATAAGCAGCAAGCAGTCTTTTTTATATGCAGTTTCCCACAGACAGGACAGCACATATCACAGCCTTAGATGAACCAGTTGTGGACCACTGGTTGGAACAGGAAATAGTCCCAACTACAAATGTGTCCACTGAGCAGGATCGATAGGATGACCCACCCCTTCACAGTTGGACACTCTACCGCCTGAGCTACGTCCCGCTCCCTGCTAGTAATGCAGCGACAAATGTCAGTATTATATCTCTTCGGTTTTGCTAGCCTAATTGAACTGATAACCCGTTGCACTCGAAGAGGATGGTCTACCCCTTCGATCATTTTGCAAGGTTATTGATTCATGAGCTTTGCTTTACAACTGTTATAAGTTGTTTCCCAAACCAATTAATTTTAGCTACTAGTTATTCGATGGTTGTATTACTTATTTTTTGTTTGTTTTGCTTACTCCACCTCTGAACACATTTCACCCTAATGGAGAGATCGCGTTGTGATGGCAAAGAGCTGGGAAAAAAGAATACTTTCTGAAGGAAAAAATGTGGGTGATCAGCATTTGGGCCAGTTACTGCCTTCATGAGAGCAAGTCCTAGTGTTGCCTGTTTCGTGTTACTGAGCCTCCGCAGTTATAGTACATTCTGGATTACTTACTGCACTTGCCTGTGGAAGTAGGGTAGTGTGTGGGTGTGGGTGTAGGTGTGGTGGGAGTGCTTGGATGTGTGGGTGTGGGTGTGGCCTGGTGGGAGTGTTGTGGGTGTGGGGATGTGGGGATGTGTGTGTGTAGATGTGTGAGTTGGTGGGGATTTGGGTGTGTGCTAGTGTGGTGTTGTGGTTGTGTGGGTGTAAGGGTGGTGGTGTGTAGGGTGTGAGGGTGGGAATACATGTGTGCTGATGTATGTCAGTGTTAGTGGTGGTGGATGTGTGAGAGGTGTGAGGGGGTGGTGAATGCGGGTGGTGAGTGAGGGTGAGGGTGGTGGTGTGTGGGGTGTGAGGGAGGGGCTAGATGTCTGTTGATGTACCTGGGTGTTGGGTGTACGTGTGTGGGTGTGGGGGATGTGTGGGGGTTGTAAGAGTGGTGGTGGATGTGTGAGAGGTGTGAAGGCGGGTGGGGTGTGAGGGTGAAGGTGGTGGTGTGTTGGGTGTGCGGGACGGACTAGATGTGTGTTGATGTATGTGGGTGTTGGGTGTACGTGTGTGGGCGTGGGGGCTGTGTGGGGGTTGTAAGAGTGGTGGTGGATGTGTGAGAGGTGTGAGGGGGTGGTGAAGGCGGGGGGGTGTGAGGGTGAAGGTGGTGGTGTGTTGGGTGTGCGGGTCGGACTAGATGTGTGTTGATGTATGTGGGTGTTGGGTGTACGTGTGTGGGTGTGGGGGATGTGTGGGGGTTGTAAGAGTGGTGATGGATGTGTGCCACGTGTGAGGGGTGGTGCATGTGTGTGGGTGTGAGGTATAGGGTGAGGGTGGTGGTGTGTAGGGTGTGAGGGCGGGAATATATGTGTGCTGATGCACGTGGGTGTTGGGTATATGTGTGTAGATGGGGTAGGTGTGTGGGGGGGGCGTATGTGTGTGGGTTGTAAGAGTGGTGGTGGATGTGTGAGAGGTGTGAGGGGGTGGTGAATGCGGGAGAGGAGTGAGGGTGAGGGTGGTGGTGTGTAGGGTGTGAGGGTGGAAATATACGTGGGTTGATGTATGAGGGTGTTGGGTGCACGTGTGTGGGTGTGGGGTATGTGTGTGGGTTGTAAGAGTGGTGGTGGATGTGTGAGATGTGTGAGGGGGTGGTGAATGCGGGAGAGGAGTGAGGGTGAGGGTGGTGGTGTGTGGGGTGTGCGGGTCAGACTAGATGTGTGTTGATGCACGTGGGTGTTGGGTGTATGTGTGTGGGTGTGGGTGTTGTGTGTATGGGTGGGTGAGCCTGCGCCCCAGATAGGCGGATTGAGGAACATCGCGCATGCGCAGTGGAGGAGTGAGTGGCTGGTGAGACGGGAGGGCGGGGCGGGGCGCCGGGCCCGGTGTGCGGGTAAGCTCGGCAGAGGCACTACGCTTCCAGCTGGTGTTTGTTTTTCTAGATCCGTGTAGAAACTCACATCTGGTGTTTACGATCGAGAAGGCCTTGTGGGCTCTTCACTCGCGTGCTGCTGACTTGGCTGGTAGTTCCGCCCCACGAACGCCGGTGATCAGATGAGAGTCTAGACGGAGGTGCCCCCCCCCCCCCCTGACTGATGCCAGGTACCATGGCAACCGCATTTGTCACCCCGATGTTAGTGTAACATTCCTTACTTTACATTATGCGAATGAAAACCTTACCCTCTATAATCCAAATGACACATTAAAAGGGAAACTATATTCAGGCGGATGCTCGATTTCCACAGACATACTTAAGTAAATCTTATTTTTTATAAATGTAACAACGCTTCTAGGGCATATTGATTGTTGTATCATTGGCTATTGGATGTCAGAGATATGGTCATTCTGACATATTTCTTTGGAGGAAACCCTCTGCTGCCACATAGGCTATTCTTTCCGATAAGCAGCAAGGGGTCTTTTATATGCATTTTCCCACAGACAGGACACCATGTATCATAACCATTGAGCAACCAGTTGTGGACCACTGGTTTCACACCCACCTACACCCACACACATATGCATTACCACACATATGTACTTTTTTGTATACAGCGAAATTGTGCCATTCACCCAAGTGCATTAGGTCACCAGACCCAAACATACCAAGATCTGTTGCAACTGAAGAGATCATTTTTCCGCATTGACCTTGCGCGAGACATGAGGTAAGTACACACTGCCTCAATCTTTTTAAGTATATCCCGGCAAGAATCAGTTATATTTCCGATAACTGCTTCATTTGCCATATTATTATGTTCAGGAAATTCCCTTTAAATGCAATTGTGTGTATTCATAACTTGACACCAATGCTCTTATTGATATACATGCTATGTCGTTGCCACTACTCGCCTAAAGGGTTTCTCTATATAACTATGTTACACCGAATTCCCAGTATGTATATCACAGGAGATGCTGCTACTTAACTGTTCCATCTGCTGCATTTCTCTACGTGAAACTGCAGTGGTTTCAGAAAGGGAGGGGGGGGGGGCAGGTGCTGCCACCAGGAAGCACAACGATGCAATACTTCCTGAGCAGGAACCCTCACTTAGAACCATCTGAAGCACCATCACTTCAGAGATTCTGTCAGTTGCCCTTATAAACAGAGACCCTTTGTAGATTCAAAGAAACATGACAATGTTTGCACATATGTGAGGCTACTACTACTACCCTGAACCATTAGTGCCCACTCCGCGTCTCATATTCAGAACCCATTGCATAATTGTAATAATTCAATATACACACAGTGCAGTAACTTCCAATTATTGATCAACATGCTTTGATGAGTAATTTCACTTCAAACTGCCGGAACCACCCGATGGACGCCTACGCATTCATACATCTATGATGGAGTATATGCCTCTTTACCTTATTGCATGCCATATGCTAATATTGGGTTACTTGTGTCCGGAGGTGACGATGCTCCTCGGAGCTATGTATTCAGTTCTTTGGATGTTCACCCGAGAAGCTGTCGATCATCCGATCGATCCTTCTCAGTGGACCCATTTGCAGTTTGGGCTATTTTCAATTCCAACCAGTGGCCCACAGCTGGTTCATGAAAGAATGTGGTATGTGCTGCCCTGTCTGTGGGAAAGTGCATATCAAACACCCCTTGATGCTTATCAGAAAGAGTAGCCTATTTGGCGGGAGCGGATTTCCTCCAAAGAAATATGTCAGAATGACCATATGGATGACGTTCAATAGCTGATGATACAACACAAAATTCAAAGTCTTCTTGAGGCGTGGTTACATAAAACAAGTTTTATATTTGTATGAATCTTGGCAGATATCAATGTTTGACTGTGTGAGTAACATGACAAGTACAGAGCCACGTTATATTTAGGTACAATATATTGAGTCTCCTGAATCTGTTCTAACATATCAGTATTCAATGCCTCTACAACATAACCCGGGGGGTTGGTCCACACACCGCAGCTCTGTCAGTACATCGCATGGTGTTTTTGTGTGAAAACAAAATGAGGCTGGCTACATTTGCAACACCCTGCATACAGGTAGCATTAGACTTTAGAGACATCCTATGGTGGCAGATTCGCGTCACGTGTAACTTCTGATCTCTATGCGCACCCGGCGTGGATCCAGTTTCCTGCACCATCACTTCACGCTGCGCAGCAATGCTGTCTAAAGGCCTGGCCACATACACGTTAGTGGACGTAGTTGAACGTAATGGAGGCTAAAGTAGTTGAACGTAGTTGAACGTAGTTCAACATAGTTCAACATACCGGCATCCAGACTTATCCATGATATTAACTTGGTAATAATGTGGGTGAGCCGTGATGTCTGATTAGATTTTAGGACATGTTCAAAAGAGCACTATGTTAGAGGCTGAATTTGCATCTGTGATGCTGACATACTGTAGCATACTCTAGCATACAATAGCATATTCTTGCATGCTCTAGCATACTCTAGCATACTTGGATGAAGACCTGGTCACATAGCTGTTAGTGGACGTAGGTGAATGTAGTGGAGCCTAACATAGTTGAACATAGTTGAACATACCGGCACTATACTGTTACGTATTTATCCATATGGTAACATATTTATCCATACCATAACGTATTTATCCGTACCATACTGTATTTATCCATACCAAAACCTGACATACCTTAACGTATTTCAACGTAGTCTAACATACTTATACCACGTTTGACCCATGTTAGCCTCCACTACGTTCACCTACGTTCAACTAGGTCCACTAACGTGTATGTGACCTGGGCATATCAGTGCTTGGTCAGGTTGGTTGGGTGTTGCTGTTTTATGTTCTAGCAATATTTAAGGTAATATCAGGGTGAGTACCAACTTGTGGCAGTGCCCATTCATGGTGACTTTATAATTCTGCCGCACTGGGAGATCAGGCTTCTTTTTATGTTTTTTTGCTGGAGTTTTACGTTCTGGCAACATCAAGGTCATATCACGACGAGTACCGACTTGTGGCAGAGCACACTCACTCATGGCGACGTTATAGTGCTGCCCCACTGGGAGATCAGGCCGTCTGCACCATTACCCGATATCCAACACAGTCACATTGTCCTGGTAATGTACAAACTATTCCTTGTCCTATCCTAGTAATACCCCCGTCCAGATATCCTTAAATGTTGCCAGGCCGTAAAACTCCAACAACCAATGAGTAATGCCGAGCGTCAGGCTAGGTCGCGACAAGTATGTAAATCATTGATTCGGCTCGGCTAGGATTCGAACTCCCGACCTTCCGCACAGGAGGCCTGAGCACTACCGATCCCATCGCTGTTTAGTGGGGAGCGAGCAGCAGGCGAAGGGAGGTTCTTAGGTAGCGCCCCCTCACCAGAGTGATTCCGGATAGGTCAGCACCCAAAGGGCATGGTTCGGCACTGACGGCCCGCCAGGCAGCCACCGGGCGGGCAGGACGGGGTGTTCAGGGCCGCACTGCTTTAGCACCCTCGGCACTAGATAGAAGATTCACCCCATAGTTGCAGTACATTGGTAAATACCAACCCTATATAAAAGCTGGCGAAAAAGTGGGGACAAGAAATAAGAACCTAAATTCACAATCTAAGAAGCAAAATATATTCTTTACACACCTGGATGTATTTACCCAGATATGTTGCGCTGATTAGTCGATTAAATCCATAGATGTATGAAGTTTAAAGTGTGGATCGACATACCCACATGTTAGCCATTTTGGTAGCGTGCAATCTAGGTCATTTTCATTGGCTGAGGTAGTCAGGTGGTACAAACAGTTCATTCAAACATGGAGGATTTAGTTCATGCACTCTATAACCACAAACTGATTTTGTGTAGACATGCCTTGATATTATGTGCTTTGAACACTCTGGAGTGAATATGTTGAGGGGAAACATATACACTTGCATTGTGACTAATGGATTTTAATCAACAATGGTTTTGAGTTTCGGTCATTTTACTGAGATAATTATATTGAATTGATTGTTATGATCTACGTTACTTTAGATTGAAGAAATTTTTATTTCCAATGGTTAACTTTTGAGATATTTGAGGTGTAAGTAAGTGTCCGTGATGCTCAAGAACATGGGTAATTTGGTGTGCGGACAAAGCCATAGCCGGCCCAGTAACTAAGGACGCCGTGTATGCTGCCACCTATCAAGAAACGATTGTATTAATCTGCTCCTTGTGCACTAGCTGCGCCTATCTTCACTTTTTAAGAGACAAAACGTGATCAGATATCGATCGCACTGCCATCTGCAGAGACTTTTGGAACTAATTTGGTTCACCGCCTATCGATAACTGTGTACGAGCCTATATAAGGCCATGTTCTAGGGCAGAGAGCTCACTTCGACACAGGCGCAAGGAGGACACTAAATATCCTTAAAACTGCCACCTACCCATCCCCACATAGACAGGTACTAAAAGGGCAAGGATTAAAGCTTTTATGACATCAGTGTATTATTGAACTTGTTGTTGAATTGAACTTCTTGCTAAACAAAAAAGACTTACACTGCTGGACCTATAATTAACTTTAAAACTATTTTGCTGTGTCGTTTGTCAAATTAGTAAGATTAGTTTTGGCAAGCACACTGAAGCTCTGTCACCATAGGCTTCTGCCACAACAGGTTTTGATTAAATTGGTCCATTTTCCCTTCTATTATGCCTCAGACTCAGTTGTTGGGACAGAACTCCAGCGATTAGTGGATTTACTGTATTGAGTTCAGACTAACAGTTAGCAGCTGCTGGTGTCGGAAACCTTTTGAGGCCCGAAGAGCTGTAGAATGATTGCTGAATAGATGAAGCACATTCCAAACTCACATAGGGTTCACAGGTAAAGCTGAGCGTTAAATTAGTTGTACTTCATCTTAGACATTCAAGTTAGATATTCCGATTAGTAGCGACTAAAATTATCATGCATTTATATATATATATATATATACATATATATATATATATATATATATATATATATGGGTTATTCTATCAAACTGGGCACCACATATTTAGTTTACAGATTATGATGCTGATAATTTGTTCTTTCTTTTATTGATTGCAAGTCAGATAATTACTGTATCATCTGTGTGTTAAGTATGTTAGCAATAGTACATTTATTGAAGCTATCCCAAGAAACAAATTAAAAGATTACTTTTATGATTTTATGCTAATGTGAAAAAGTGAAGATTTACACATTTACAGCATGTAACCAAACATTTTTTCAACTTATTTTTCAACTTTTTTCTTGTAAGTCATAACCTTCTCAGCTTAACAGTAATCAATAAAATCTTGTTTGACTATGTTGTATATGGTAAAATAAGGTTCTGGATGTGTCTTTGATTTTCATGTCACTTGAGTGATATTAATGTATTGCTCAATTTGTATAAGATCTAATTCAAAAAGTGAAATTCATTTTTGTCAACTCTGACATATGCACAACATACAAACCTTCATAGGACATTGGATTAGGCTATTATTTCAAAGGTCTTTTGCTATTGTTTGGAAGGTTTTCACTTTTGGTTTCCATGTCACACTTTCGTGCCCAGTTTTAGAGAATGACCCATAATGTGTATTTCATTCTCTAGTGCTCATGTATATCTGATATATAATTCGTTATATAGATACAAATACAAGCATGTTCTGATTTCATTATTATGTCTTGCAATATTGCGGGTGTGATAGCTATGCTATTCAGTTCCAACTGGACGGTCTGTTCTGGAACCTTAGCCTGCATCCACCCCGCTTTACGCTAAGGTTGTCACTTCGAGGCATTTCAAATGTGCCGAAATGGTTAGTCGCCTTGAACACTTTGAGTTTATCGGTAAGGTGGTTGTCGTCTGGCCACGGGCTGAGTAAGCCTTGGTTCCCCTACCCCCCCCCCCCCCCAACATCTGTCTTGTGTTCCTTATTTCTAGTCTGTAAAGTCAAGAATATTTACACACATATATACATACATATACATATATATAGAGAGAGAGAGATGAGCAAAATAGAACGATGTAGGACGTGATATGCGACTGGCGCCAGTTCGATATCACTTTGACAAAAAACACTGAATAATGCTATGCGTATTTGCATAGAAAAAGTATTATAGATGGATATGACCATATTTAACGTGGTATTTTGTCTTCAACGCTAGGATCGTACCAATACACTCTATGTTCTCAGGCATCAATCTGGATGTTGTTGCAGAATGACAAGTGCATCAGTTCCAAAGTGTTCACAGTCAAGCAAAACGCGGCTGGTGACTATTTCCAAACTGTCCGAATTGAGATTTCCTGAGCTTCGAAAGTGTGCCATTAATGCTGCCAGCCGTAGGGCCTACTGCCTACAGTTACCGTGCAGACATACAATTCCCGACAGACCAATATCCTGTGACGTTTTCTGTTACTTTTTTTGGTAGAATCAGAAGCCACATTCTGAAGAACCAACCTATTTGTAGGCAAAGCAACGAAGGACTTTCCCATAACAATGGTATTCAAAACCAGAAATGGGCCCGTTAGTAAATAGCTTTCGGTATACATGTACTCTTTGTTGCAGAAGAGCAGGACGTAGCTCATGCGGTAGAGTTTCCACCTGTGAAGGTGTCGGTGATAATCTGTTGAAAATAACAATGTGCTTAGTGTATGAAAGTCCACAGAAGAAATCGCTCTGAGCAATGCAAATATTGACCAAGAAAAGTATTATTTCAACAAAGTTCATTTGCTGGCATTTGAATCTTTGGCTGCTAGATTGCCATAATACAACTTATAACTGATGAGTCTGTAGCCATAATGTTGGTAAATGTCACTATTCAAGCCTGACTCACAGTATTTAATCTGAAGGTTTGGGTGATCTGATTAATCCTGCTCTGTGGACCCATTTGCAGTTTGGGCTATTTTCCATTCCAATTAGTGGTCCACAACTGAATCATCAACTGCTGTGGTATGTGCTGTCTTGTCTGTGAGAAAGTACATATAAAAGATCCCTTGCTGCTTATCAGAAAGCATAGCCTATGTGGCTGGAGCAGGATTCCTCCAAAGAAATGTGTGAGAAAGACTATATGCTTGAAATCCAATAGGTGATGATACAACAATCAATGTGCTCTAGAGGCGTCATTAAATAAAACAATATTTTACTCTTAGTTGGACAAGTATTACAAAGTATGCCGTACTTGTGACGTACTGGGTGTGGGGAGATTATGGTAATGCACCGGCCACTATAATATATGTATACATAATGTATAGCAGCATTCATGTGGGGTATAATTAATTATTTTAATGTAAATACTACAGAAATATTGCATTGTAGTTTCCTTCTTTAATGTTCCTGAATGACGATGGTGCCACCTGCCAGTGTCAGTAGTGCTGCTATCTACCCTACCCACGTTAATGAGTTGTTAAATACAAGGGGTCTTTGATATGTACTTTCCGACAGACAGGATACCATATACCACAGGTTTTGATGAACCAGTTGTGGACCACTGGTTGGAATGGAAAATAGCCCAAACTGCAAATGGGTCCCCAAGCAGGAATGATCAGATGACCCACACCTTCAGATTAAATACTGCGAGTTGGGCTGAAACATTTACCAACATTATGACTGTAGACTCATCAGTTATAAGTTTTCTCATGTCAATCTAGAAGCCAAAGATTCAAAGTCCAGCAAATGAATTTTGGTGAAATAAAACTTGTTTGGTTCAATACTTGTACTGCTTAGAGCAATTTCTTCTGTGGAAAGAATGAATGTCCGATATCTACTTGATGAGGCCAGATGGCTGAAGGAGTTTAGCGTCCAGTTTCAATGTTTCAGTTGTTGTTTCGAAACCCTGGCCGAGTCAAACCACTTACGTAAGAAATTATCTACGTCACTATCTAGCCTGTTACTGTTACACAGCATTACTAGGAACACTGAAATGAGGAAATCTAATTACCTGCCGTTGAAATCTCCCCTTCTTAACCACCTAATGTAACCTCAAAATCTCAGACTGAAGGTTTGCTTCATTTAATGATGCCTCTAGAGCGCATTGATTTTTATCATCGGCTATTGGACATCAAATAAAAAAAAATTTTAATTTAAAATTTAAAAACTCAGATTGCTACTGTTGTCTTAGAATATGTTACCCTTGTTATCCAGTATATACCTTGACCTAGAGTGATGATACACCAATATTGATTTTGTAGTTTGCATGTAGGAATGGGGTCAACTGTGATTACTTGCCTAATATCACATCCTTTCTCGTCTAGTTTTAAGTCCATAATATGGATGATATGGAAGTACATAATTACATCCAAAGAGACAAAGCAATATTTGAATGTCGTTGCGACGATTCAGGCAGCTTGGATATGGAGAATTTACTGGATTGAATTCAGATTGTTTTATCACACTGAACGCCAGAGGATTCATTGGAGACCAGAGGATAACCGTTTAATTATCTTCCTCCGTGGTAGCATTAACTATACGCATGCAGCACTTTTTAGCCTCCTGCACTAACAGTACATGTTGGAATCAATGCAATTTGTCTTTATATACCAAACGCCATGGGACGCCTTGAAAAAGAAAGAATGCCACTTTAATGATCTAATTCCCTGTCTCCATGGTGAATAAGTAAGTAATATTTCATTACCCACCATACCCAGTACACACCAGTCTAGTTCCCTGTTTCCATGGAGAATAAGTAAGCAATACTTCATTACCCGCCATCCCGGCACACACCAGTCTACTTCCCTGTCTCCATGGAGAATAAGTAAGCAATATTTCATTACTCGCCACCCCCAGCACACACCAGTCTACTTCCATGTTTCCATGGAGATAAGTAAGCAATATTTAATTACCCGCAATCCCTGGCACACACCAGTATACTTCCCTGTTTCCATGGAGATAAGTAAGCAATATTTAATTACCCGCCATCCCCGGCACACACCAGTCTACTTCCCTGTTTCCATGGAGAATAAGTAAGCAATGCTTCATTACCCGCCATCCCGGCACACACCAGTCTACTTCCCTGTTTCCATGAAGAATACGTAAGCAATATTTCATAACCCACCATCCCGGCACACACCACTCTACTTCCCTGTTTCCATTGAGAGTAAGTAAGCAATAATTCATTACCCGCCACCACTGGCACACACCAGTCCACTTCCCTGTTTCCATTGATAATAAGTAAGCAATACTTCATTACCCGCCATCCCCGGCACACACCAGTCTACTTCCCTGTTTCCATTGAGAATAAGTAAGCAATACTTCATTACCCGCCACCCCCGGCACACCAGTCTAGTTCCATGTTGCCATTGAGAATAAGTAAGCAATACTTCATTACCCGCCACCCACGGCACACACCAGTCTACTTCCCTGTTTCCATTGAGAATAAGTAAGCAATACTTCATTACCCACCACCCCCGGCACACACCAGTCTACTTCCCTGTTTCCATTGAGAATAAGTAAGCAATATTTAATTACCCGCAATCCCTGGCACACACCAGTCTCCTTCCCTGTTTCCATTGAGAGTAAGTAAGCAATACTTCATTACCCGCCACCCCCGGCACACACCACTCTACTTCCCTGTTTCCATGGAGATAAGTAAGCAATATTTAATTACCCGCAATCCCTGACACACACCAGTCTCCTTCCCTGTTTCCATTGAGAGTAAGTAAGCAATACTTCATTACCCACCACCCCCGGCACACACCAGTATACTTCCCTGTTTCCATTGAGAATAAGTAAGCAATACTTCATTACCCGCCACCCCCGGCACACACCAGTCTACTTCCCTGTTTCCATTGAGAATAAGTAAGCAATACTTCATTACCCGCCATCCCCGGCAGCGACCAGGCTGTTCAATTCCCCCACTTGACTGAATATCACTCTAGTAGTGGATCGGATATTTGATGAGCCCATGTAAAGTAATACACATCCAACCATTAAATGCGTCGTGAATTAATTGGTAATGTGATAAATTACATTGACGTAATGTGTGGATGTTAGACTAGTTGCCCATGGCTTTTTATCTCTCCCCAAAGGAGCCCCAGTTGTGCGATGGTATTATCTATATATAGTCTTTAATGGGGCTGTCACACTACGACGCTTCTCGCCAGCGACCGGGCGACGTGGGGTGTTTTTGGGCGAAAATGGGTGAAATATCGAGAAACGCTGGGGGCACGTAATGCGCGCGTCGGTACATTTCGCTACACGTCGGTACACTATCCTTGACGCTGATGGTCGGCGCAAAACGCCGGCGCGCACTAGTAGTCGCCCAAGGTTTTAAGCATGTAAAAAAAAACACAACGACCGGCAGCACGCGCAAATATATGGGTAAGGACGTTAGGCGCGTGTCGCAATGCGTTGGACGCGCCGGAATAATGTTATGGGAACGCTAGGAAGACGGCGCACGCGCGGGAGGGTCGTTGCTCACACGTTGCGGCAAACTGGGCCGTTTTTGTTTTACGCCCTAGCAACATTTAAGGTTAGATGAAGACGTCGCCAGACCCCCAAAACTTTTTTTTTTTTTTCCCAGCGCGTGGAACACGTTGGCCGCCGCGCGGATATGCGCCGCGCTGACGCCGATCTCTTTCCCCAAACTGCCGAAAGGTTTGACGTTTCTCGACGCGCAATGTTTTATTTTCAACGCTGACAGGTCGCCGGGAGAAACGTTGTAGTGTGACAGGCCCATTATATTGCTCGCATTATACATGTATATGATATGTTTTCCTTGTTGGAGTTTTACATCCTGGCATCATCTAAGGTCATATCAGGACGTATGCAGACAGTGCACACTCATGGTGAATGCATAGTGCTGCTCCACTGGGAGACCAGGCTGCCAGCACCATGACCGGATATCCTACTCAGTCACATTAATCCTGACACGGAGTGACCAGTCCTTGCCCTATCCTAATAATGCCGACTGCCTGGCTAGGAAGTGACAAGTATAAATGTTTAACTCATTGGTTTGACTCGACCAGGGGTCGAACCTGTGAGTTCGAATCCCACGATCTACCAAAGCGGGATGTTATATTGCTCATTTGGGGTGTAATTATGTACTTCCATATCATCCATATTATGGACTTAAAACAGTAATCTAGGATGAGAAAGGATGTGATATTAGGCAAGAAATCACAGTTGACCCCATTCCTACATGCAAACAACAAAATCAATACTGGTGTCTCATCACTCTAGGTCAAGGTATATCCAAAACCCTACAACATCAGTGGAAATGGCATATTTAACAGTTACCATTATTCATATTTGCGCGATAAGTCGAGCATATATATATATATATATATATATATATATATAGTCGATACAAGCTCTAAATAAGGCAGTTGCTGTGTAAAAGGGTAGGGTTGCTTATTTGACTAGATGAATTTACACTTTGTAGCTGCCAGTAGGGGGGTTGGGGGTTGGGGGTTTCGGTCGGGTTGCGGGGTTGGGGATGGAGGTTATGGGGTTTGGGGGGCGGGGGGTGGGGGGATTTATAGTAGTGTTTTTTGCCCAAATCAAGCATATCAACACAGTAATAATACACTGCCACCTGCACCGGCAACACTGCTTACCCTCACACTGCCCCCATAGACAATAACCAGCCCCCCATGTGTCTATGTAGGGCCGATACTAGAGGCACTATAATTAATATAAATAGCCCTAAATAACCCGTAATTGCTATATTAAAATTAATTACCTCGGCCAAGACGACGCGTTAATCAGCTGCTACCGGAAGTGCCATGTATCATGCCCTTATATGGCGCCCAAAAAGGTGCCTTATTGATCGCGGGATAAGAAAAGCAGAGACAGGGTGTTACGCAGCAACACAACTAGATAAAGGATTCACCCAGTACTTGCAGTACATGGGGTGAGACCAGCCCTTTTATAAAAAACGGTCGAGAATCGGGCTATTATTTGAAATGAGTCTTCATGAAGAGCCTTAATTTCACAATCTAAGAAGCAACATTTATTCTTTGTATATGTCTTCATATTTCCCCGCTACCTTTGAGTTGAAAAATATAATAAAAGATATGGCTTAATAAGATTTAAAAGTGAAATCGATGGTGTTCTATGGCCACCATCTTGTCCTTTTGCATTCTCTCCCATTTCACCAACTCTGTGCCTATATATGTAGCCATTTGATCTTGGGACCACAGTTTCTAGTTCATGTCCCATACTAAAGCTAGTTTCGCCTGCATTTACACTACAAGTCCTGGGTGAATCTTGTATCTACAACACAACATGTTTTGTGCAGGCAGGTAGCGATAACAATGTAACCTGCGTGTGGAAGCAATCACCCTCGTAGTACACTCACGATGGTGTGTGAACACTCAGTTCTACATTGCTGTACACTCACAGTGGGTTTGTTCAGTACTACAGTGTCATACACTCACTCTGGTGTGTGTACACTCAGTTCTACATTGCCGTACACTCTCAATGGAGTCGGTGTGTCCATTCTACATAGTCATACACTCATGATATGGGTGTGTTTAGTACTCCATTGTCATACACTCATGATGGCATGTATACATTCAGTCTACATTGGCATACACTCATGATGGTGTGGATGTGCGCAGTTCTACATTGTTATACACTTATACTGGTGTGGGTGCCTCCAATTCTACTTTTCACACACTCACAACTATGTGTGTGCAACAAATTGTACATTGTCATACACTCACGATAGTTTGGGTGTGCCCAGTTCTACATTGTTGTACACTTATCATGGTGTGTATGCATCCAGTTCTACATTGCCATGCACTCATGATGGTGTGGGTGTACCCAGTTCTATATTTCCATACACTCATGATGGTATGGGTAGAACCAGTTCTACCTTGTCATACACTCACAATGGTGTGTGAACCCATTTCTACACCGTCATACATTCACGATGGTGTGGGTGGCCCCAGTTATACGTCACATGTGCTACAGGTTCAATCCTGCTGGTCACTCATCTCAGGAAGGCTCAGCCCAAATCCTGAATAGACCATTGTGTTTTCACTGTGCTGACATAATCTGATTATCTGATATTGGCTCAGTTGCTGATGATAGTTTTCAGGGTATTTTGGTTCATTTTAATTTGCTGACTATATATATATATATATATATATATATTTATATATATATATATATATATATCTGTTTAGACATAGATGATGGTTGTTTTGGTAGAAATCAATAGATATACACAAGTTCTCCCATATGCACACATTGGGTCAATGTAAATACGTCATACTACCAATGTAATCTCGACACCTTGGTGGGGTACTGCTTCATATGAACTAATCAAATGGTAGTCTTCTGAGGATTGCAGCTTTGCTTACTTGATCTACATCAGATAGATTGCCTGAATTGGAAATGGGGCGGGGTATGCTATATCTGGTCATTTCGTGGTTTCAATTAATTTGAGGTGAGCCTTTAAAGTAGCGTGGGCTGAGGCAATTTGTGAGTGATTGTATTTTTTGTTTGCTTTCTTACTGCTAATGGGGCTGTCACACTACGACGTTTCTCCCTGCGACCCATCAGCGTTAAAAGTACTATCTTGCGCGTCGAGAAACGTTAAAGATTTAGGGGAAATATGGGGAAATTGGACGTTGACGCAGCGTGTTAGTAGCGCGCGGCCAACGTTGTGGTAACTTATATCGGCGCGCTGTGTCTGTGTCTCTGTCTGTGTCTCTGTCTGTGTCTGTGTGTGTGTCTCTGTGTGTGGCTCTGTATGTGTCTCTGTATGTGTCTCTGTGTATGTGTCTCTGTCTGTGTCTCTCTCTGTGTCTGTCTCTGTCTGTGTCTCTGTGTCTGTCTCTGTCTCTGTCTGTCTCTGTCTGTGTCTCTGTGTATGTGTCTCTGTCTGGGTCTCTGCATGTCTCTCTGTCTGTGTCTATGTGTGTGTCTCTGTGTGTGTCTATGTATGTGTCTACGTATGTGTCTCTGTGTATGTGTCTATGTATGTGTCTATGTGTGTGTCTCTGTGTGTGTCTCTGTATGTGTATATGTATGTGTCTCTGTGTATGTGTCTCTGTACGTGTCTCTCTCTGTGTCTGTCTCTGTCTGTGTCTCTGTGTCTGTCTCTGTCTCTGCCTATATCTGTATGTGTCTCTGTGTCTGTGTCTCTGTCTGGGTATATGTATGTCTCTCTGTCTGTGTATATGTGTGTGTCTCTGTATGTGTCTCTGTATGTGTCTATGTGTGTGTATCTGTCTGTGTCTCTGTCTGTGTCTGTGTGTGTCTCTGTGTGTGTCTCTGTATGTGTCTCTGTATGTGTCTCTGTGTATGTGTCTCTGTCTGTGTTTCTCTATGTGTCTGTCTGTGTCTGTGTCTCTGTGTCTGTCTCTGTCTCTGTCTGTCTCTGTCTGTGTCTCTGTGTATGTGTCTCTGTCTGGGTCTATGCATGTCTCGCTGTCTGTGTATATGTGTGTGTCTCTGTGTGTGTCTATGTATGTGTCTATGTATGTGTCTCTGTGTATGTGTCTCTGTATGTGTCTATGTGTGTGTCTATGTGTGTCTATATATGTGTATATGTATGTGTCTCTGTGTATGTGTATATGTATGTGTCTCTGTCTGTGTCTGTCTCTGTCTGTGTCTCTGTGTCTGTCTCTGTCTCTGTATATATCTGTCTGTGTCTCTGTGTATGTGTCTCTGTCTGGGTCTATGTATGTTTCTCTGTCTGTGTCTAGGGGTGTGTCTCTGTATGTGTCTATGTATGTGTCTCTGTGTGTGTGTATCTGTATGTGTCTCTGTATGTGTCTATGTATGTGTCTATGTGTATGTGTCTTTGTATGTGTCTCTGTATGTGTCTCTGTCTGTGTCTATGTGTCTGTGTCTGTGTGTCTGTGTCTGGGTCTCTGTCTGGGTTTCTGTATGTCTCTCTGTCTGTGTCTCTGTATGTGTCTCTGTCTGTGTCTATGTGTATGGGTCTATGTCTGGGTTTCTGTGTGTGTCTCTGTGTGTGTCTCTGTATGTGTCTCTGTATGTGTCTCTGTCTGTGTATCTGTCTCTGTTTCTCTCTCTCTCTGAGACACAGAGACATAGACACACATAGACACACACATATACACATAGACACAGAGACACACACCGAGACACAGAGACACACACATAGACTCAGACACACAGAGACACACACACATACACAGAGACACACACAGACACAGAGACACACACACAGAGACACACACACAGACTCAGACACACAGAGACACACACACAGACACAGAGACACACACAGAGACACATACATAGACACAGACAGAGACACATACAGAGACAAATACAAATACACATACATAGACACATACAGAGACACAAACAGATACACAGACAGAGACACAGACAGAGACACATACAGAGACATACACAGAGACACAGCCAGAGATACAGACAGAGGCACATACAGAGACATACACAGAGACACAGACAGACACAGAGACACATACAGGGACACATACATAGACACAGACAGAGACACATACAGAGACACATACAGAGATACATACAGAGACATACACAGAGACACATATACACATACAGAGACAGACACAGAGACACAGACAGAGACACATACAGAGACAGACACAGAGACACAGACAGAGACACATACAGAGACACATACAGAGACACAGACAGAGACACACACAGTGACACATACAGAGACACCCAGAGACACACACAGAGAAACACACACACCAAGGTGTGAGCAACGACCCTCCCCCGCACGCGCCGTCTTCCTAGCGTTCCCATAACGTTATTCCGGCGCGTCCAATGCAGCGCGACGCGCACCTAACGTCCTCCTAGCATTCTTACCCATTTACTCCTGCACGTTGCCGGTCGCTGGTGGTTTTTGACATGTTCAAAACACTCAGCGACCAATAACGTGCGCCGACATTGTCCGCCGACCGTCAACGTCCAAGATAGTGTACTGACGTGTACCGACGCGCCATAACGTGCCACCAGCGCTTCTCGACATTTCACCAAATATCGCCCCAAAACACCACACGTTGACGGGTCGCCGGCGAGAAGCGTCGTAGTGTGACAGCCCCATAAGGTTAGCACAGCTGCTTGTTTATCCACTGGCTGCACTCATATAATGCACGGAGACACTCTCCGTAATGAATGGGCCCAGCTGGAGCAGGCCATCGGGTGGGTGTGGGTGCGGGTGTGGGTGTGGGTGTGTGGGTGTGTGGATGTGTGGGTGTGTGCGTGGGTGGGTATGGGTGTGTGGGCGTGTGTGTGGGGGTGGGGTGTAGGTGTGTGGCTGTGTGGTTGTGTGCGTGTGTGGCTGTGTGGTTGTGTGGGCGTGTGGCTGTGTGGGGATGGGGGTGTGTGGGGGTGGGGGGTGGGGTGGGGGGCGGAAGTGGGTGTGGGTGTTCGTGTGGATGTGGGTGTGGGTGTGGGTGTGGGTGTGGGTGTGGGTGTGGGTGTGGGTGGGTGTGGGTGTGGGTAAGGTGGAAGGGCGGTCTCCAGGAAGTCCTTGTATAGGACGTATTTGAACATTCACCTCTAGCTGTCTAAGGAAAAGAGAGGGAAAACATACAAGCACCCAGACAAAGCGAGCAGGTTCAGAACATGCAACCACCCAGACAAGGTGACCAGGTTCAGAACAGACAACCACCCAGACAAAACAAGCAGGTACAGAACATACAACCACCCAGACAAAGTGAGCAGGTTCAGAACAGACAACGACCCAGACAAAGTGAGCAGGTTCAGAACAAACAACCACCCAGACAAAGCGAGCAGGTTCAGAACATACAACCACCCAGACAAAGTGAGCAGGTTCAGAACAGAAAACCACCCAGACAAAGTGAGCAGGTTCAGAACAGAAAACCACCCAGACAAAGCAAGCAGCTACATAACATACAACTACCCAGACAAAGCGAGCAGGTTCAGAACATACAACCACCCAGACAAAGCAAGCAGGTACAGAACATAGAAGCACCCAGACAAAGCGAGCAGGCTCAGAACAGACAACCACCCAGACAAAGCGAGCAGGTACAGAACATACAAGCACCCAGACAAAGCGAGCAGTTTCAGAACATACAACCACCCAGACAGGTTCCGACCAAGTAACCACCCAGACAAAGCAAGCAAGTACATAACATACAACTACCCAGACAAAGCGAGCAGGTTCAGAACAGACAACCACCCAGACAAAGCGAGCAGGTTCAGAACATACAACCACCCAGACAAAGTGAGCAGGTTCAGAACATACAACCACCCAGACAAAGCAAGCAGGTACAGAACATACAAGCACCCAGACAAAGTGAGCAGGTTCAGAACATACAACCACCCAGACAAAGTGAGCAGGTTCAGAACATACAACCACCCAGACAAAGCAAACAGGTACAGAACATAGAAGCACCCGGACAAAGCGAGCAGGCTCAGAACAGACAACCACCCAGACAAAGCGAGCAGGTACAGAACATACAACCACCCAGACAAAGCGAGCAGTTTCAGAACATACAACCACCCAGACAAAGCAAGCAGGTTCAGAACATACAATCATCCAGACAAAGCAAGCAGGTACATAACATACAACCACCCAGAAAAAGCGAGCCGGTTCAGAACATACAACCACCCAGACAAAGCGAGCATGTTCAGAACATACAAGCACCCAGACAAAGCGAGCAGGTTCAGAACATACAAGCACCCAGACAAAGCGAGCAGGTTCAGAAGCTAAAAGTAGTGTCCACGTTAGCTGCAGTAATGCATGCACTGCATGGATATGTCCAGCCACCCTCCGGCATACCTGCACCTTAAGTAAGCCTACATGCCCCCGTCAAATAAGCCTATACCCCCAAGTAATTTTCCATCTACAAGTGAGCTTAGGTACACAAGTAAGCCTACATCCAACTAAGCTTATGTCTGCAATAAACCCTACATTCCCAAGTAAGATACATCCTAGGCCTGCCTGAATACAACATAAAACACCATATCCTGAGCTGGATCACATCCCAAGTAAGCCTATATCACTATCTAATCCTACATCCTAGGCCTGTCTGAATACAACATAAAACACCATATCCTGGGCTGGATCACATCCCAAGTAAGCCTACATCACTATGTAATCCTACATCCTTGGCCTGTCTGAATACAATATAAAACACCATATCCTGGGCTGGATCACATCCCAAGTAAGCCTACATCACTATCTAATCCTACATCCTTGGCCTGTCTGAATACAATATAAAACACCATATCCTGGGCTGGATCACATCCCAAGTAAGCCTACATCACTATCTAATCCTACATCCTAGGCCTGTCTGAATACAACATAAAACACCATATGCTGGGCTGGATCACATCCCAAGTAAGCCTACATCACTATCTAATCCTACATCCTTCGCCTGTCTGAATACAAGATAAAACACCATATCCTGGGTTGCATCACATCCCAAGTAAACCTACATCACTATCTAATCCTACATGCTTCGCCTGTCTGAATACAACATAAAACACCATATCCTGGGCTGGATCACATCCCAAGTAAGCCTACATCACTATGTAATCCTACATCCTAGGCCTGTCTGAATACAACATAAAACACCATATCCTGGGCTGGATCACATCCCAAGTAAGCCTACATCACTATGTAATCCTACATCCTTGGCCTGTCTGAATACAACATAAAACACCATATGCTGGGCTGGATCACATCCCAAGTAAGCCTACATCACTATCTAATCCTACATCCTAGGCCTGTCTGAATACAACATAAAACACCATATGCTGGGCTGGATCACATCCCAAGTAAGCCTACATCACTATCTAATCCTACATCCTTCGCCTGTCTGAATACAAGATAAAACACCATATCCTGGACTGCATCACATCCCAAGTAAACCTACATTCCCATGTAAGCCTACACCTATTGCCTTCTGCGGCCTTAAGAACATTTCACCACGGGTGTGTATGCACTCTAAGTAAGCCTACACCCAAGTAACATTACACCCATATGAGCCTACAATGTAGGTCTGCCTGAATTCAAATATCCTTTCCATCCCACGCTTGATTGTCCTCCGAATAACCTTTTGAATTGGCAGAGTGTCAGGCCTATAACGACATGCGTGGAAACATAGTGCTCAACCTAGTTGGACACCATGTAAGCTTCACCCTTCACATTTCAATTGAACCTGCACCCAGATCTCCCTACAGTCAGGTTAACCATACACTCAGGTTAACCCTACACTCAGGTTAACCCCCCAGGCAGGGTTACCCTACACTCATGGGGCTGTCACACTACGACATGTGTCCCGGCGACCCGTCAGCGTTGAAAGTACTATGTTGCGCGTCGAGAAACGTCAAACTTTTCGGCGTCAGCGCGGCGCGTTATCCACGCGCGGCCAACGTGTGTCAACGCGCTGGGGAAAAAAAAAAAAAAGTTTGGCGCGACGTCTTCATTTAACCTTAAATGTTGCTAGGGCATAAAACAAAAACGGCCCAGTTTGCCGCAACGTGTGAGCAACGACCCTCCCGCGCGCGCGCCGTCTTCCTAGCGTTCCCATAACGTTATTCCGGCGCGTCCAACGCAGCGCGACGCGCGCCTCACGTCCTTACCCATATATTTGCGCACACTGGCGGTCGTTGGCTTGTTTTTGACAGGTTGAAAACACTCAGCGACCAATAACGCGCGCCGACTTTCGCCGCCGACCGTCAACGTCAAAGATAGTGTACCGACGTGTTCCGATGCGCCCATAATGTGCCACCAGCGCTTCTCGATATTTCACCAAATATCTCCCAAAAACACCACACGTTGACGGGTCGCCGGCGAGAAGCGTCGTAGTGTGACAGCCCCATCAGGTTAACCCTAAATTCAGGTTAACCCTACAGTCAGGTTAACCATACACTCAGGTTAAGCCTACACTCAGGTTAACCCCACATTCAGGGTTACTCTACACTCAGGCAGAGAGCGTGTATATAAACAGATGAGAGGGACAACTCCCATACTAGAGCATGTAACATCTGCCGACTGTGGCGCTCCAAGTGGTGGTTGTTGAACAGTATATGACACAGCTGTCAAACTCAAGGCATTGTCAATGGCCGTGAGCAATCTTCATACAGAAAAAGTGAAATATCTCTAAAACTACACCACCTAGAAACAAACTGACTGGAATACACATAGAAAACATGTTTACCAACAAGATTATATTAAATTGATATGGTTAGGGTTCTGGATTTCTATTAATTTGGAATAAAACTGACGTATTTCACTACGCGTACGGCAAACTCAAGGCATTGTCAATGGTCGTGTGCAATCTTCCTACAGAAAAAGTGAAATATCTCTAAAACTACACCAAATAGAAACAAGCCGCTTAGTACACATATAGAAAACATGTTTACCAACAAGATTATATTGAATTTATAAGGTTAGGGTTCTGGATTTCTATTAATTTTGAATAAAAACAAATGTTTTGCACTGAGCGTACCGGCAAACTCAAGGCTTGTTCAACACTAACCGCCAGGAACGCCACTGTAGCCTGTGTTACCGTTTTTCGCAGGAGTTGTCCCTCTCATCTGTTTATATACACGCTCTCTGACTCAGGTTCACCCTACACTCAGGTTAACCCTACACTCAGGTTAACCCTACACTCAGGTTAACCCAACACCCAGGTTAACCGCATAATCAGCGTTACCCTACTCTCAGGTTAACCCTACACTCAGGTTAACCCTACACTCAGGTTAACCCTACACTCAGGTTAACCCTACACTCAGGTTAACCCTACACTCACGTTAACCCTACACTCACGGTAACCCTACACTCAGGCTAACTCTACAATCCGGTTAGCCCTACACTCATGTTAACCCTACACTCAGGCTAACTCTATGATCAGGTTAACCGTACACTCCACCCTGATTATGCCTCCAGTACAGCAGACCAGTTGTGTCTATATCACAGCTGCGCTTCTTATTGGTGGAATTGTTAGGTTTTAGTGAGCATACCAAATATGGTTTCGTACTACTGACATTGGCATACATTGGCCATTAAATGTATGCCTGCTACTAGAAATGTAGAAGTCATAACTCATACATAGTCTATTCTTAGGGCTGATTCGTTACCTTAAAGAAGATTCAATACTCAACATGCGTTGGGCAGGTTGGCTACACTGTTGAAGTTGAAGTCATCAATAAATCATTTGCCCGAATCCCTCGTGCCTCGGGGTGCATGCCGACCTTGCTTCTTCCTCAGCCAACACCAAGGCCAGAAGTCACGCAGCCACACCCCAAACACTGGGCAATGATTGACTAATACACCCAAGTGTGTTTTCCTCTATTTAGATGATCAACGTACAAGTTATAGTGAAAAGGCAGTTATTGAAGGTTCACTTAAGCGTAACTGAACGTCAATTAATTAAAGTTGCATAATCCGATGTTTTCAATTTCTATCATTTTCTGAAATAAATATATTTGGTTTGTCATTATAATCTACCATACTCTAGGTTGAAGTAACTTTTATTTAAATGTTTAACTTTTGAGATATTTGAAGTGCACCTTGCAAAATTAATGTTGGCCAGCACGCCAAAACTCTGAGACCATAGTCTTCTAGGGTTCTTCAGTAGCAGATTCGATTAAATTGCCTCATTATGTCCTTCTATGTGGCGACAAATGTTTAATGAGTGCATCGGTATGTAAGTTAGATAGGTAGAATCAAATCTAGATAATGGATTTGGTTTAGGAAATTTGATGTTCTCATCGAACTGTGTAGATATAAGCATACCTGAGTGTCAATTAATTAAATATTGCATCTGCAAGACAGTGACTAGTCCCATTCACGTGTGATGGCGCTAGGAGTCGTTCGCGGTTCCAGCAGTCAGGTGTAGTCAACAAGCCAGTTACAATTAGAAGTCCTACACGGCAGTCATGTGTCTGCCTCCTGTTGACGCTGATCAACCTGCGCGTGCATTATTAGGCTACTTAACGTCTCGCCTGGTAATTTACCACCGCTTCCCCCGTGGGTGCTGAATCATACATAACTGCACATTTCCATATTCTCGCCGCCATATTAACATATGTGAGCTATCTCAGCAACCAGCCAGGCTGCCTCCCCCCCCCCCCCCCTCTGACCGCACAATCACTCCTTCCCTGACAACGCCATCATTTACAAAATCGTCCTCGCGCAGAATCTGCCAAAAGCTCCGCGGCCACGTAGGGACACACTGCAACGGCGTCTGCATCAGTCACTGCAGCACCGGAGATACCGGCGACGTCACAGCAAAAACAAGGTCAACTACGAAACAAATAACATTCGCTCAACAATAATAGAGATACTAGTTTCAATCCACGTGAAATGATCTCGCCTCTTGTCTCTAGCCGCCCACGTTGTGTGCGTGATTTAACTCGCCAATCTCGCCAAGCAACGCGACGATGAACGAATGGCGAAGCCACAGCGTGAACGGTGCCAATCCATAACCCCCCCCCCCCCCGCTCCACCATCTGCCCCTCCTCCCTCCTCTCCCCCGTCCCCGTCCTTCCCGCCTCCCTCTCACCCCTCCCTTCCACGCTTCCCTGTCCCGCCTCCCCTCCCCTCTCCGCACTACCCCTCCCGCCTCCCCCTCCACCCTCCCCAGTCCCCCCTCCCGCCCTCACCCCCTCCCGCCTCCCGCCTCCCCTCGACCATCTGCCGTCTGCCAGCTGTAGTAGGCGCTTGCCCACTGCTCACCTCCACCCGCAACACACCCCCCCCCCTCCACCCCCCATCCACATACCCTCTTCCCCATATACCGCTCTTCACCCCCCTACACCTCCCCATCCCCATCATGCACCTCCCCCCTCAACCCCCATACACCTCCCCGTCATCCCCACACACCTATCCCTCATCCCCATACACCCACCCCATCATCCTTACACCCTGCACCTCACCCCCATACACCCCTTCACCCCCCACCCACTGCCCACACCCCGTCCCCTTCCCGCTTGATACAATCTCCACTGCTCTATGTCGCCAGTGTGACGCCATCAGCAACACTCTCTGGTTCTTTTCTTGTTTGGCTTGTTTTATTTTGACTTGTTGTGTGAGGGTGTGCAGGCTGAATGCTGAAGCAGACTGTCACGTGGCCACCTGTGGCGGGTCACTATAAATCGGCCGGTGCCACTATTTTGTGGGGTTTTGTTGTGTTTATTTTTATCTGAGAGACCAGGCAAGCAACAATGCCCCACCGTGGTGGATACGTGCATGGTCCATCATTACTGGTTGACAAGGCGGCCATTTTAACTAACGGCACAGCGTCAGTTGTGCTCTAGCGACCTTGCATTTCTAGTTTCATCTGTTTCCATGAGCTAGATTAGCACTCAATGGGGGAGGGGGGGGCAGTGTAGTAAGTTAAAAACACTACCCCACAAAAACACTACGGTAGCGTTTTCAACCTAGGTTCAAAACACTATGGTAGTGCTTTCAACCTAGTTGAAGGAAGGTTAAAAACACTATTGTGGCCACCCTCAAAACAATATCCTTAAGTTCAAAATACTACTCTAATTTAAGTTCAAAACACTACTCTAATATTTTTTGTAATATATAATTGTTGCATAGTCATTGTCATCGGTAGTAGGGTGAGACAGTGTGCAGTAAGGTGGGGTAGTATGCAGTAGGTGGGGGGGCAGTGTGCAACGTATACAACTAATATGGGCTTCAAACAGTGCAGCACCATCAGTCTATACTAATACATTGTGCAGTTGCCGCATTACCTTCAACATATACTAATATGTGGTGCAGATGCTGCAGTGCTATCAACGTATAGTACAAATACGTGCTAAAATTGCCACAGCGCCACCAGCATACATGGTGCAGACTCCGCAGCGCTATCAGCGTATACTACTAGTATGTGCGTTCTGATATGACCTTAGATGTTGCCAGGATGTAAAACTCCCAGCAACCAAACCAACTAGTATGTGCTTCAAATGTCAGTACCAGTTGCAGCATTATAGCCTCCACCACCATGTTATGATAGTGTTTGGAACTTGGGTAGTGTCTTGGACATACATAAGGGTAGTGCTTTGAACTTAACAGTAGTGTTTTCAACTTAAGTTCAAAACACTACCGCAAAGCAATAATAGAGATAGTTGTAGTGTTTTCAACGGGATAGTGTTTTGAACGTCTGCTATGTTACACGTCCTACACCGGGAGAGACGTGGCTATATAGCAGCGCTGGGTGCGCGTTCCATCTGCCATTAAATACCAAGCCGGGGCAATTAATAAGTAGTTTATGCTTAGGACGTGGTGCTGTGTGGCCAATGCTTGGTCTTTAGAAGGATGGAGCAGGAAGAGGAGTATATTACTGAGTGGTATATTTCATAAAGCTCCTGCAGGAAGTATATGGCAATTGCAAGAGTATGTTACTTGGTGGTATAGCACATCAAGGTACTGCAAACGGCGTATATCAGTGACAGGAGTGTGTTACTGAGTGGTATAGTATAGGGGTTTGGTACAGTGTATATCTGTGGCAGAAATATGTTACTGAGAGATCTAGCACATCAAGGTACAAAAAGCAGTGTATATGAATGACAGGAGTATCGTACTGAATGTTACATCACTGCGAGATGATAGAAACGTGTATGTCCGTGCCAAGAGCATGTTACTGAGTGATATAGCACAGCAAGGTGTTAGAAACAGTCTATACTAGTATCAGCAATATGTTACTGAGAGACCTAGCACCCCAATGTACTGCAAACAGTATATATCAGTGAAGCTTTGCTCGAATACATCGACGCTTACGGTCCAATGATAGGGGTAGTGGGTTTGATCCCGCCCAGAGGCATAACACGAATTCACAATAAGCCTCGCTTGTTGCATCATCACATATGCTTGACATCAGAAGGGTAGGGCAGTGAGAGGATAGTGTGACTGAGTGGGTTCGCTTACCATGGAGCTGACAACATGGTATCTCACCGAGGCAACACTAAAACAACCTGTCTCAAACCCGCAATGTCATACGAGTAAAGGTTATACAGGTTGACGCCCTTTAAGAGTAAGAAACTGCCGCAGTTTGTATGATCAATAAAAGCACATAAACAAGTTATACACTGTCCTCGCAGTAATACTTGTGCACTTTAGAAGGTATTTTATTAATGTATGTTCTACTGCTTCAGATGATTGTTGTGAGGTATTTAGCGTATTGGAGATTCTTGACAAGTAAATCCATATATAATAATATAATAGAATAATATAGAATTAGATAGATGGCTTAAAACCGTCTTCTGCTCGTGCATCCAGTACCTTCAATGCACGCGCCTGTTTTCTGTGAAACCAGCCGGAATGGCTCAATGAAGTGAGTGTTCGTTTCACGTTTTGGTAAATCGTGGGGTTCGACCCACTAGTCAAATCAAACCGAAGACTTAACAATTGATAGTTGTCACTTCCTAGCCAGGCCTTCGGCTTTATTAGAATAGGGAAAGGACTGGTTGGCTCAGTGTCAGGATAATGTGACTGAGTGGGATATCAGGTCATGGTGCTGGCAGCCTGGTGCCCCAATGGGGTAGCACTATAAAGTCGCCATGAGTATGCACTGTCACAAGTCAGTTCCTGTCCTGATATGACATTAGATGAGGCAGGACGTAAAACTCCAACAACCAAGCAAATAACCAACTGCTTCAGGCAATAGGTGGGAAGTATTTAGATTATTCTAGATTCCTTAATGTAAACTGAGATGGTTTACAGTCAGTAAGTACTACGTCGTCTGCTCGTGTGTCCATTATCTTCAATGAACGCCCCTCATTTCCGTGAACAACAACAAAAACAAGCACAGCACAGACGTATCAGAATCACCACGAGGTGCCCACACTGTTAGCGGAAACTGCCGCTAGGTGTCACACGTGTCGGTCCATGTACGCCCACTAAAGGCCCAGTCAGACCTTACCGTACTGAGTACCGGACACCACCAGACAAAGAATTGTCTAGTCCGGTGGTGTCCGGTGTCGAAATGTTCCAATGGCCTCCAAACGAACCGGACATTAAACGGATGAGAACCAGATGAGAACCGGACGGAAAACGAGTGTCAAACGGACGGACCGGACACCAAATGAACACCAACCGGACACTAAACGGACACCAACCGGGCACCAACCAGACACCTACCAGACTCTTCGCAGACGCGCCAAAAACCGACGGACCAAATTCCCTCAGCGCTGTCAACGGACTCTTCAGGATACAAACCGGACACCTAATGGATGAGTAACGGACATGAAAGGGACAAAACGGACATAAACCGGACACCAACCATGCACGTCTGTCCGATGGTGTCCGGTACAAGTTTTGAACACCACCAGAGATAGAACCGACACGCCGGATGGGTACCGTATATAAACTGTTCATTACCGTACTTCACCGGACAATGACAGGTTTCTGTCCGGTTCCTCAATCCGGTGAGGTCTGACTGGGGCTTAACCAATAGGTAATCTTTGCTCGTCTTATTTTCGGTTGAAATGACCGATGTTCGCCCCCAAATCTCTGTGGTTATCTTTGACAGTAAACGTCGTGTCGTCAGAACCCGTTCAACTATCAGTACCATCGTGGTTATCCGCGTGTAAACCCTGCAACTTCAGGTTTTTTATTGAATATATCAGGATGGATACGGACTTGTAACATTGAACACTCATGGCAACTTTTATAGCATTTCCACACTGGGAGACCAGGCTGCCAGCACCATGGTCCAATTTCCCACTCAGTGGGGTTATCCTGATATTTGACCAGACGGAATGGGCAAATGAGTTAGGGCGTCCCTCTCCCGTGTTGGTAGATCGTGGGGTCGTGGGTTCGAACCCTGGTCGAGTCAAACCGATGACTTAAAAATTGATACTTGTCACTTCCTAGCCTGGCGCTCGGCATTATTAGGATAGGGCAAGGACTGGTTGGCTCAGTGTCAGGATAATGTGACTGAGGAGGATATCATTTCATGGTGCTAGTGGCATGGTCTTCTAGTGGCATGGTCTTCCAGTGGGGCAGCACTATACAGTTGCCATGAGTGCGCACTGTCACAAGTCGGTACCTGTCCTGATATGACCTTAGATGTTGCTAGGACGTAAAACAACAACAAACAAAACAAATTATCCTGATATTGAGCTAACCCGTCCGGGTCCTATCCTAGTAATGCCAAGCATCAGACTAGGTAGCGACAAGTATGAATTTTGTATGTCATTGCTTTGACTCAGGTGGGGTTTCAAACTTCAGACCTTCCGCACGGGAAGTCTGCGCTCTACAGATTCGGTCAGCGCGTCCGGTCCGTACAATGTGAAATAAATTTGACTAACCTACTAACGCTTAGAATTGTTAAGCTATACTTTAAACCTACATCGCACGATACTAAGAGTAACATTCTCTTGTAATTTCAACTTCTATATTAATCCCGGTAACTACAGAATGCTTACGGCCACATGACATCAAATGGCATTTGTGCAAATAGGAAATAGGCCGGGTAATCTGCCTTTCACTGTAATTCTCCTTAATAATCAGAGAGCGAAAAAAAGATGAGGAATTAGCAATTAGACTGACATCCGGGAGAGCACATGTCAGTGTTAAACACCAGCGATGCTAGTGTCCTCCAATGAGAATGCCGTTTGGATAAATCGTCGTCCAGATGCGTGAGGCTGTTGGGAGCCGGTTCTGAAAGGGTGAATAACTGGTTTGGTCGGTTGTTCGAGTTTTAGATCCTGGCAACATCTAAGGTCATATTAGGATGGGTACCGTCTTGTGAGAATATGCACTCGTGGTGACTTAATAGTGCTGCCCCATTTGGAAATCAGGCCACTATCATCATGACTCGATATCCCATTCAGTCACATTATCCTGACACTGAGCAAACCGGTCCTTACCCTATCCTATTAATGCCGAGCGCCAGGCTAGGAAGCAGCAAGTCATTCATTTGACTCGACTGGGAATCGAACTCCCGAACTTTCGAACGCGGTGTCCGCGCTCTACCGACTAGGCCGTCGCGCCTGGTGCGTGAATAACTCACTGCGTCATAATGAAGTGGGCGCGAATACAACGAAGGCACTCTTTATTCACCAATATTTAATAGCATTGTCGAGACATTCTCAAATAGGCGGTGCTTTGAATTCCAGGGAATAAATTCAGAAAACGGCATGAATAATCTGTAGCGGGCTGGGATTTGTCACACACAAGGGAGACGGAAGAGCAAATATGTGGCGGCTGGAAATAATAGGAAGAGAGTGGGATTCGGCGGTGGGTTATGGTCGCGGTCTGTGCAGGAAATAAGCAGGGCTTCTCCATTAGTGGTTTCGTATTCTCAACAAATATGCTTGTACATTCCCGTGCATATTCCACTAACACTAACGGCACATCTCCAACGACGCCCTGCGCCTGTAATTGGGGCTGGCACTCCAAGTATGGCGCCTGTGTGGAAGGCAGGTGGAGGAACTATTTGGGGGATGTTAAGGCCGCACTGCTCGGTGTAATGACCGAGATGCGGGGGTTGTGTGCCGCAATGGGCAAAGCGAGCATTCTATTCTAATTTGGTAAGTGACCTAATATGTAAGTTTGTTTCTGTTTTTCTGTGTGATGAATTTGTTTACCCTGCCCATAATGGATAAGTGTGTTAACCCTTGTTTTCACTTCTGGGCAGCACTAGTCCAGTACTAGTACTATATGTGATGTATAACGTATTATGCGAGTATAAAGGTGCGGAAGGGAACTACTTCACTATTATTATTATTATAATATTAGTCTGTACTTTTGTTTCTATGTATACCTTCCTGTACATCCCCGGTACGACCTGTGCTGCTGCCACCGGATGTGCATGTACCTAGCGGACGGGGTAACCTCACTCGCACCGGATGATGGTTTCTATATAGTTTCTGTACATATATCTATGGTTCAACTTAGCATCAATTGTGGTGGTATCAATTAGTTGTGGCTGCACAGAAGACATTGTCTAGCGACAATAGTCTTGTCTGCATGTCCATGCAATATGCATTTGGTGGCGTGAGCACCACACCATAGGAACTTGTCATTCAAGTAATTGGAACTGAAATCGTTGTAGTTTCATGTTTGCGGATCCGACCAAAGTCTGACAACGTCGGTTTACTTTTTTAATTTAACATTGAGTTTCACAAATATCTATCCACTGACAGTTTTAGAAAAGAAAATAGTGCATATTTGACTTACCAGGTGACGCCAAGGACAAACAAGTGAGCCTCTGTAAACGCGAAGCCGAAAAGTGACTAAGCTTATGCCCCCTTGTTCCCTTCGTTGGTGCTCACCATTACAGTAAAACCTCTCCTAATCGACCGACCATGGGACCGACTTCAAGTGGTCCATTTAGGGAGGTGGTCGGTTTAGGGAGTTAGAATAAATATCCTTACAATGGTATGGTTGGGACCAAAATAAAACGATCGATATAGGGGAGTGGTCGACCTGCGGAGCTGGTCGGTTAGAGAGGTTTTACTGTACTTGCTACGCCAAGGATTGGTTGGCTGAATGTCAATGTAATGTGATAGAATGTGATATGAGATCATGGTATCACGGTGAAGCAGCACTATGAAATCACCATTTCACCATTCGATCCCCCCCCTTCATGATATGACCACAAATGTTGCAAGGACGCGCGTCCCCAACATTCCACTCACTCATTCGACTGTTTCAAAAACCATTCCAAGAAATGGAATGGTTTAAAAATGTTGTTGGGGAGTACTGGTTGCTGCTTAAGGCCCTGTCAGACTACGACGTTTCCCCCGGCGCGCCGGCAACGCGCAAAATATTTGCAACCCGTCGAGAAACGTCAAACTTTTCGGCGTGTTGGGGGGTAGTTGGACGGGCAGCAGCGTGTTGGTAGCGTGATAATAGCGTGTTATTAGCGCGCCATCAACGGGTATCGACGTGGCGGGCGGAAAAGTCCTCCCTCCCTCCCTGTGTCTGTGTGTGTGTCTCTGTGTCTATATGTGTGTCTCTGTGTCTATGTGTGTGTCTCTGTGTGTGTCTGTGTCTGTGTGTGTGTGTGTGTCTCTGTGTATCTATATGTGTGTCTGTGTGTGTGTGTGTGTCTCTGTGTCTGTGTGTGTGTCTCTGTGTCTATGTGTGTGTCTGTGGGTGTGTGTCTCTGTGTCTTTGTGTCTCTGTATGTGTGTGTGCCTCTGTGTCTGTATGTGTGTATCTGTGTGTGTGTGTGGCTCTGTGTCTCTGCATGTGTCTCTTTGTCTCTGTGTGTGTATGTGTGTGTATGTCTGTGTGTCTCTGTACATGTCTCTGTGTCTCTGTGTATGTGTGTGTCTCTGTGTGTGTCTCTCTGTGTCTCGGTGAGTGTCTCTGTGTGTGTCTGTGTGTGTATCTCTGTGACCGTGTGTGTCTCTGTGTATGTGTCTGTGTGTGTCGAGGTGTGTGTGTCTGTGTGTGTCTCTGTGTCTATGTGTCTCTGTGTGTGTCTCTGTGTGTGTGTATCTGTGTCTTTGTGTGTGTGTCTATGTGACTGTGTGTCTGTCTCTGTGTCTGTGTGTGTGTCTGTGTGTCTGTGTGTGTCTGTGTGTGTGTGTCTCTGTGTCTCAGTGTCTGTATATGTGTCCCTATGGGTGTCTCTGTGTGTGTGTCTCTGTGTTTGTGTGTGTCTGTGTGGGTGTCTCTGTGTGTGTATTTGTGTCGGTGAGTGTATCTGTCTCTCTGTGTGTGTCTCGTTGTCTCTATGCGTGTATGTGTGTGTCTGTGTGTGTCTCTGTATGTGTCTCTGTGTCTGTGTGTGTGTGTCTCTGTGTCTCTGTGTTTCAGTGTGTGTCTGTGTGTGTGTCTGTGTGTGTCTGGTGTGTGTATATGTGTCTCTATGTGTGTGTCTGTGTGTGTCTCTGTGTCTGTGTGTGTCTCTGTGTCTATGTGTGTGTCTGTGTGTGTGTCTCTGTGTCTTTGTGTCTCTGTCTCTGTGTGTGTCTCTGTGTGTGTCTCTGTGTCTATGTGTGTGTATCTGTGTATGTGTGTGTGTGTCTCTGTGACTGGGTGTGTGTCTCTCTGTGTGTGTCTCTCTCTGTATGTGTGTGTGTCTCTGTGTCTCTGTGTGTATGTCTCTGTGTCTGTATGTGTGTCTCTGTGTCTATGTGTGTGTCTCTATGTGTGTCTGTGTGTGTCTCTGTGTCTCTGTGTCTCAGTGTGTGTATCTGTGTCTCTATGTGTGTATGTGTGTGTCTCTGTGTTTGTGTGTGTCTCTGTGTATGTGTGGGTTTCTCTGTGTGTGTATTTGTGTCTGTGTGTGTCTCTGTGTCTCTGCATGTGTCTCTTTGTCTCTGTGCGTGTCTGTGTGTGTATGTGTGTGTCTATGTATGTGTATGTGTGTCTCTGTGTGTCTCTGCATGTGTATCTCTATGTCTCTGTGTATGTGTGTGTGTCTCTGTGTCTCTGTCTCTGTGTCTCTATGTGTGTGTCTGTGTGTGTGTCTCTTTGTCTATGTGTGTGTCTCTGTGTGGGTCTCTGTGTATTTGTGTCTCTGTCTGTGTGTGTGTATGTGTGTGTCTCTGTGTGTGTCTCTGTGTCTATGTGTGTCTCTGTGTATGTGTGTGTGTCTCTGTGTCTCTGTGTGTGTTTCTTTGTATATGTGTGTGTCTCTCGGTGTGTCTGTGTATGTGTCTGTGTGTCTCTGTGTGGGAGGGAGGGGGGGGGAGGGAGAGAGAGAGAGGGAGGGAGAGAGGGGGGAGGGAGGGAGGGAGGGTGTATGTGTGTGTGTCTCTCAGAGACACAGACACACAGACACATACACACACATAGAGACACACACATACACAGAGTCACACACACAGAGACACACACATATACACACACAGACACACACAGCCACACACAGACACACAGACAGACACACAGACACATACCGAGACACAGATACACACACAGACAAAGAGACACACACAGAGACACAGAGACACACACACAAACAGACACACACACATACACCCCTACACACACAGACACACACAGAAATACAGAGACACAGAGACACACACAGAAACACAGAGACACACACACAGCGACACACACAGAGACACACCCAGAGACACACAGACACACACATGGAAACAGAGAGACACACACACAGACACAGAGACACACATGCACTGAGACACAGACAGAAACACAGAGGCACACACACAACCACAGAGACACACACAGAGACATGCACAGAGACACAGAGACACACACAGAGACACAGAGATACACAGAGACACACACACTGAGACACAAAGACAGAAACACAGAGACACACACACAGACACAGAGACACACACAGATACAGACACAGAGACACACACACTGAGACACACACACAGAGACACAGATATATACCCACAGAAACACAGAGACACAGACACAGAGACACACACACAGACACACACAGAGACACAGACACACACACATAGACACAGAGACACATGCATAGACACAGAGACACACACCTACACACAGACACAGAGACACACACAGAGACACACACACAAAGACACATAGACACACACACATACATGCACAGACACACACAGACACACATCCACACACACACAAAGACACAGAGACACAACCAGAGACACACACACAGACAGAGACACACACACAAACACAGAGACACACACACAAATACACAGAGACACACACACAGACACAGAGACACACACACATGGAGACACACACACAGATACACACACAGAGACACACACAGAGACACACAGACACACACACAGACGCAGAGACACACACAGAGACACACAGACACACACACACACGGTAACGTGCGAGCAACACGCTGGTAACGTGTGTCGACGTGCTGCAAACGCGCCCGTCGCACCCGTAACGTGGGTCCACGTCATACTAACGCGCCGGTAACGCGCGATCCAACACGTTGGGGCGCGTCGGCGCGCGTCGAAAGTTTTGTGCAAGCACAAAATCTCGACGCGGCCCAACGCGCGCCGACGCGTCCCGACGCGTCCATTCACACGTTGCTATGTACCGACGCGCCGGTAACGCGCCGGTAACGCGCCGGTAACGCGCCGGTAACGTACCGGACGTGTACCGACGGTTCGCTCAAAAGTGCAACACGTCGGCACGCGTCGAAGCGCGTTCATGAGAAACGTCGTAGTGTGACAGGGCCTTAATGGGAACATTATCAAAGACTGCGCGTGATATCAGTGAAGACCTCAACATCGACGCTCCTCCGTAAAGGCCCTGTCACACTACAACGTTTCCCACCAACGCGCGTCGACGTGTTGCCTTTTTGGTCGAAACGTCGGTACACGTCCGGTACGTTAACGGCGCGTTAACGGCGCGTTACGGGCGCGTTTCCGGCGCGTCGGTACATAGCAACTTGTGAATGGACACGTCGGCGCGCGTCGGCGCGCGTCGGGACGCGTCTAGGTTTTGTGCTTGCACAAAATTTTCGACGGGCCGCAACGCGCGGCAGCGTGTTCGAGGGCGCGTTACGGACGCGTTACTAACACGTCGACACGCGTTGGCGGCGCGCCGGCGGAACGCTGGCAGGACGTTGATCAACGTCGGTTAACGTTGGTTTTTTTTCCCCCAAAATCCGAGCATTCTGTCGGCGCGTCGGGAACGTCCCATCGACGTGTTGTGGGCGCGCCATTGGCGTTGCTCCAGCGTTTCTCGGCGCGTTGGACGTGTTGCCGGCGCGCCTAGACGCGTTGGCCACGCGGTGTGGACGCGCTGCGGGCGCGTCCTAACGTGTTGCTGGCGGGTATGTACGCGTTGACACGGTAAAAACGCGACACCAACGCGCCGTCAACGCGCCGACAGCGCGCCGACAGCGCGCCGACAACACGCCAATAACGCGCTACTAACGCGCTACAAACGCGCCAATAACGCGCCAATAACGCGCCAATAACGCGCCTCCAACCCGCCACTAACACGCTGCGCCGCGTCAAACTTTCTCCCAAAGCGCCGAAGAGTTGACCGCGTGCCGACGGGTTGCAAATATTTTGCGCGTTGCCGGCGCGCCGGCGGAAACGTCGTAGTGTGACAGGGCCTTTACTTGTTGCTCGAATCGAGATGTCTGATTGTGGATGTGAAACACAGACAATGGAAGTAGCGGGTGGGTGCACACTGAGACACAGCTCGCACCTCGCCTTCCTCTCATTACCTCCCACTTCCCACTTAAGCCCCAGTCACACTACGGCTTGCGATCACATGCGACCACTTCGCGACCACTTGGGACCAAATAACCCACAGTCACCAGCAACCTCCTGGTGACCAAAGCAATGGTCACCAACCTTTTTGCGACCATTTTGGTCACAAGGTTTTTAGTTCAGTAGCTGCAACCTCTTTGCGACCAAGATGGTTGCAAGGAGGTCGGCGACCACTGAGGACCATATTGCGACCCCTTTAAAACCATTTGCGACCATCCAAACACATGCAACCTCTTTGCGACCAACTTTTTTTTGTGGTCACAAAGCGCTTGCAAGTGGTCACAAGCAGTAGTGTGACTGGAGTATTACAAGGTGTGCGCGTTGCACCAAGGTGGACATCAGTCACATGACCCTGTTCCAGGACGCACATTGGAACACGTCCGGATGAGGCGGACCTGGTGCAGTTGCGTGGACGACCACCACAACTGCACCGAACGAGATAAGGCCTGTCATTATGTATCTTAATGTTGCCTCCACTTCCAGATGCCCTGATACCGGTCCTGATGATGATCACTGCCTGTGACCGACAGATAAGGCATTGGTAGATTAGTGAGACAAGGCCAGATAGGCGACCTACAGCGCATTAATCCCATGCCTAACGAGATCACATGAATATTCCAAATTAATGTGGTTTTCCCCCCATGTCGGCGTAAAACTTCTGCCATATTTACATTAGTACCATCTGCATCTGTACATAACTAATAATATACATATATATATATCCATGTTCAATGTTGATCTGAATACATACTACATAGTGGCATATCTACATATATATACATGTGTATATAGATAAATGCATATATGTACACATTATATATATATATATAGTGCAATTATTTATTTGGTAAGCTAAAGGTATTTTCTAAGCTTAACAGTTATTGTCCGATGTTGTAATTAAATTAAATTTGAATAACTCCAGTGCATTCATTGACAATTACCAACCATGTGCTGCGATTTAATTATTGGGGCTTTTGTTTCTAGCCACAATTAGTATTACATCAGGACGACTAGTGTATTCTGGCAATATGCACTCTTTCCCCATTTGCATTAGCCACTAAACTAGCAACACCATAATATCCTGACTCTGAGCGACCAGTCCTTGCCCTATCCCATAAATAATGGCAAGCGACAAGTGCCAACTTTTGGAAGTTATTGATATTGTTTGGTTGTGTATTAAACCTCCAAGACAGGTGCTGGACATGCAGGAGGGGGACATAGCTCAGGCGGTAGAGTGTCCACCTGTGAAGGTGTGGGTCATCCTATCAATCCTGCTCAGTGGACAAATTAGCAGTTTGGGCTATTTTCCGTTCCAACCAGTGGTCAACAACTGGTTCATCAAAGGCTGTGGTGTGTGCTATCCTGTATGTGGGAAAATGCGGATAAAAGACCCCTTGCTGCTTATTGGAAAGAGTAACATATTTGGCGGCACCAGGTTTCCTAAAAAAGGAAATATATGAGAATGACCATATCTTTGACGTCCAATAGCTGATGATATGAAAATCAATGTGCTCTAGAGGTTTCGTTAAATAAAACAAACTTATATTTTGAACTGGACATTCTGTCCTTCCAGGCCATCCGACCCTGTCCATATGCTACACAGACTGACAATGCGTTTATGTCCAGCTATATGAACGAGTAGTAATTATCATAATGCAACACGTGAGAGATGTAATTTACAAACTGATATTGTAGCGATTACGATATCGCTAAGATTATGCAAACAAATGCCAACTACAGATTCCGTTAAATGGGTGACTGTGTAGGTGCTTTCGTAGCTAGGCAATAATTGTGAGCAATCTCGATGGCTCCGCGGCATATAAACGAGATATCATACATAGGAATGATGGAGCTGCAGGATATGCATGTGGGCCCAACATGAGAATTACCATTTGGAACACTCAGACTAAATCACGAGAAGCAGGTTAATGCCTGACGGACACCATGCGATAATATGGGTGGAAGGAAACCTGGGATTTGTATCATGAATTTGAATGCTCTTTCTTGCTTCAGGGTCAGATATCGCTCAATGTATGTCGACAACGGTATTTGGATCGGCAAAAGAAAGAGCTTATTGAGCACGGGGTTTAGGTATCAACTAACAAGGCAGGGGGGTCGTGTGAGGATGTGCCCCGACTGGATATTGCGCAGCCAGCACCATGATATGTTATCACACTCAGTTGCATTATCCTGCTACTCGCCTGGTTCGACACTGAACATGGAAGTCGCCGCGTTGTTCGGGTGTGGAGTGACGAGTATCAGATTGCTAGAAGACAGCACACAAGTATCAATACTTGCATGGTGCTATCGGCATTCAAATTGGGCAGACTGGTCAGGTCTAATGGGCCTGTCACACTACGGCGCTTCTCTCGGCGACCCGTCAGCGTTGAAAGTACTATCTTGCGCGTCGAGAAACGTCAAACTTTTCGGCGGTTTGGGGGAAAAGATCGGCGTCAGCACGGCGCGTTATGCGCGCGCGGCCAACGTGTGTCGACGCGCTGGGGGAAAAAAAAAAAAAGTTTGGCGCGACGTCTTCATTTAACCTTAAATGTTGCTAGGGCGTAAAACAAAAACGGCCCAGTTTGCGCAACGCGTGAGCAACGACCCTCCCGCGCGCGCGCCGTCTTCCTAGCGTTCCCATAACGTTATTCCGGCGCGTCCAACGCAGCGCGACGCGCGCCTAACGTCCTTACCCATATATTTGCGCGCGCTGGCGGTCGTTGGGTTGTTTTTGACATGTTGAAAACCTTGGGCGATAGGGAACGCGCGCCGGCGTTTCGCGCCGACCATCAACGTCAAAGATAATGTACCGACGTGTACCGGCGCGCGCATAACGCGCCCCCAGCGCGTCTCGATATTTCACTAATTATCGCCCAAAAACACCACACGTTGACGGGTCGCCGGCGAGAAGCGTCGTAGTGTGACAGCCCCATTAGGATGGTTGTTGGAGTTTTACGTGCTGGCAACATCTAAGGTCATATTAGGATGGGTAACAATTTGTGACAGTATGCACTCATTGCAACTTTACAGTGCTGCTCCACTGGGAAATCAGGCTGCCAGCACCATGACCCAATATCCCACAATGTCACATTATCCTGACACTCAGCTAACCAGTCCTTACTCTCTCCTATTAATGCCGAGCACCAGGCTAGATAGCGACAAGTATCAATTGTATAAGTCATCGGTTTGACTCGACCGGGAACCGAAGCCCCATCTTCCGGACGCGAGGTCCACGTTCCACCGATTAGGCCACCGCGCCCGGTCGCTGATAGACCATGCCCCACTTACACCCACACATCATCACTCACTGAATTTAGGTATGAATTTAGTATGAATATCCAAGGAAATCAGAAGTACCAAACAGCAAGCAAACTACAAATGTGTCCAACAGGTGGTGCACAGAGAATCGTCTGATAATACATGGCCAACATGGAGGTTTTAATGCTAATAACATTGACAGAAGGAATTTGATTTTCTTTTTCTTTTTCCACAGAATGTATGTTAATGATGAAATTATGTTCGCTCTTCAGAATTTGAGTTGGGAAACTCTGATTTTGGAACCACGGTTGTATTTCAACGAACCGGAGATATGCAGTGTGTTCCCTTCCATGGGATTCTGCATACTCTGCTGGTAATGGTATTTTAACCACATGACATTCGAATGCAAAGATATTGCCGTGGCCTATTTTCATTTTGCCAACAAACCATGAGGTAATTTCGCACGAGGATTTTAAGATTGAACTAAATTTCAAAAAGTCAATCCACCTAGCTTTTAAATCACTGAGAAACATCATCTGTAGCAATGCATCCCGATAGCAAGAGATAATCTACATTCTTTGTATCCTACACTAGGATCCCATAGGCATTACTGTACGTTACATGTGTATCTTTAATATGTCATTATTTATTGTGCAATACATACATGTTAACGATTCCAAATGTATGCATTGTTTCACATATATCTATATAAATATATATATAGCAATGTTAACATTATACCACACTTGGCTAGAACTTACAATACCATCGCTTAAGGCCTGGTGACATAGCCTTTAGTGGACGTAGTGATCCGTAGGATAGATTAACATGGGTCAAAGGTGGTGTAAGTATCTTTAACTACATTGAAATAAGTTAAGGTATTGCAGGTTTTGGTATGGATGAATGCGATACTGAAGAAAAATATGTTATAGTACAGATGCCAGTACATTCAACTACCTTCAACTATGTTAGCCTCCACTACGTTCACCTATGTCCACTAATGGCTATGTGACCAGGGCTTCGTCCAAGTATGCTATAGTATGCAGAACACGGTCTAGTATACTATAGTATGCTAGAGTATGCTAGAGTATGCTAGAGTATGCTATTATATGCTAGAGTATGCTAGAGTATGTTAGCATCACAGACACAAATTCAGCCTCTAACATAACGCTCTTTTGAACATGTCCAGAATTTAAATCGGAGATCATGGCTCACCCACATTATTACCAAGTTAACATCACAGACAAGTACAGATGCCAGTACGTTCAACTACGTTCATCTATGTTCAACTATGTTCAACTAGGTTCAAATACGTTCAAATACGTTAAAATATTTCAACTATGTTAGCCTCTACTACGTTCAACTATGTCCACTAACTGCTATGTGACCGGGCTTTAGAACTTAAAAGAGTTAGGTGGATAAGTAGCAGCTCTACCACGTGTGCATGGCTACACTGCATTAATTTGAATCAGTTCTATATAGGTGAATCTGAAATATATCATGGTCAGTAAGATATGAAGATCGGGTGGAAGAATGGGCTTGGCCTACTCAGTAAGTCGGCAGGGTGGCTTAAACTAGCTCCAAGGTTTGGTCCTGTATAACTGGGCCCGTATGCACCAATCGGTGATAGACTTAGCTGGGGTTAAGGCACTAGCCACGGTTAGCTACCTCAGGGTAGCGAGGTGTTGGAGAAATAGGTCAAGTGGTATGCACCAATGTCTTAGCTGCTGCGGATAGCTAACCGTGAAATTATTTATAGATTTGGGAAATCCCTCCAGTCGACGATATGAATAACGCCGCCAATTCGGTGGCAGCCTTAATATCGGTTCGCATTTAGGGTTAATTTGACCAAATTTCACTTATTCTGTATGTAAATCTGTCAAATATGACTGCATTTAATAGATTTGGGCATAATAAAATCCCGCCGATTCGGCGGCGACGGCAGCGGCCATTTTTACTTGATGTCGACAGTATGGATATCGATGTCGCTGCAGCGGCGGCGGTTTGTTTACTTTACATTCGTCGATTCGAACATTTTAATATCACCGCTGATGCAGCGGCAGCGTCAATATCGCTTCGCATTTAGGGTTAATTTGATTAAATTTCACTTATTGCATATGTAAATCTGTCAAATATGATCCCATTGAATAGATTGACGCCCATACACGCACACTAACCGCACCAGATAGGCCCTAAACCCACCTCACAAGGTGGTTTACCCTAGCCGCGGTTAACCCACCGCAGTTAGCGCTAACTCTGATTGGTGCAGACCAAATTTTCACATTTAGCCATGCGGGGATACCTTAGCCGCGGTTAAGGCCCTAACCCCGATTGGTGTACACAGGCCCTGGTGTGCACCAGTATTATCCAAAATGGAAAGAACGCTGCGGGCATTCGTGAGAACTAAAGGATCGAGTTTCAACTGGTTTCCGAAAGACAGTAATATGTTGGTTGGTTGGTTGTTGGAGTTTTAGGTCCTGGCAACATCTAAGGTCATATCAGGACGGGGAGTAATAAGTAAAGTGTTCTTTTGAAAGAATCGCCACGGTACAAGCATTTACACTTTTCCTAAATTTCCATAAAAGTACCAAACGAAGTTGTGTGTAGCACTGGCAGGCAATTACTGTAGCGTTATCCGACGCTACCAACACGCACTGCGTATTGTTGGGAAAGAGGGCGCAGTGACATAGCAACATGACTGAATTGATACTTAGAGGATCCAAGTTTACGGCGGTAGACATGTCAAACTCAGAGATATAGGGAATGTTTTACCCCGAATTCAACAATAGTCCATATATATAAAGGGTCTGCACACGTGTGAGGATGTGGAATTCAAGTCTGTTTTTTATAGGAATTCAAGACTATTTTCATTTGGATTTCAGGAAAAATCAACAAGGGTGAATGGCGATTTCAGACCAAATGAGATCACTTGGGACAATTTAATGAAATTCAAGGTTTTTCATGACCAATTACCGAAAAGAGGTTATATTTAAGGCTTTTCAAGGCCTTGAAATAGGGAAAATAAGTTCAAAACATTTCAAGACTTTCCAGGCCCCTTATGGACCCTATATATAGCACATAATCCCAACACTGCTAAATACCGTATACAACCAATAAAGAGTTCATCCATATCTATAAGAACATTCGAATAAGGCTTCTCAGTAACCCAACACGCGACAAGAGGAGACAGCTGTGGCTGATTTGAGAAGGGGCGGTGTGAGCGATCCACCCAATATCACCCAGTCCAATAGCAGCCGAATGGGCGGGAAGGCGAGGGGCTTGAAATACTAGAGGTGTCATCCCCAGCACTGACTTCAGGCAATCCGACACTCACCTGTATCAGGTGTTCGCTAGCAACAATTAACGCTGTGGGTGTCGCTGGTAAGTAGCAGTGATCAGGTATCAGGGAGGAGCTGCTCAGGCAGGGTGCTGTCAGTCGGTGGTTTGGGCGGGGGGGGGGGGGGGGGGGAGAAAGGGAGGTGAAGCAACAAGGAATAGTGAGGAATGAGGGCTAGAAGTAGGAATTATGCTCCATGTTTAGGTATTAACACGCCATATACTTTAAAAAGGGAGCAGGATGTAGCTCAGGCAGTAGAATGTCCACCTGTGAAGCCTCCGTCATCCTATCATATCCTGCTCAGTGGACCCATTTGCAGTTTAGGCTATTTTCCGTTCCAACTGGTTCATCAAAGGTAGTGGTATGTGTTGTTCTGTCTGTGGGAAAGTGCATGCAAAAGATCCCTTGCTGGTAGTTGGATGCGGGTGGTTGGGTGCGGGCTGCTAGATGCATGCTGATGGATGCAGGTCGATTGATGGGGTCTGCTAGATGCGGGTTTGTGGATGTGGACTGCTGGATGAAGGCTGCTGGATGCAGGTTGGTGGATGTGGGCTGCTGGACGTAAGCTGTTGGATGCGGGTTGGTGAATATGGACTGCTGGATGTGGACTGCTGTATGTAGGCTTCTGTATTTAGGGTGCTGGATGTGGGCTGTTGGATGTGGGATGCGGTATGTAGGCTGCTGGATGCGGGCTGTTGGATATGGGCTGCTGGATGTGGGTTGTCTGATGTGGGCTGCTGGATGTGGGTTGTTGAATGCAGGCTGATGGATGCGGGATGTTGAATGTGGGCTGCGGTATGTAGGCTGTTGGGTGCGGGCTGTTGGATACGGATTGTTGTATGTAGGCTGCTGTAGGTAGGTTGATGGATGCGGGCTGTTGGATGTTGGTTGTTGGATGCAGGCTGCTCGATGCGGGCTGCTGGCTGCATGATGTTTGACGCCAGATGCCATATGCTGTATGTCGGGTACTGGATGCGGGATGTGGAATGTGGAATGTGGAATGTGGGATGTGAGATGTGGGATGTGGGATGCTAGATGCTCACTGCGGGGTGCAGGTTTGACTATATTGCATCTGTGTGTGTGTGGAGGGGGAGAGCTATGCTTTACGCGTGCCTAGAAGTGCGGCTGACACTTGGTCCCCCGGCTCCAAGTCAAGCTGATTGGGTCGCCAGGAGTCGGCTTAATTGGGAAGAGGCAAGGGGGGCGCCCTCTGTCACACCCTCCCCTCCCCACCACCACCCTACTGGTCCATCCACCGCACAACCACTAACCAAAGACACCCACCCAAGCATCGTGTTAGCCAAGTCGGTAGAGCGCAGGTTTCCCCTGCGGAACGTTATGAGGTCGAATCCCAGCTTATAACATTGAAACTTGTTGCTACCTGGCCTAGTGCTCGGCATTACTGGGATAAGACAATGACTGGTTAGCTCAGTCTAAGGATACTATCACTGAGTCGGATATCAGTTCATGGTGCCGACGGCCTGATCTCCCAGTGGGACAGCACTATAAAGTTGCCATAACTGCGCAATGTCACAGGTCGAGAGCCGTCCTGATATGACCATAAATGCTGCTAGTACGCAAAGCCCCAACAGCCAACTTTCCCGACCCCCATCGGAGTATCGCTCTCATCCAGCCCCAACCCCAGCCACCCAACTCAGGGTCCGCCTCCCCACAAGCCCCAGCATCCTCCGCCTGCCACCACCTTTGGCTGCCCCCCCCCCCCCCCACAGCAGCTCCCCTCCCGCTCAACCTGACCTCCCCCCCACCGTGTCCCCCCCAGCTCCCCTCCCCCCATTCCGGCCTACCCCTCTCCCACCTCGCAGCTTCCCTTCCCTTCCCGCCCCGCCCCGCCCCGCCCCGCCGCGGCCTGTCCCCCACGCCACCCCCCCCTACGCATGTTCCCTCCCCGCCCACCCCGGCCTCCCTCCACCCCCCACCACCCACGCCCCACACGACGGACACCCCTGCGGCTCGGCTGCCCACCCGAGTAAAACACACTGCTTGTTATCTGAGGAGCACATTGTGCGGCGCGTACGAAGCTGGCCCCGGTGGCGCCCTCTGAAGCCGAACACGCCGCTTCCGGCCTTAGACAAGAAGGCCACCTCGCAGTGCTCAGGTTGATCGGGAATCACAGTCGGGGATCGAAGGTCGGGGATCGGAGGTCGGGGGTCGAGGATCGGGGATCGGGGGTCGAGGGTTGGCGGTCGGCGGTCAAGGGTCGGGGATCAGCGCCCGATAACCAATATTCAAAATTAAATACTTGTTGTTTGTTTATTTGCTTGTTTAACGACCCCCCATCACAATCAAAACTAATGTTAGCAGCAAAGTAAACGGGTGACCGCCTTAGTTTTCCACTGTATTGATTTAGATACAAGAGGTTTAGGCCACATTGACTGGTTAAACAATTGGAGTTTTACATTCTAGGCACATCTGAGGTCTTAGCTTGATTGGTAGTACAGAGTAGTTTGTGCATGACACGGCGACAAGAGCTGGATCGCTCGCTATATTGCTGCGATAAATTGCCCACCCACAATCAGAGGCGGTAAGACGCGGTAGCCGTAGCGGGGAGAGAGGAAGGCGGGAAGTACCAGAACTCCTCTACCCACCATGCCCACCCTCCCACCCCACCCACCTCTCGCCCCTCCTACCGCCTTCACAGTGTGCGCCATTGTCATAATTCAGTGGGACTGCGGCGGGGCTGACAGCCACACGGCGATGCGCATTCTCACTGCGCACTTCCGGTACCGCCATTCACGCTTAATCCGATCAGCGAAAAGCCGGGTTGGCTTTCAAACATGATGCATGCCGTGCCTGTCCCACCCCGTCTTCCCGCCGACCTCCCTCTGCCCCCCACCCGACACACCGCCGAACCGACGGCAGGTCCCCGGAACCGCCTCGCCCAATAGAAGTAAAACATATAGATGAAGATTTATAAATGTCAAGACATGCAAGTGCAGATAGATATATATATACATATATATCTACACACATATATACACATATATATATATATATACATATTTATATATATATATATATATATATATATATATATACAGTCCCTCCATGGTGTATGATGTATGTTGGTCCCCACATGCCCATTCTTCATTCACTAATATTTGGTGCTGTTTTCTCACACACTTTGTTGGTTAATGTCTGTGTCTCATTACTCTGATATCTCATAGTCCCCTGGTGGCTGTGGAGGGGTAAGAATCTGATGTTGGGTGTCAGATGCCTGGAAGGTCACCCCTGGCCTGGTTACAAGCTTCCGCAGTCTCTTGACCTCCCCTTGGATTGTTGTTATAGCCAGCATCCAGCTGGTGTCCTCCTCTGAGCCTGAGTCTGAGGTCCAATGCCTACCCCTTCATCCAGGTGACATGGATGAGATCTCCATGGGAATTTCTTCATCTTCACCGAGTACCTTTTCTGATTCCCTGGACATACTGCATATTTGAACTAAATTCACTACCTCCTCAATGGTTTGAGGTCTAGACCAACGTATATAACATCGGGTGTCCTTCTCAATCAGTGAGTTGATGAAGGTATTGATCAACCTTTTCTTAGTGCTACCTGACTCTAAATCTTCAGGAGACAATGCACCCTTAGCTGTATCCCAAAACTGTATCCCAAAACCTGTGACTGTATTGTACTGGAGCATGCGCCTCACATAATCTTGTAGAAAGTCCTCCTCACCAGCAGTTAACAATGTCTCCATGATTTCTTTGCACACCTCTACCCATGAGGTCTCCTGGGCTTAGGTCTGAATTGATATCAAAACATCCATTAGGGCAGACTCCTTGCAAATGCTGCATAGCGAATGTTAATATATCGTCAGCCTCAGCCTTGGAGGATACATACAGTAGGGTAGAATAGTGGAGAGAGGTACCGATTTGGGAGAGTGCTGAGAAGGGTGAGAGGAAGTCGCGAGGTATTGATGACTATTGTGTGTAGGATGTGGGTGGGGGTGCTTTAACGAGATGGGAGCCTACATAAGGTCGGCTGGGAGATGGTGGTCGGTGAAGGGGTATGTATGTATATCGACCATCGCGTCCAGGCGCAGGAGATAGATTACGGGGTAGAATTCATGTAAAGGAGAAAGAAGATCCAAATGTAGGAAAGAAGCTGTATTATCATAGTCCTGAGAGAGCAGCTGGTGTATAGTGGGACTGAATGCACGTGAGGAGGATCTAAGTGAGGAAACCAGTTCCAGCGATTAGCGGATAGCAGAGTACAGCTGGTGGATAGGAGACATAATGGGAGAGAATATGTGTGAGAAGGATGTAATGATAGGGAACAAGCTTCAGCAATTAGCAGATAGGAGGGAACAGCTGGTGATAGGAGACATAATGGGACATATTGTGTCTGAGGAGGATGTAATGGTAGGGAACAAGCTTCAGCAATTAGCGGATAGGAGAATGTGGATAGGGGACATAATGGGACAGAATGTGTGTGAGGAGGATGTAATGGTAGGGAACACGCTTCAGCAATTAGCAGATAGGAGGGAACAACTGGTGATAGGAGACATAATGGGACAGATTGTAGCTGAGGAGGATGTAATGGTAGGGAACAAGCTTCAGCAATTAGCAGATAGGAGAGTACATCTGGTGGATAGGAGAAATAATGGGATTGATTGTGTGTGAGGAGGATGTAATGGTAGTGAACCAGCTTCAGCGATTAGCAGATAGGAGAGTGCAGCTGGTGGATAGGGGACATGATGGGACAGAATGTATGTGAGGAGGATGTGAGGGTAGGGAACCAGCGTCAGCGATTAGCGGATAGGAGAATGTGGATAGGGGACATAATGGGACAGAATGAGTGTGAGGAGGATGTGATGGTAGGGTACGAGCTTCAGCGATTAGCGGATAGGAGAGTGCAGCTGGTGGACAGTGGACATGATGGGACAGAATCTGTGTGAGGAGATGATTTAAGGATAGACAAGTTGGTTTCAGGTTTAGAGGATTAGAAAAAAATATACGGCACATATATAATATATTACGAGACGGCGGGTATGTCGGGGAAGTGTGAGGGATCTGAAATAAGAAAATAGAAGAAAAGAGGGCATGGATATGGCTGGAAGCTATGATGAGTGGGATAAGGTGTTTGGTGGCTGGCTGTATGGTAAATACAGGAAAGGAATTTTAACGCTCGCATATATATGACGGGTCACATTGTAAGGACAGTCTATGAGACTTATCTGTACAGGATTTAAGGCAAGAAGATGGCTGATCTGGTGTTGATGCTGTACTCTGAAACTGGGCACTAATACGCAGAGGCAATTTTAATGATTTGAATTGTTATCAATAAAAGAACGTATTTAATACACAGACGCTGCTAATGTATTAACAACAAAAAGGCTATAATAATTATTTGACTTGTTATCAATAAAAGAATTATCAGTATCACCTAATTATCAGCATCGTAACGTGGCAACCAGATATGTGGGGCCCACTTTTAAAGAATCGTCCTTCTCCGTGTAGTCTGAGTGCAGAATCATGTAGCATAGCAGAGGCAGGAGCATTTCAACAATAGGTGCTGGCCTAGGTTCCGTCTTGAACTGATAAGGCTTTCTTCTTGTTATTCTATGAGCACATTATCACAGTACAAACGCTATAGCAATGACTATAAGGCACACTGATAATGCGGAATGTGAGGCTATTTTCTTTTATCGCTCACTTTATTATGACTATACCGGATGTGTTGGCCTCATTGGTAGAGCGTAGGCTTCCCTTGTGGAAGGTCTGGAGTTGGAATCCCAGCCGAGTCAAACCAATGATTGATCAAATTTGATACTTGTCGCTATCTAACCTGGCGCTCGACATCAATAGGAATGACCAGGACTGGTTAGCTCAGTGTTAGGATACTAACACTGAGTTAACCAGTGGGGTCTGTGGGGACATTTGGGGAACCATATTAGACCATGTGATGAGTAATCCCACATGTGACGTCATTCATAGGTTGCATTCGTAGTTTGTTTGTCATCTCTGGTGCCGCCAGCCTAGTATCCCACTGCGGCAGCCTTTATAAAGTCGCCATGAGAGGGCATTGTCACAAGTCGGTACTTATCCCAATATGACCATAGATGGTGCTACGACATAAAACAACAACAAACAAACAATTTTGTGACTAATTAGCCAACTCATGACACCGCACCCTGCCGGGGTGCTTGTGCCAACACGATAGCTGTTATATCGGGGTGAAGCAGCCAGTAACAACTCAACCCAGCTGTTAATGCGCAATCACAATCAGTGCCGGCTAGCCTCAAGTAATTATTTACTTGTCCAATTGTCTGCGGAGTAGAGTGGTGGAGACTGAGCGGGGGCTGGTTTCATTAGAAGTAGCTGCTAATGGATACATCGCGATCCCTGCGAGATGTCAGTCACTGTGACGCTCGTCACTATTTGTCAGTGATAACGTGGTCGGTATGAACCACCCACACAGCTTACTCCGATTTCAGTGTGTACCGACAGATAATTAATTACATTACAAAGCAGGAGATTAAATTCCATTATTTTCGCCTGTGACGTGTTTTTTTTCCATTTCGCCATCATCCGCCCTGGCAGCGGTAACCACAGCAAAGCCCTCTTATTCTTTGCCCAGACCAGACAAGACCAGCTCAGACCAGACCAGACCAAACCAGAAAAGACCAGCTCAGACCAGGCCAGAACAAACCAGACCAGTCCTGCACAGACCAGCTCAGTCCAGCCCAGTTCGGTTCAGTTCAACCCAACCCAGTCCAGCCTAGTCCAGCCCTGTCCAACCCAGTCCAATCCAGTCCAGCCAAACCCAGACCAGTCCAGACCAGCTAAACCCAGCCCAGCCCAGCCCAGCCAACCCAGCCCGGCCCAGCCCAGCCCAGCCCAGCCCAGCCCAGCCCAGCCCAGCCCAGCCCAGCCCAGCCCAGCCCAGCCCAGCCCAGCCCAGCCCAGTCCAGTCCAGCCCAGCCTAACCCAGACCAGACCAGTCCAGTCCAGTTCAGCCTAGCCCAGTCCAGTTCAGCCAAGCCCAGCCCAGCCCAACCCAGACCAGTCCAGTCCAGTTCAGATCAGCCCAACCCAACCCAACCCAACCCAACCCAACCCAGCCCAGCCCAGCCCAGCCCAATCCAATCCAGTCCAACCCAGACAAGCTCAGACCAGCCCAGTCCAGGCCAGTTCAAACCAGTCCAGTCCAGTCCAGTCCAACCCAACCCAATCCAATCCAGTCCAGCCTAGTTCAGCTCATTCCAGCCCAGTCGAGTCCAATTCAGTCCATCCCAACCCAGACCAGTCCAGACCAGCCCAATCCACTTCAGCTCAGTCCAACGCAACACAGTCCAGCCCAACCCAGTTCAGTCTAACCCAGACTAGCTCAAAACAGCCCAGTCTAGCCCAGTTCAACCCACTCCATTCCAGTTCAGCCCAGAGCAGTTCAACCCATTCTAGTCCATTCCAGTCGACACCAGCACTGCCTACCCCTGCCAACGTTAGGCCTTCCCAGTCCAGATCAGCCCAATCCTATCTAATTAACCGCACTATGCCCAGTCCATGCTACCATAGTGTAATTCAGTGGGGCCCAATCCAGCCAATCACAACCAGCAGCACAACCATTTGTAACCTCCTCATTCAGACAATTAAAGACAATGCCAAAATGGACATCAACCCAGTGTAGTTTAGGAATCCCAGTATAACACGTGACATCATAATCCAACCCAATCAATGTAAACATAGCCCAGTCCGAGCACCCCAAGTCCAACACGGGGCAGCCCAACCCACAGAACACAGCCCAGCCTCGCCCAAACCAAGCTCGTCCAGCCAGGCACAGTGGACGTGACAGGCCACCGTGCCTATCATATCCCATCATGCACCTCTCCACACCGTCCCAACCCATAGCATCCTATCACAAACCATGACAGCCAATCAGACCATACTAGCCCTGCCACAGGGTGCCGTAGCACAATCGGTAGAGTGCAGGCTTCCCGTGCGTAAGATCAGGAATTCAATTCTCGGTCGAGTCAAACCAATGACTTTCAAGATTTATACTTTTCGCGACCTAATCTGATGTTTGGCCTGACTAGGATAGGGCAAGGACTGGTTAGCTCAGTATTGGGATAATGTGACTGAGTGGGAAATTGGGTCATTATACCAGTGGCCTGGTCTCCTAGTGGGGCAGCTCTATACAGTCACCGTGAGTGTGCGCTGTCGCAAGTCAGTAACCGTCCTGATATGACCATAGATCTTGCCAGGACGTGAAACTCCATCCAACAACAACATCCTAGCTCTGACAAAGCCACCTCATCACATCCCCAGACTAAGCGAACCGAACCCTCACCTTTCGACCATTAATAAAAACCGAACTAAATAACACAAATCACGCTCATGTATGAAATTGATCCAACTTCTTTCTTCTTGGACACCCATTGAAGAAATACAAACCCACAATTCCCCAACTCCCCTACAACCCCCTGCCCCCTTTTATCACCCCCTACTACCCCGCCCCTACCCGATACCACGCTGTCCGTCACGTCTTCCAAAGGCGTCTTCACCGTCGTTAATTGGATACGACATCAGAATTCGAACCCTGCCGAGATTCGCCGGGGCTGCTATCGATGGGCGATCACTTGATTCACTTCCTCATCAACCGCAGACAATGCCGTGATGGCCGACTCGCGTGTTTGGTGGGCTTACTAATTAGCTTCCTGCATTAGCGGTTCCCAGGGTCTGAAAGGTGCCGAGGGAGCAGCTACTGTCATAAGCGTTTATTCATAAAGTGGTCTTAGCTCCTTATCCTTAACCCCATCACCCCCCTCCCACACACAGACCTCATCACCCCTCCCACACGCACACACCTCATCACCCACCTCCCACACACACCTGATCACCCACCTCCCACACACACACCTCATCAGCCCCTCTCCCATACACACACCTCATCACCCCCTCCCACACACACCTGATCACCCACCTCCCACACACACACCTCATCAGCCCCTCTCCCACCCACACCTCATCACCCCCTCCCACATGCACACCTTATCACCCCCTCCCACACACACCTCATCACCCCCTCCCACACACACATCATCACCCACCTCCCACACACACACCTCATCACCCCCTCACCCAGACACACACCTCATCACCGCCCTCCCACACACGCATCTCATCACCCCCCCTCCCACACACACCTCATCACCCACCTCCCCCACACACACCTCATCAGCCACTCTCCCACATACACCTCATCACCCCCCTCCTACACACACATCTCATCGCACCCCCTCCCACACACACCTCATCACCCACCTCCCACACACACACCTCATCAGCCCCTCTCCAACACACACACCTCATCACCCCCTCCCACACACACCTCATCACACCCCCTCCCACACACACCTCATCACCCACCTCCCAAACACACACCTCATCAGCCCCTCTCCCAAGCACACACCTCATCACCCCCCTCCCACACACACACATCGCATCACACCCCCTCCCACACACCTTATCACCCACCTTCCCCTCACACACCTCATCAGCCCCTCTCCCACACACACCGCATCACCCCCTCCCACACACACACACCTCATCACCCCCTCCCACACACACCTCATCTCCCCCTCCCACCCAAATCATCACCCACCTCCCACACACACACCTCATCACCCCCTCACCCAGACACACACCTCATCACCCCCCTCCCACACACGCATCTCATCACACCCCCTCCCACACACACCTCATCACCCACCTCCCCCACACACACCTCATCAGCCCCTCTCCCACACACACATCATCACCCCCTCCCACACACACACATCTCATCGCACCCCTCCCACACACACCTCATCACCCACCTCCCACACACACACCTCATCAGCCCCTCTCCCACACACACACCTCATCACCCCCCTCCCACACACACCTCATCACACCCCCTCCCACACACACCTCATCACCCACCTCCCAAACACACACCTCATCAGCCCCTCTCCCAAACACACACCTCATCACCCCCCTCCCACACACACATCTCATCACACCCCCTCCCACACACACCTCATCACCCACCTCCCAAACACACACCTCATCAGCCCCTCTCCCAAACACACACCTCATCACCCCCCTCCCACACACACATCTCATCACACCCCCTCCCACACACACCTCTTCACCCACCTCCCAAACACACACCTCATCAGCCCCTCTCCCACACACACCTCATCACCCCCCTCCCACACACACACCTCATCATCCACACCTCTATTCTACCAGAAGGTCCAAGTCCTTATCTGGGTGATGCGCTTTTCCTGTTTGGAACGTTTGACCTAGCAGGCGTGTTCCATCTTCAAATATTGAATGTCGTCTGCTCCAAAAGAACTCACGGCAGATCAGACAGTGGCTAGGGGATATACCTTGTTAATGAGGACATGTTGGCCACTTTTCTCTAAAGTGGACGAATTTCAGCCAAAGCAGGCGATTTTCAGCCACATCAGATTCTTTTCAGCCAAATCAGACGATTTTCAGCTAACGCAGGCGATTTTCAGCCAAAGCAGAATATTTGAAGCTAAACGAGACGATCTTCAATCAAAGCGGACGATGTTCAGCCAAAACAGATGTTTTTCATCCAAAGCAGAACATTTTCAACTATAAGAGACGATCTTCAACCAAAGCAGACAATGTTCAACGTAAGTGGACCGCTGGTTATAAAGTGAGAGCTGAATGTGGTTAGGTTATGGGAGACGGGGCTCGCCATCTGATTTATTAACGGAGACCATTGCAAGCCCCAGTTCCAATAAATCACTGAGTGCACATAATGCCCTCTATAAGAAATTGGCAGAGAATTCCAATGTGATCAAAATATATGAACAGACAAACATAAGTCCAGTTTAGTAGGCATCTAGGAGCATCAGTTGAAAATAATTAAGGAACTTATATTAAAAACATATTGCATTTCATGCTTTGTATTATTTTAGTATTTCATTACTAAACATGCCTATGGAAAGTGCCAAAGGTCAATTATTACAATAAATATTTCGTTATTAGCATGTTCCTGAGATATGTTTTCCAATCTCTGATTGTGTGATTGGAGTGTTACATCCTGGGAACATCAATGGTCATATCATGACGGAAATCTATGATGACTGGTCCAAATCAGATCAGAAATGATGAAATTGCTGCCTGTTCGTGTTTATTTTATGTTGCCAATATTATACTGAAACACATGGAGATATCAGTATCCGCCGAAGAAAATGTGTAAGTTTTGATAGGGCGTGTAATAACTAACACCCTAAGCCTTTTCTCGCCTTACCTTCGGATGTCAGTGCGTCTTAAATGCATATCGAACGTTGCTTTAATGCCTAAATATAGGGTTGAATGCCTAAAACCTCGGGAAATGTGCTTATCGTCGAGCAGTGGTCATCTGACAGGTACCTCAGCCCGACAAGCCCATGTACCCACCCTGCGATATGTACCATATTTGTCTACCACTGCCTGGGATGAATCCGGCTGGCTGACTGAGGAATAGTGCTCCTTTCAGTTACAAGTGTGACCAGACGGGATGGCCAAATGAGTTGAGACTCCGTCTCCCGTGTTGGTGGATCGTGGGATTCGAAGCAATGGGTTCGAACGCTGGTCGAGTCAACCCAATGACTTCATAATTGATACTTGTCACATCCTAGCCTGGCGCTTGGTATTATTATGATAGGACAAGGACTGGTTGGCTCAGTGTCAGGATAATGTGACTGAGTAGGGGATATCAGGTCATGGTGCTGGTGGCCTGGTCTCCGAGTGGGACAGCACTATAAAGTTACCATGAGTGTACACTGTCACAAGTCAGTACCCGTTGTGTTATGACCATAGATGTGGCCATGATGTAAAACTCCTAACAACCAATCAACCAAGTTTCAAGTGTAAAGGCGATGAGTCAGCAGTAATTAATGCACATGCGTTTCGCCGCATCCCCGACATGCCTCGCGTATGCGTGCCGTGCGTGACGGAGACCCTGAGGGGCTGGGCCTACTGGCTGCTGGAGCTACACTTTATATTTGATGTTCTATGTAAATGTTATATCGGCTACGTTAATGAGAGGACAAAGCGTGGCTGGCGCTCAGTTGACATAGCTTCAAACAGTAATGAGATTAGTGCGATTGTCCTTTCGCGTGCCCGCCCTAGTCAATGCGCCACGATGCGGACTCATGTGGGCCGACGGCGGGCAGAAGTTTCTTTGTTCTTAACTAATATTACTGTCGGAATGGTTTGTTTATTTACTGTTGCTTTATGTTCTAGCAACATCTAAGGTCATATTAGGGCAGGTACCAACTTGTTACAGTGCACACTCATGGCGACTTTATAGTGCTCCCCCACTGGGAGACCAGAGTGTCAGCACCATGACCCGATATCCCATTCAGTCACATTATCCTGATACTGTGGTAACCAGTCATTGACCTATCCTATTAATGCCGAGTGCCATGCTAGGTAGCAACATATATCAATTTGATAAGTCATTGGTTTGACTTGGCCAAGATTCAAACTCCTGACCTTCCACACGGGAAGCCTGTGCTCTTCCGATTCGGCTACCATGTCCTGTCTGTTGGAATTGTATTGGACCACATGTATTACTATTAGCATACATTGGTACTCCTATCATTATTGGCATCTGCTTCCTCCACTAGGATATGGTTGAATAATGAATACCGTATATCAGTACATGCGGAATAATACCTTGAAATAAATTATGGTAATTACTTGTTTTAAGTCCTCATCGGTTGTATATGTACTCATCCAAATCAGGGATGCAATGATTTCAAGTGGACATAAACATTTGGAATTGAAATTGCACTGCCCATCCACGAGGACAATTAGCTTGGTAACAGATATGTAAAATCACACCTGTCTCCTGGTGCCTACACCTGGAATATAGCACAGTGTGCACACGTCAATCACGTGGAGGTCTCATCTAGACAACACCAGGTGACAGGGTTTTTTATCAAAACAGATCTATTGCAAGCATGCTGATGGTGGTTTCGCTCTGTTGTAGACAAGGTTTGGGTGAGGGCGGACTACAAGACGTCATTAGTGGGGGCCGTGTTAATGGACGGGTAGCCACACGTACCCAATACCCCGGCACAGTGCGCGCAGTGAATAGGCCCTGACCAGTCGCATCCCGAAGGGAAATCAACCGTGCTGAGCACTTCCGGTCCAAGCGCGCACTTGCGCCTCACAACCATTAGAGTTGAATGTCGAAAGTGTTCTAGGAATTAGCCTTCACGGTTATCAAATCGACTTTTTAATACAAAGTGTGATTTTACATATCTGTTACCAAGGCAATACTCCTTTTGGATGGCCAATGCAATTTCAATTCGAAATGCTTGAAGTGCACTGGAAATTATTGGATTCCCGATTTTGATGATTAGATTATACAGTCGATGATGAGGGCCCTTATGTTTTGGATGAGTAATTAGAACAAGTAATCTACATAATATATTCTAATGTATTATTCCTCAGCTACTTAGATAATGGACGTTTCGACTGGTCCTTTCTATATGCATATCGAAATATTTCTTTACAAATTCCTATTCGACTGGGACCGGAAGTGGATTTCTATACATATGAATCAAATGTGTCTTGTGGATCCATCCATAAGGTCACATGGTGTATTTCAAGATGGGTGATATGGAAAGGTTGAAAGATTCAGTAGCTTCAGTCAATTAGAGCTGTTCTTTGCGATTGCAAATGGCTGCCCTCTATGGGGGGCAGACATTTGCAATGGAAATGAACAGCTCTGATTGGTTCTTTTCGATTGCAAATGGAAGCCCCCATACAGGGCCACCATTTTCAATGGAAGAGAACAGCTCTGATTGGCTGAAACCACTGAAGCCATTTGACTGCTCCTCTTTGCATTCGAAAACCAAGTTCACTGCACAGGTGGGTGGAGCCTGAGTTTTGCGGATGGAAAGGTCCCAGTCGAATACGGCCATTGTGGTCGCTATGCATCCATATTCTAGTGGAGGAATCAGATGGCATTAATTATGAGAGTACCAATGTATGCTAAGACTAATACACATGGTCCTATACCATTCCAACACTAATATTAGTTCAGTGCAGAGAAACTGTTAGTTGACAATGACAATGATTGACAATGGTTGACAATGATTTTAATTTGACTCTATTGACTTATACCTTGGTATGAGAGCAACAGTATAACAATATAGAATATAATAGTTGCTCAAGTAGAATATTACGAAGCTGGGCGTTGCGCACACTTGTAGGTAAATCTGTGTCGGCTCTAAGTAGATTAGGAAGATATGTATTTACGTGATGCCTCCATCCAGCATTGTGCCAACACTTGCAGCGATAATCTGACTAGTGAAACATATTCACAAGGAATGCTCGTCACGGAAGGCACATACATTCATAACACAATTAATAGAACCATGTGTCGCTGGCGCCTAATTAACTAAGAAGGACATTAATCTGTCTTTACAGAGACAAGTCTGTAGCATTCAGACGATGATCAATACCTCCAGTTGGAACCCTCGTTAATTTGAACGATGAGTGCTGAGCAGTAGTGTGAAAGTGATGTTTAGGTGCTGCTGTACTCCTCAGGGCTGAGTGTCTGCGGCCAGGCACCGGACATGGGGAGGTTATGTAACATAACTACTCTACCAGACAGGGTGGTAGGGAGCAAAAAAAGACAGAAGAAGATAACATAGATGTGAAGGAGGTACATTGAGCAGTACAATTGGATACTTGTGTCACCCACACATAACTATGAGTAGTGCACTGACAACCACAGACACATTTGCATATCCCCATAATTGGTAGCTTATAAACAGTAGCTCTTATGATAAAATGGGTATTATCCAGATCACGGATAATACCTGCCTTCGTCCTAAAATAATACTCGCATAATAAGTTATACAACACATTAGTTGCGTGTATCTTGGCTATGTGTGTTTGGTTTGGTTTAATTTTCACTCCTCTTTTCTCAAGGCCAGCCTTTTAAAGTCTGATTCGCGTTTGTGACCTGGTCACAAGTCTCGGCTTCTTGAATTATGACCAGCGCGTGGGAATGTGGTAAATGGCGGTTGGAGCGTGATTCATCTTCAAGGCAACGGAGCGGGACATGCGCACCAGGAGCTGCGGTCGGAGTGGAGCGCAGGGAGTGCAGGGAGCGCAGGGAGCGCAGGGAGCGCAGGGAGCGCAGGGAGCACAGGGAGGGCAGGGAGCGCAGGGAGCGCAGAGAGCGCAGGGAGCGCAGAGAGCGCAGAGAGCGCAGGGAGCGCAGGGAGCGCAGGGAGTGCAGGGAGCGCGGGGAGCGGCAGGAGAGGGGTGTTTTAAGGACAGCATGCCAGGCATCTTGGGATCAGCAAAGGATTGGTGTTGATGTGGAGTAAAGGGGCCCAGGACATCTAGTTGGGCTTCCCTCGCCCAGCCCCAGATCTCCTCGGGCCGTCTACTAAAAGGTAACCCACTAGGGTAGCGAATAACTATCCAACACATGTGTAGATGGGTCACTCTCCTGAAAACTGGTCCGCATGGGATGGGATATTAAAACATCAATAAAAAAACGTCCTACTTATTTTTTTCGTTATATTATTCAGATTCATGTTCAGATTTGATTTAAGAAATAAGGTAAATAAAATAAACCACGTGCAACTTTGATCTGTTTAGTTAAGAAGTGTCTTTGTACAAAAAAAAACATTTTACAGTCAGTTATTTGTAACATGACATATGGGACATGGTTGGATCGTTACTAGCATCTTCTATTGCATTGATATATCAAATACGACAGTTCCCAAATCAAAAGGAAGTATTTATTAACATGTATGCATGCTTAAATTAAATTGTTTGATGTCTTCAGAAATAACATTACAAAATTCCATCACAGATGTAACCAGTGGTGTCTGGATGCCACACAAATATTGTACACAAAATAATCAGTGAATAAAGCATGGCTGGGAAGTACTTTTTTGTTATCAATATAAGCACTACATATTTCTGTATATGATGCCATGATTAATATGCTTCTCAGTATGAACTTATTTAATTCTGCTTAGATTTATATTAAGCAGATTGTGTGGTGTCCTAAACATGTGTTACATCTGAGCAACACATGTTATACTACCATATGACATAGCTTAATCATGGACTACACCTTTATTTTTTATCTCATCAATTTATATTTTACATAGATGTAAAGGGGAGATTTCCAGCTTTCATTTAAAACCAAAAAATGTTAACTCTCCATGTAACGCTTCTGGTCAGTTTTTAGGAGAGTGACCAGGATACATATGGGTCGGGATGGACATGAGGTTAGAGAGCCTGCTTCTGGTGGGATGATATGTGGGATTTGTTGTCAGGAAATGGGATCGATCTGAATGCAATCAAAAGAGATACTTGGCGGGTTGTCCGGCAAGTAACGCTAATAACTTAGGACAAGGATTGGTTGTGTCAGTGTCATGGTGATTTCACTGAGTGGCATATTACACTGTGGGGTCAGTGCTAGGGATATCACACTGTCCAGGAATATCCTATTCCAGTCGGACCAGTACTGCACAACTGTGTTGAGGGTATCTGTCGAAACTAACAATACTAGCTCTGATGTAACCTCGAATGTTGCTAGTGCGGACACTTCAGTGGTATTGCATAGGATGCTCTCATGTTTAATGCTAGGGTACTGCATAAGTTGCTGTCACGCGCTTCTAAATTCACAGATATTTATATCAGTCACTAGTACTGTATATTGCCACACACTGTAGGAACATGCATTAATAGTGACGTGTAGCACGAGGTAATACTGTGTGTCTAATGTAGAGTAGTAGAGTATTTGTAGCACACAGCCATATTGCACTTTTAACTTACAATAGCAGTATCAATGTAGCATGCAGTAGTACTCCACATATATCATATAGTGCTTAATAAGTGTAGTACACAGTAATAATATGTTTCTAGCATACTGTAATAATGTGCTTGTACCCTACACTCATGTACCTGTATTACAACGTACAATAGTAGCATACTTCTAACATACAGTACTAGTTTATTTATAGCATACAATGATGGACTTGTATTTCAACATACAATAGTAGTGTCCTTCTAACATACAATACTAGTGTATTTGTAGCAAGAAATAGTGTACTTGTATTTCCACATACAATAATATTGTACTTCTAACATACAGTACAAGTGTATTTGTAGCATACAATAGTGTACCTGTATTTCAACATCCAATAATAGTGTACCTCTAACATACATTACACGTGTATTTGTAACATACAATAGTGTACTTGTATGTCAACATACAATATTAGTGTACTTCTAGCATACAATACTAGTGTATTTGTAGCATACACTAATCTACTTGTATTTCAACATACCGTAGTAGTGTATTTCTATGTGCACTAAGTGCACTAAGTACTCTATGTTAGAAGTACACTAATACTGTATGTTGACATACAGGTACACGATTGGATGCCACAAATAGACTACCTAAGTATCCATCCTGATATGACGTTAGATGTTGCTAGAATGTAAAACAACAAAGAACCAACAACCAAATACACTAGTACTGTACGTTAGAAATATACTACTACTGAATCTGGAAATACAATTACAAGGAAATGTGGAAATACAATTACAAAGTACAGGTACATTATTCGCTGCTGTATACTGGTGGTTACTGTGAATACTACTTCAGTAGGGTACAGGTACAATATTCACCGCTGTATACTGGTGGTTACTGTGAATACTACTTCAGTAGGGTACAGGTACAATATTCACCGCTGTATACTGGTGGTTACTGTGAATACTACTTCAGTAGGGTACAGGTACAATATTCACCGCTGTATACTGGTGGTTACTGTGAATACTACTTCAGTAGGGTACAGGTACAATATTCACCGCTGTATACTGGTGGTTACTGTGAATACTACTTCAGTAGGGTACAGGTACAATATTCACCGCTGTATACTGGTGGTTACTGTGAATACTACTTCAGTAGGGTACAGGTACAATATTCACCGCTGTATACTGGTGGTTACTGTGAATACTACTTCAGTAGGGTACAGGTACAATATTCACCGCTGTATACTGGTGGTTACTGTGAATACTACTTCAGTAGGGTACAGGTACAATATTCACCGCTGTATACTGGTGGTTAATGTGAATACTACTTCAGTAGGGTACAGGTACACTATTCACCGCTGTATACGGGTGGTTAATGTGAATACTACTTCAGTAGGGTACAGGTACAATATTCACCGCTGTATACTGGTGGTTACTGTGAATACTACTTCAGTAGGGTACAGGTACAATATTCACCGCTGTATACTGGTGGTTACTGTGAATACTACTTCAGTAGGGTACAGGTACATTATTTGCATCTGTAGATGGGTGATTCCAGTGAATACTACTTCAGTAGGGTACAAGTACATTATTTGCTGCTGTAGATTGGTGATTCCAGTGAATACTACTTCAGTAGGGTACAAGTACACTATTTGTGGCTGTAGATTGGTGGTTCCAGTGAATACAACTTCAGTAGGGTACAGGTACACTATTTGCTGTTGGAGATGGGTGGTTCCAGTGAATACAACTTCAGTAGGGTACAGGTACATTATTTGCTGCTGAAGACTGGTGGTTTCAGTGAATACTACTTCAGTAGGGTACATGTACACTATTCGTGGCTGTAGATGTGTGGTTGCAGTGAATACTACTTCAGTAGGGTACAGGTACATTATTTGCTGCTGTAGATGGGTGGTTGCAGTGAATACTACTTCAGTAGGGTACAAGTACATTATTTGATTCTGTAGATTGGTGATTCCAGTGAATACAACTTCAGTAGGGTACAGGTACACTATTCGCTGCTGTAGATGGGTGGCTCCAGGGAATACTACTTAGGTAGGGTTCAGGTACATTATTCGCTGCTGTAAATGGGTGGTTACTGTGAATACTACTTCAGTAGGGTACATGTGCAATATTCACTGCTGTAGACCGGTGGTTCCAGAGTAACACATGTCGCGGAGCCGAGTCTGTTTATGGCCACATCTATCTATTGGTCGTCTGGCTTCTGTCGGGCTTGCAGTGCGTCATCCTTCAGACTACTCCTAACAGGACAATCCCAACCGGTCGCCCACAATCCACCTCAAGTTACGTGCAGCCCGCCACCCTCTCATCCAGCATGCTGGTTGGTCGGCGGGCCAGGTAATTCATGTGGTCAGAGAATGTGGCGAGGAAGTCTATGTGTAGAATTTGGCAGAATCCCGGGTGCTCCCACTGAGCGAGGAGTTAGGGCTGAAGAGCGGATAGAAGCCTCCTGCTTTATTATACTCGCATAATGCCATATACACCATATCAGGTGGATATATCATATTCGTTTGTTTGTTGGGGTTTTACCTCCTGTCAACATTTAAGCTCATAGCAGGAGATTAGCATTTCGAGTTGGCCAGTATATAATATAATCTAAGGTGATACATATTACGATCGTGGGCATCTTTGAAGACGAAGTGCAGGCTCAGCGAAATGAAATAATAATTGATAAGTTCCAGCCCCCATAAACATTTAGTGTCTTGAACGTGGAGTAAACTGAATGTACGCAAACTCACATCATAGTCGAACATCCAAGCCATTGACCTTCATCAAAGCGACAGACACGCATCTCCGTGTGACCATTTGCTCAGGAAGTTGAGTGCAGCCTAGTACACTCTGTTTCTTGTCATTGTCAGTTTGCGACATGTGATCGTATAATTTAATAATCCAAAATGCGACGTGCATCATGTGTATCTACGAGATACACCTAACCGCGACCAAACCCTAATTCGATGTGTTCCTATTGAAACAATGTGTGGGATCTCATTTGTCATATTTCACAGGTGCATAGAAATGTGCATCTGACTCATGACTGCATACTTATGTAAATCTATTTGTCAATGTCATCTATTTCCATGTTGTAGACCAATACACCGAGGTTCTGTGTGTGTATGTCATCAGTGCAGTATGCGGAAAAGGATCCGAATGTGATCTTTGGTTTGACTGAAACTGCATATTAGTCTGCGCCACCAGCATTGACTCCCCTTTAAACGAGGCATTGTCTTACAAAAAGCCGTCAGTGAAGATTCAATGAAGGCAAAGTTATTGTGCGCCCTGCAATTAAGCAGAGTGCGACGCTGGCGGAGTTCATTTAGATCCAGACATGTAACTTGTAGGACTCTGCGCGTCGGGATAGATAAATGAGGCCCCTTCTTTGCATCTGGCTCTATAGCGGAGTGGGCGCATGCGCCGGCTCCGGAACCCAGGCCGTCTATGAAGCCCTCCTTAAACGTACTTCCGCGCCGACTGCACCGGTGTATTTACACGTGTTTGTCCTCTTGGGTGCATGGCATGTCCCGCCTGTACCCATACACCACCGCGCCCCATTGCCACTCCGCGCCCGGCCGCCCACCCCGCCCCCGCGCCCGCCCGCCAACCCCCGCCCCCCCCCCACCCGGCCGCCCACCCCGCCCCCGCGCCCGCCCGCCAACCCCCGCCCCCCCCTCACCCGGCCGCCCATCCCGCCCCCCGCCCGCTCGCCCCGCACTCACCAGTAGACTCTCACCGCCCGGGCGGTAATAGGTGGGTGGGTGCCGCTCTGCCTCGTGCTCTTTCATGTGCGTAATACTTTTAGTGATCTTCTCCCTCCCCATCCCCCCCACCTCCGCTCTTCCGTTCCTGCCTTCCACACCTCCTCATCCATCCTCCGCTCCTCCCCTCCTCCTCTCCCTCCATCTCCCATCCTCAACTCCTCCCCTCCTTCTCTCCTCTCAATCTCCCCTCATCCCCTCCTCAATTCCTCTATCCTCCCCTCCCTTCGTTCTCTTCTCCCCATCTCCCATTCTCCTTACTCCGCTGCTCCCCCCTCCTCATCTCTCTCCCATCTCCATTCCTCTGCTCCTTCCCTGCTCCTCCCCTGCTCTCCTCCCCACCTCACGCCTCCCCACCTCACGCCTCCCACACCACCAACCACTAGTGCAGCATTGCCACATCGCCTCCTCCCCGCTCACTTTCCCCTCACACACCTCACTTTCACCCCTCTCCTCTCATTCACACCCAGACCCACACCCTCTGCCCATGTCTCCGATTGCACTTTTCCCGACTGCCTCACTGCGCGCCCCGGCCCACACCCGGCCCACACCCGGCCGCCGTCCCCCGTCCCCTGCACCGATGCCGCGCCGCCGGCCCCCTCTCCCGGCTTTCACCCCGAGGATAAGTCCCCTCTGTATGGCCTACTTACTGCCTCGTGTGGGAGCCGTTCTTATGAAGCCATGCCCATTCAGCGGGTAGTGTGAGGTTGGGGAGTGCGCATTGGGGTGCAGTGCTATAGGGGGGGGGGCATAGGAGGAGGGGGTGACGAGGCAGTGGCGCCATGGTTACAGACGCGTGTGCGCAAGCGCATGCACATGACGTTGTGATGGTGGCGTTCAGATGATGTGTTAATGTTTAGAGACTAGACCAACTTCGAGCTTGCTGTATTCAGCTCAGCGAGAAGTCCCTACTCTACTCACTGTGTAAATTATGACTGGCCAGATAAAGAACCTGAGTTTAGTATAGATAGCATGAGCCTCACCACCACGAGGTGGCAGGGACTACGCTGACCTCAGTTGCCATCCTGTGGTGACAGGTGGCAGCAGGCTAGCTAGAGGTGGTCGCAGGGTGGACCGCCCCCTCGGGTCCTAGCTAGCAGCCACCTGCCACAATGAGAGGTTATCTGTGACCTGGCTGGTCAGGGGGTGGATCATTTGGTTCTGTGAGACTGCAGGGAGTGGAGTACTCAGAAATAAACAGTGAATTATATGTTGCTCTTCCCTGTCTTCTCTCCACACTGTATCCAATAGAGACTAATGGCAACTGGCTGTACATTGCGGCAAGGCCTATCACAATGTTATTTTAATGTACTATAGAATAATGCCTTACAAAGTGGGTTCTTGCAGCTGGTGGAACCTTACATAGGAGACCCTATGACTATTTGATTAGATTGTTATGTACATTATTGTCTGTACATGTTACTAACTGAGCACCTGCTGGGGTTGTTTGGTGCCTTATATACACTATGTTTACACTGTACATATTGTTGGTATTTCCACTATAATTGCAATAACACTGAAATAATAATAATAATGAATATAATTGAAAAGTCAGACAATCCCACCAAGGTCCAACAATTAAGAAGGGGGAAAAATAGACTGATCTGAGCACTACAGCTAATAATAATAATAAAAATAGTGTTGAAGAAAAGAATGAAGGTACAAGAACAAAAGCCAGAGAAAAAGGACATAACAAATTACACTCATATAACACATCTAAAATAAATGAGAAAACACTATGAGTGATAGTAAGAGAAAAGACTTAATAACCAGAGTAAAACCATTAATATTACTACCCATGTTCTCAGGCTGTGATTCTCAACAACAAGAAAATACCACTAACAAAAGCAGAGATGGAGACACAGCAAATAGATAGAACCTAACAAAACATTAAGCCTGTGTCTAGCTCCTGATGGATCCCAGATTTACTGAATGAGACCCCAGAGCATAGCAGCAGGTAAGAGACACCAGCTGCCAAAGATGCACTCTTACTGTGTGCTCGAGAAGACACAGGGTTTAATTCACAGCCAGGTCGTCATGAATATGAGTGAGTAAATGAACATGGTGATGCTGGCACAGAACCTACCCCAGACGCTGGAGGCCCTGATCAATTGTGCAAAGCCTTAGCGGCTTTGTGGGTGGGATTGCGTTGATCCTCTGGCTTCATTACTTATAATATGTCCCGCTCGTGGACGCATACATTAGAGCCCCCTGGTGGCTTACTCGGCGCTCGATCCCATGCAGCCCTTATTCCTCACCCGCCCTGTTCCACCTCGGTGAAGCCCCTCTCCTCTTCATTTTCAAAGAACCCGGTTGATCTTCACTGTGTGTGCCAAAGTGATTACCCCGAGCCCGAGCGCAACCCGAAATGGCTTTTAAATCTAGAGAGCATTATTTTCTTTGTAATTTGTTTTTGTCTTCGCTATCCTCCTGGGTGTACAGTTGGTGGACTGCATGCTTAGAGGACAGACCAGTCTAACAGGTGGCATGGAACGGACGGGGGGGGGGAGGCGACTCCCAACCCGCCAGCCTTCCCCCTCCCCCCCGCCATGTCACGCACATCCGCACTCTACACCTCAATAATCTTGCAAGTATATATGGGTCGTTCTCAGAAACTGTGTACCACATATTTGGTTTCAGTGTCACCTTGTTACTGATTTTGCCTTTTATAATGGATGGGGCAGGTAGTAGGTCAAATAGTTATTCTTGTCTCTGTGTATTAAGAATGTTAGCAATACTACAATTTGTTGTGTGTATTAAACTGATGTTATGGATGCATGTTAAAATAAGGTTAGGGATGGATGTTTCACGGTTAATTTTAACGACTTTCTCAATTTGTATAAGATCGAAATCAAAAACTGAAAAGAAATGTAAACTCGGACATATGCACAACATATAACCCTTCATATGAAAATAGATTCTGCTATCATTTGGAATGTTTTCTGCTATTATTTGGAATGTTTTAACTTTGGGATTCCATGTCACAAATATGGTAATCAGTTTCTAAGATCGATCCGTATGTTCTTTCACCTATGTCTTACATTGAATCAAGAGATTTCTCTAGCAGGTGCAAGGATAAAGGACATCTAAAAACCAACCCCCTTTTTTTAAACAGGAAACTTCGTTTAGACCACTACTGTAATATTAATCCAGGAAGTCCAGCTCTTCAATACAATGCCAGCTTACATTAGAAATCAATCAATCTGCAGTGTACAATCACTCAAAATGCAGTTTGACAAGGTGTTAACAACAGTACCAGATGAACCACAGATTCCAGGATACACCTAGCTAACGCCAGCAGATTCAAACTCATTACTGCACATGACAAAACTGAGCAGAGCCTCCTCACCACATGTGATGGGCCCTGATGGTGGAGTCTCCGACTTGGCCTGAGCATACAGCTCAAAGAATCTAATCTAATAATCTAATCTAAAGACATCAGATCTCGGGTCTATGTTCAATAGTTACGTCCTCGTAATAGTTACGTCCTCTTTCGGGCACATTAATGGCTTATTTGAAATACTGAAAACACAGCCTGTCATGTATGTCTACACATGACCACTGGCCTTCTGCCAATCTGTCATTAACGGTGTTGTTTTTTTTGTTGAAGATTTATACTGCCTATCATGGATAAGCCTGAATAGGCTTGTTTTCACCATTAGACAGTTTGTCGATAGAAAGCCCGAGCCTACACTTTTACCGACACAAGGGATTTTTAACCTCCCAGACCACATAGACATGGTATGAGAGCAACTGGCCTTTGATGTCGCTGTAAGTTCTACACAGCGGTGGAAATCCAAATTGGCAGAGCTGGGGGCACGGGGAATCGAACCACCGACCTCCAGATTAGGAGTCCGACCTAGAAAAAAGTCAGACACTCTAACCACTCCGCCACAGAGAACACCACATGTGCTTCCCATTCTGGGTATTTTTATGTGTGCATCTGCAGGGTCTGAATGCCGGGTGCCTGTGTGCATCCTGGGGTATTGCCACTGGGTATATTACATGACCGTACATTTGAAACAATATATGTAGGCTCGTCAGCTCACTATTCCCCTTATGTGCACAGTGTTACATGTGAATCATCGGAACAAATTTCATGTAAAAACATGTCTACATCCTAATTTTGTATATTATATATGGCGTATTGCATATAACCCATGTTCGTAAGAGTGAAGGGCATTTTGCACAGAAAGCCCAGAGAGCTCAGATAGTATTCAGAACATTAATTAAATAGAATTAAACATCATTAGGATGATGAGGAATTGTTATATTCTTGATGAATAATTAATAATTTGGATAAATGTTGCTTTCACTTCCAGGGCTTTAGAGTTCAAATTATTGGTGTACACAGGCTACTTACTGTAAGACAGGTTGAGTAAAGCAGCTGACGGCCTAGCAGAGCTGAACTAATCAGCCATGATCTGTTATGACTAGATAAAGCTGCAGGGCTATTAAAATGGCGCAGTCAGGTGGTTGTGGTATGGTTTGAGTGCGGCTTAAGTATGCTATGTTTGGCTGTCACAGCTTTAAGTATGGAATGTCAGTAATGTGTCATCTATCAAAGCTGTCCATTATTCCTTTGTTTATATTCCTGATCTGAAAAAAAAGCATAATCTTCTTGTAACTAACGATATTGACTGAACATCCATGAGGGATCAATTTAAGTCATTAATACTTAATAGAATGTCTACAAAGGAATGATAATATTTCCGTTCAAATAACGCGTTGTTAAATGCATGCGGATGCTCTGTAGTTACAAATGGGCGGGTAACAACCATGTACAGTAAAACCTCTCTAAATCGACCGACCATGGGACCGATTTGAGGAGGTGGTCGGTTTATGGAGGAGGTGGTCGGTTTATCGTTACAGTGGTATTGTATAGGCGATCGTTTGGGATCCAAATAAAGCGAACGATATAGAGGAGTGGTCGATCTGTGGAGATGGTCGGTTAGAGAGGTTTTACTGTATTTATTAAAGAGTAGTCGAGAGCGCACAGAGAAGGCTAACGTACACTTCAACGAGTGTCCGTCGCTAGGCTAAGAACAAGGCGCTACTACTTAAATACCAAATGTACAGCGAGGCATGAAAAAACATATGCAAATAATATAGAAAGCCGAAGCCTTTTCGCACCACATGCTGTCATTATGTTACTAGGAAGTAGAACCTTTCAGATAGAGAGAGCTTCTTATTCAGTTTTTGTGTCTTGAATAAGATATATGTTTTGTTAAGAAAGGACACATAACTAGCATGGTGGCCCTTCAGACAGATGACGAGAAATGAAATGTAGGATCTATTATATTATCAAATAGGTGAATGGAGGTCATTGGAGTCTACTGAATTCTTAGACACACACATATATAGATGTATATTCAAACATCTATTAACTTAGACTATTTTCTGCCAGCATCAATGTCAGATTAGTGTGGCGTGTATCGATAATTTTGGTTAGCTAAAAACTGCAACAATATTTGATTTGGCAGAGATCAGGTACATTGTAAAAAGAAAAGTTCATTAAACATACATATTGACATGGTATTAAACAGATAGAGACAGAAGATATAATGTTTGCAGATGTTGATGTGGTTTGTAGGGGGTTTACCTACTATCCACATGTCAGGTCATATCAAAACAGAGCCATCCAGTATTATTATACATGAGCTCTGAGGTAGCAGTCGACAAATTTGGCTGTCGGAGCAGATCTAGAAAGTTGTAGTCGGGTGAGTGAAGCAGGAACAGAACCACACTATGTTCTCAGTGATCTCCATTCACTAATACATGATATAGATGATTGTTTGTTTGCTTGTTTGTTAGTTGAAGTTTTAAGTCCTCAAAACATCTAAGATCATATCAGGACGGGTACCGATTTATGACAGTGCACACTCATGACGACTTTATAGTGTTGTCATACTTGGAGACCAGGCCGCCAACACTATGACCTGCTATCCCTCTTAGTCATATTATCCTGACAATCAGGTAATCAGTCCTTGTCATATCCTAATAATGCAAATCAGCAGGCTAGGAAGCGATAAGCATCAATGTTGTAAGTCATTGGTTTGAATCGAACAGGAATCGAACTCCCGATCTTCCACATGGGAATGCTTCGCTATACCGATTCTGCCACCGCGTCCGGTGATACAGATGGCTGTAGTGAGGGTCCGACTAAGGTTGTGTGCATCCTTAGGGGTTATTTACCTGCTATGTAATGTATCACGTGGGTATGAATACAAAGCCTAGTAACTACTTTCAAATAGCATTATTCCTTCCTTTCATCTTCTAAGGACCAGGGCACCACAGGAATGTTCCACTAGTGGCAGGTATATTGCTTAGCTACCGTCGACCGGCTTACAGAAATGTACTAGGCATCAATTACCTTAGTGCATAAATATATAGTAGATACTAAAGTATATATATATATATATATATTATATCCGTGTACACATCATAAATATTCTTATAAATACATAGTAACCACTACATTATATATATCATATATATATTCTTATAAATATACAGTATCCACTACATTATATATTATATCTAAGTACATATCCTATATCTTCTATTTGTCTTTTTTATCAACTACAGTGCATGTATTCCTGAATAGTTGTGTTGTTTGTTTTTGTTTTACATCCTAGCAACATCTAAGGTCATAGCAGGATGGGTACCGACTTGCGACAGGGCACGCTCATGGTAACTTTATAGTGGTGCCCCACTTGGATACCAGGCCACCAGCACCATCACCTGATATCCCACTCAGTCACATTATCCTGACACTGAGCCAACCAGTCCTTGCCCTCTCCTAATAATGCCGAGCACCTGGCTAGGAAGCGACAAGTATCACTTCTTAAGCCATTGGGTTGACTCGACCAGGGTTCGAACCCACGATCCCATGGTGTACCAATACGGGAGACGGACGCTCTAACTCATTCAGCCATCCCGTCTTGTTATGTTCGTGAATATGACCAGTGCCTTTCGCATGTAGCCAACTTAAAGTTGCATAGTCCGATGGTTTTGAGTTTCTACGATTTTCTGAGATAAATACATTAGATTGGTTGTTGTAATCTACATTACCTTAGTTTGAAGTAACTTTTATATTAAATGGCTAATTTTTTACATATTTGTGTGCAAACATGTCAAATTAGTTTGGGCAAGCACACCAAAACTGTAACACCATAGGCTTCAGTAGTAACAGCAGTGAACATATTCTATTAAATTGACTTAGTGTACATCTCCTTCTGTGTAGCAAAAACTCCTTACTAAATGCATCAGTATCTAAGTATGTAGAATACAATCTAGATAATTGTTTTGGTTTTGGAAATCCTATGTGGCAACAAATCATGACTAAATGTATCAGTATATATGTATGTATAATACAATCTAGATAATTGTTGTGGTTTTGAAAATGTGATACTTTCATCGGACTGAGCAGCGTTTACTGAACCGTTGGTTTGTTAGTGCTGCGGGCCGCTGTCACCCGCCTCTCCCCCCGACACGTGCATTATTTACGCCCCGATCCATCCAGCCTGTTGCTCACATCCCACTTAGGGTGAGTGGTAGCCGCATAAACACGGTCACTTCCGGTCTGTGACCCCTCCCCGCCAACGTAAGGACGCTGCTCAGCAGGGCGGCCCCGAGCCCCGGCACAGATGACACTCGCCGCACGGTGACGCCACCCGCGGCGGCATCAAATGTGATTAGTCGCACACTGCCCTCTGGCGGCGCCGAATTTAACACCGCTCGTGGCGCGCTCTGGCGGGAGTTTTAGCGAATTAGCGGCGTTGTGTTAGTAGCCTGTGAATGTGAGGAACACCTGGTAGATGAAGGTGTATCATCAATACTTCGCCGATTGAAGTTGGTAGATTTTGTTGGATTGACTTGGTTGGTCATGGAACGCCACATTTGGGCAGGTCCTAGAGGTGTACAGTAATCAGGCTATGCTGACAGTGACTCACCGATGACAAGTCAATGAAGCGCAATGGATAACGATGGTGGCGGGGAATATGAGACGAACAGAGGATCCAAGCACGCTCAAGCTGTTCAGCCAATGGCGACATCACGATGAATGCTTGTTGTGTTGCTAATACCCCTGTCACACTACGACGTAACGAGCTAACATAAGCCTGACGTGATCACATTTGGTCATTACGTTGTCGTACGTTGGGTTACGTTATTATGACGTCATAATGACGTTAGACTGACGTCGAGCTACGTCATGTTACGTCGTGTTACGTCGGCGTGCGTCACGGTTTTGAACCCGTTCAAAACTTTCGACGTGACGCGAACGTGAGGGTTTACGTTCGCCGTACGTTCTGTACATGTTCGGTGAACGTCAATGACGTTAAACCGACGTTATTAAAACGTTAGTGACTACATTCAACTACGTTGACCCACATTAAACTGAGTGCAAATGGGCATGTGGCGTAATGGGAACGTCAGGAGAACGTCAGGAGAACGTCAGGAGAACGTCAGGAGAACGTCAGGAGAACGTGCATTCAACGTCTCATGACGTATCTAACGTCATGTAACATTCTTCTGGCGATGGAATAACGTTCATAACGTTCCGTGAACGTAAGGAAGTTGACCTCTCTCGTTGAATGACGGTATCACTACGCTTTACCGACGTTATGATCTCGTCCATTACGCTGCATCCACGTTCAACTTGGGCCCAAATTTGCATACTACGCCGAGAAGTTCAACGTTCTTCACGTTCTCCCTATGCTGACGTCATTACGTCATAGTGTGACAGGGCCAAAATGAATGCATTATACATGACCGTTACGGCCCTGAATAAGTGAAGGGCAATACTTGAGCTTTACTGGCTGCTTCTCCTTCAGGGAAGGTGCACGCCCAGGTGAGGGTTTGTTGTTGGTTCTGGGTTCTGGCTGGTTATTTATCCCTGTGAGATAGACCCTCAGCCCTAATGGGTTCGAGCTAGTTCAAGGTATCGACTTTGCAGTCATGTTGGCTTAATACTGCCTCGCTTCTGGAATATAACATGACACTGGTACTATATTGTGATATTCTACTCAGTGATGTTATTATGGAACTGCACAAAGCAGAACCTTGTCTGTCAGGCTGTGTTTCCATATACTGTACCCTTGTGGCGTGTTTCCTTTTTCAGTGTTCGCTTGTAAAATCTTGTGACGCGCCGCACAGACAATGAGCATGAGTTTTGCCGAATGGCTATTCCCATATGTTGAACCCAGGGATTGTATGGTGTTGTGCATGGCACATGTGACATACTGACCAGGAACATAGAGAATAAACATGGTTCATTGTATTTGCGATGTGTCACAAGGCCACAAGGTAACACAAAACAAGGGAACATGCCAGAAAGGGGCAGTCTATGGATACGCGGCCTGAAGCGTAGGTTCTCCTTTCCCCATTTCCCCTCTATTCCCTCTATCCTCCCGTCCCTTCGTTCTCTCCTCACCTGTTGGTTTTGATGGACTTGGGACTGAAGATTGGGATTGACCCCCCCCCCCCCCCACACACACACAACAAGCTGGCCGTGCCCCATATCTGAGCCTCAGCATCACACGGTGGAGGCTGGGACTGCGCTGACCTATGTTGCATGCCGTCTGGCTGCGGTGGGTGGCTGAGCTGGGTATAATGTTGTTTAACCAGACTTGTCGATGGCAGTGTTTGACTTGCAGGCATAGTGCTTGAAGGCCTCACACTTGCAGCTAGCTCATGGCTAAGCCGTACTGTCAGCTAAGGTTACCTCGGTGTTTGTAGAAACAGCGGGTACTGTTTCACAGAGTGTCGGTGAACTGGTTCAACCTGTGCCTAATTAGTGCCTGACCCAGAACAGCCCTGATGGACATCTAGCAACAAAACAGAATATGGGGGCCAAGAGCGGTCACAAACCCATATAGACTACATCACGGTTCCGACTGCGCATGCGCTGAAAACGGCCGTGGGAGAAAAGCAAAGGCATACAGCCATTGAGTTTGCCAATACACGCAGTGAAAAACGTCAGATTTATTCAAAATTAATAGAAATCCAAAACCCTAACCTTATAAATTTAATATAAACTTTTTGTTAAACATGTTTTCTATATGTGTTCCAAGCGGTTTGTGCCTAGGTGGTGTCGTTTTATCAATATTTTACTTTTTCTGTATGGAGATTGCTGACTGCCATTGACAATGTATTGAGTACTCTGGCTATGGCTCTAACACTAGTCTGGGTGCCAGTAAATCTAAATGCACATGGCATAAGATGTGCTGATTATATTGATATAAATGCAATGCTGGATAAAAGATTAATATCTTAATTTATTATATATATTTTGTTACTTAGTATTCTATGTTTCAAACAAGAGCTGAGATGAGCTGAAACTAGCACATTTCATAGCTGCACCCAGTGTATTAGCATGTGCCATGTGCTTTTTGGGGGGGTTGTTTTGCTCTGATGCATCCCACAATGCACCGCGCCGCAGGAACCGTGATGTAGTCTATTGGTCCCATTCCCGGGAAGTGTCATAATGATTAGTTATCTATGCTCCTTTATTATAATAAACTAATACACCTACCCACATTGGTGGCTCGGCTGGAAGATGAACCCTTGGCGAAGCCACACAGTGACTTTACTGCATGTTTCTGGCTAAAGCTGCATAGTCCGATGGGTATGAGTTTCTGTCACTTTTCTGAGATATATATGTAGTGGTCTGCACTGATCTCTGAGGGAAGGAGCCGCATAGACAGGTAGGCGTGGGTAGTGTGTTGATATCAGGGAGGCTAGGTGGTGTAATGGTTATCACACTGGCCCGGAATGCAAAGAGATGTGGGTTTGAGTCCCACTCTAGGCACACTATTTCCCATTTTTATCAACCCCAAGATACTGGTTGCCATGACCAGGATCCTGTATAGTTGTTGAACCTACCCCGTGTATGTATGTGTTAGTGCATTGCCTGTATGTATGTAATTGTAAGCATTAAAAGACTTACAATTCCAGGGGGACCGGTGTAGTGGTCTGCGCTGACCAGTGAGGCAAGGAGCTGCATAGATAGGTAGGCGTGGGTAGTGTGTTGATATAAGGGAGCCTAGGTTGTGTAATGGTTAGCATACTGGCCCAGAATGCAAAGAGATGTGGGTTCGAGTCCCGCTCTAGGCAAAATATTTTCCATTTTATTCACCCCCACTACATATATATTAAATTGATTGTTATAATCTACGTTTTATTTTAAATAGTTAAGTTTTGACATATTTGGGGGGCAAACATTTCAAATACGTTTTGGGAAGCATGCCAAAGCTCTGACACCATACGCTTTAGCACTAACAGTATTCCTTTCTATTTGGCAATAAATTCTTAATAAATGCATCATTATCTAAATTAGATATTTACAATCAATTCTAGATAATAGTTTTGGTTATGAAATGTGATGCTTCATCGGACTATGCAACTGTAAATACAACTCAATTCAACTCAACTTCATTAGGGGAGGTGAGTACAACTCAGTACATGTATGATACAGGTGGGTGCCTCTGCACATCAGCTGTCACTGTTTTAATGCTTCAGCATTTCAATATAAATATAGATAAATATCAAGTGTATGCCTATGTGCTATATACTAGCTATTTGTGCATATTCGCAACATTCTTTCATGCCAACCTTCATATCAGCTGGGTATCCTCCTATTGGACAATCATTTCCAATGCCGCTGAAGGAACGCACGTCTCCTGCATTAACTAATGTATGTACCATCCCCCATCTGGGCAGTGAGTATGTGAGAATGCAGCCATCCTCTCAGTGCTCATAAAGCTACCTGCTCAGTGCATGTTGAAGGATTTGAAATTGCATGGGGCGGAGGTTGAGATTGCTAAAAGAACATTTCATTCACTTCTTCTTTCAGGATCCTTTGCAGATATTGGGACCCATCAGTTGGATGAATCTGATTCGACGTTGTAATATGCAAAGCTATCGCCGTTTCACGATGTTGAAAAAGTATTGAAATGCAGAAGCATACATTTCCTTAACAATTTTATTAAATAGATTTCCTGTATTCGTGAATACGACCAGTGACTTTCGTTGGTAGCCAACAGAACTGTCAGTTCTTAACCGACAGAATTGTCAGTTCTTAACCAAAAGAACTGTCACTTCTTAACCAAAGAACGGACAGTTCTTAACCAACAGAACTGTCAGTTCTTAAGCAACATAACTGTCAGTTATTAACCGACACAACTGTCAGTTCGCAACCAACAGAAGTGTCAGTTCTTAACCGACAGAACTGTCAGGTTTTAACCGACAGAACTGTCAGTTATTAACCAACACAACTGTCAGTTATTAACCAACAGAACTGACAGTTCTTACCCGACATATATGTCAGTTCTTAACCAACATAACTGTCAGTTCTTAACTGCCATAACAGTAATTTATTAACCAACATAACTGTCAGTTCTTATCCGACAGAATTGTCAGTTCTTAACCAACAGAACTGTCCGTTCTTAACCGACAGAAGTGTCAGTTCTTGGGGCCGTGCGGCCACCTCCTCCCTGATGATTATCTCTAAATAGCATGATCAACCTTATTGTGTTTCCAACTACGTAGCTTATAAATAGGTAGACGGGGAGTCACCTCAAGATATCCTTTACCAATAAGCAACCAGCTTAACAACAGGAACAAAATGCATATTATATCAATATTAGTATGCCTTTGGAAATAAATCAATGAAAACAAAGGAGTGGGAACATGATCCACTTTGTCAGTGACGTCACACTCTGCATAATGCTTACATAGATAGGAGTGCGTAATCATTGCATATCTGAATAAAACTTTTCTTTTTCTTTGGGAATGTGTTGCTCTTGACCACAAATATATGATTGTGACTTTCTAATTTATTGAATGTCTATTGGCACATAATTGATTGTCTGCTTTTACATGTAAAAGTGATGGTTTGAACAAAAAACAAACATTTCTCATTGTGAATATGGCCTATGCTGCCAATATGACGTAAAGCAGCCACCAATCAATCAATCAATCAAGCATATCTGACATTGCTGATAGTGTAATTAAAGATGCAAATACATTCCTCTCAAATACCTATATAGCCTGGCTTCATACCCCAAATCCAGGTATGAAGCCAGGCTGAATTACATCCGGCCACTGAGGCTCTGAATGAAACCTCATTTGGAGGCCTTGGGCATAGATTTGGACGTGTTGGAGGATGCCAAAGTCCCAGAATATCCCTTGTGGTCATTGAGAAAGCCATCGGTTATCCTCCGACTCACGGAACTGAGGAAGTCTGGGACACATCCGCTCGAGTACCAAGGAGTGCATGCAGAGATTCAAGAAGAGTTTGCAGACCACCTCTCCATATACACTGATGGTTAGAAAGACCAAAGCCGGGTAGGTGCTGCAGCAGTCTGCCTACGGGAAATATTTGGCGTACGTTTGGCCGATCAGAGCTCAATTTTCACTGCAGAAGCCCGAGCACTCCTTCTCGCATTGGAGTGTATCAAGGTTTACAACCACACTAACTATGTTATATACAGTGATTCGTTCTTTTGCCTCCTGGCTGTTGCTGGACTGAAAACAAATCAGCCTATTCTAGCAACGGTCAGTTATAGAATGAACCAACTGACAACGGATGGGTATGACATCCACCTGTGCTGGGCACCTGGCCATGCCGGCATACAAGGAAACAAACTAGCTGATCGGGCTGCGAAGAAGGCCCTGAACTGTGATCTTGAACTGTGTCTGATCCCTCACTCTGATTTGAAACCACTAATAGCCACCCACATAAAATCCAAATGGCAACATGAGTGGGATGAAAACATTAATAAACTTAAAGAAATTGATCCATCTGTGGGAAGGCCACCACAGACGCATGTAGGGGATTAGTAGGACCAAGTGGTCCTTAGCCGCTGCCGTATTGGCCACTCATGGTTTACACATGCATTTCTGCTCAAGGGGGAACCTCCCCCTGAATGTATTGGGTGTCAGTCCCAGCTGACACTCAAACACATTTGACTAAGTTGCCTTGATTTGTTGGCACTGTGCCAACAGTTCTACACTGCAGACATTATGCATGACCTTTTTACTAAAGTAAAACAGGAAAACATTTTAGCCTTTTTGAGGGCAGCTGGACTGTACCACCTCATATAGTTTACTAAATAGATTCTATAAATTATTAATACAACTTTTGTTTTTCTATGGGAATTTGTTTCCCTTGACGAGAAATATATGATTGTGAGCTTTCTAATTTAATGAGTGTCTATTGGCACATAATTGTCATGTAAAAGCGATGGTTTGAACAAAAAAACAAACATTTCTCTGTGAATTTGGCCTATGCTGCCGACATGGCTTAAAGCAACCACCAATCAATCAATCATATAATAATATTTATCTAAGCAAAATTACAGAACATCAAGCCCATCAGACAATGTAACTTTACAATTCTCACAATCAAAATATATTATAAATGTAAAAGCAACACTAACTAAAGAAGCCTTTCCTATCCCTGATTATGCTGATACTATTTAAGTTGCTAAACCTTTACTTTTTGTACTTATCTCATTTGTGACCACGGCCAGTACGTGTCAGAACCTGTTTTCACCATTTTTAGTTAGCTGCAGAGCGTTGCAATTAGAATTGCAACACAAAAACCATGTCGGAACGCTCATTATTTTGGTATATTATCGCCATTGCCCATAGTTAATGAGGTACTTAATTAATCGAAGCCATCTCGGTCATTAAACCAAAGTTTTCGGAAACCAAAACGTTCTCTCTAGTGCATGCACATATACCGCTTCTCCTACTTAACTTGCCTTTAATATCCAAATGAAGAGTTTGGGTGTAAAACCTAGTAAACCCCAATCCAAAAATAGACTACATCACCATTCCAGCCACGTGTTGCATTGTGGGATGTGTAGAAGAAAAACAAACCCGGGAGAAGCACATGGCACATGCTAATACACTGAGTCAGCTATGAAATGTGCTAGTTTCAGCTCATCTCAGCTCTTGTTTGAAACATAGAATACCAACTAAAAAGATATATATAATAAATTAAGATATTAATCTTTTATCCAGCATTGCATTTACATCAATATAATCAGCACATCTTATGCCATATACATTTAGATTTAGACAAATCTGAGCACTCAGACTAATTTTAGACCATAGCCAGTCAATTTAACTTATTTTATTCATGTTTTTATTGATATCCTATTGTTGATGACATATGTAGAACTAGAAAATGAGTAGGGTTAATCAGATCTTGGTTAAATATTTCTCTGCAACAAGTGTATGTTGACACATTTGTCATTTTAAAATTTAGAACAAGAATTAATAATGGTGATGTGGATATCAGCTTTAAAATAACTGATTGTTTTGTGTGGAATTGTATGTTTCTTACCTCAAAATGTTTAAGTTTGGCAACATTTATCTTAGCTATATTCATCAGATCATTATATTGCATGTGTGCATACATGTTTATGCCAAATTCTTATGTATTTCTATTCATTTTGAATAGCATCAAAGTTTTGCCCTATGCGTATTGGCAAACTCAATAGCCAGACGCTTTTCCTTTGCTGCCAACGCCGTTTTCAGTCTATGCACAGGCGGAATGCTGATCTCGTCTATTGAGATAAACATTGGAATCAAACAACAAAAATGTAATTTTTGTACATTCCTCTTTTGTTGTTCCTTGCTCCATATTCATTTCATCGCAAGAAAAGTGGAATTAGTGATAATTAACCTTAGCTTCAGGTACAAATCTATTATTTAATTACATTTTTGTATTAACATACTGTCTGCTTATGCATTTGCTCAGGATAAACTGATTTGTTTGTTAAATGGTGTTTCATAATCCCAATAGAATACATATTGATTTGAAGCAAATGTCCTTGTGTTTACAGTGTAACTGTTTGTGTGCTGGTTTGTGTGAATCATTACATTGGGGGAAAAAAAGAGGTATCACCTTTTGAGACAGGCTCATGTATGAATAGTCAAAGTCAAAGTCAAACCACTGCACAGTGCTGAACATAACATATACAAAAGAAAGCACAGCACAAAAGCATATCAAATAAACCCAAGAAGCGATCACTCCAAATGTCACGTAATGGCCCACCATAATATGCTCAAAGTAGATTTTGATTACGGTCTATACACCGTAAGGGCGCAGCCAAACAGCCTTGTATGTCCGCATAGTTTGCTAGCATCACTCAAATATTGGACTCCTCCTGCGGACCACTTTAGTAACAGATCACTGATTATTTAGACAGAGACATTGAGTGCCCTAATTGTAGAGGGTGTGGGTATTAGCATCCTAATGCCAAGGTCACAAATGCTGCGGGTGCCGAACGGTGTTGTGGCCTACGATATGTCTTGCGGTTTATGCAGATGTTACCGTATTGCAGTCCGACCAGCCACTGCAGGGACAAATAGCTTTGCGCCTGTCTTGACATGTTCTTGCCAGTGTGAAACCTCTATTTGCTCCCTGAGAGAGTGCCACTGGTGACTTGCTCCACTGGTGACTTGCTGAAGAGATCGAGAAAATAGTGGACGCTTTCTCCAATGCATCAAAGAAGTTCAGCCTGAAGATTAACATCAAGAAGACGGAGGTGCTGTACCAATCCAACTCTACAAAAACCCAAGAGGAGGAGATCATGGTTGACGGAAACAAGTTGAACTCTGTTCTGGAATTCATCTACCTCGGAAGCACTATATCAAGTGATGGACACATTGATGCTGAAATACAGAGGAGGATGGCCAAGGATAGCGCATCTTTTGGCCCAGTATGCCAGAGACTCTGGAACAACCACCATGTGTCCATTCGGGTCAAAGGCAAGATCTACTGTGCAATCGTGCTATCCACCCTACTATATGGAGCCGAGGCCTAGACATTGTACAGACGACACGTGAAAAAGCTGCAATTAATATTGACCACACAAACATTAATATTGTAACATATTAATATTCATTGATGTAAAAAAAAAAGGTGACCGCGCGATGTTGTGGTGTCCTTGTGGCCTATGGCGTTGCAACCCTGCAAAAGTTACGATAACTTCAACTTAAAATAACCACAACCCCTTGCAGCGAGCAAAAAACCGTGCTGCAACCATAACCCGCCGTACGGTCGCCATACGGTCTGGCTGATGTGACGACTTACATAAGTTACAGCCACAGCAGACACACCTTAACGCATTTGTGACCGAGGCATAATCACAGACATTTCCATCCCCTTAACAATGTAGACAATTCCAACGTCATATCTGTGCATTACATGGCGTAGTTTAGTATGGTTGCTTGTTGGAGGTTTACGTCCTGGTAACACCTAAGGTTATATCAGGATGGGTACCGACTTCTGACATTGCACATTCATGGTGACTTTATAGTGCTGCCCAACTGGGAAATCAGGCCACTGGCACCATTACCTCATATCCCATTCAGTCACATTATCCGGACACTCAGCTAACCAGTCCTTACCCTATCCTATTAATGCCGAGCCCCTGGCTAGGAAGTGACAAGTATCAATTTTATAAGCCACTGCTTTGACTCGAATGGGAACCAAACACACGATCTCCCGCACAAGAGGCCTGCGCTCTACCTATTCGGCCACCGCACCCGGTTTGCTAGTAGTTTAGTAATATTATATATGATTTGCGAATTGTTAGTGAACCCCTTCCCCGGAGTCGGCCTGCATCTGTTTCACGTCACACACGGCGCAATGACGTCACTAATTGGCTTGTTATCAGAGCGCCTATGCTACCGGTTCACCTTGATGACATGACGGCCGACCCACGTGCATCACATGACTGTCGAGCGCGTTGTCACGTGACAGCGCCGGCCGGCCCACATTAAGTTATGGGTCAGGTGTGTTTGGGCTCCAGCGGAAGTGGTATCACATTAATGAACCGGCAACATGGGCGTCTGTCACGTGACCTTGACACGCCGGGAACCAACAGGTCGCTATGGACAAGCTGGGCTTTGCAGCGCTCCTTAAAGCTGCATAGTCCGAGTTTCTGTCATTTTCTGAGATAAATATCTTAGGTTGATTATCATAACCTACCTTACTTTAGTTTGCCGTAACTTTAATTTGAAATGGCTAGCTTTGGAGATAATTGAAGTGCGACCATGCAGAATTAATGTTGTCAAGCATGTCAAAAGTCCAACACCAATGTCTGCATTGAGAGGCTGACTCTATTTTGTTCTCTTCTATGTGGTGACACATGTTTAATAAGTGCATCAGTATCTAAGTTAGGTATGTAGAATCAAATCTAGATAATTGCTTTCATTTGGAAAATTTGATGTTTTCATCGGACTATGCCACTTTAAGTTAGAGATGGAGGCGCATAATTGTGATGCGATTCAGGAAATAGGAAATAGGTGATTCACAAGATAGGACTGTTAGTGGTGGTCGATTTGGAAGAGCAGTATCTTCCTCTGTGACATATCGTTGGATAACTATTTGGCCTATTTAAACTGACCACCTACAAAATCAGTAGCTGTTGCTTCTTGAGTTTTAAACTGAACACTTACAAAATCAGTAGTTGTTGCTACTTGAGTGTTACACTGAACGCTTACACAATCAGTAGCTGTTGCTTCTTGAGTGTTAAACTGAGTTTTAAACTGAACACTTACACAATCAGAAGATGTTGCTACTTGACTTTTAAACTGAACACTTACACAATTAGTAGTTGTTCCTTCTTGAGTGTTAAACTGAACACTTGCAAAATCAGTAGTTGTTGCTTCTTGAGTTTTAAACTGAACACTTACAAAATCAGAAGTTGGTGCTTCTTGAGTTTTAAACTGAACACTTACAAAATCAGTAGCTGTTGCTACTTCAGTTTTAAACCGAACACTTACAAAATCAGTAGTTGTTGCTTCTTGAGTTTTAAACTGAACACTTACAAAATCAGTAGATGTTGGTACTTGAGTTTTAAACTGAACACTTACAAAATCAGAAGCTGTTGCTACTTGAGTTTTAAACCGAACACTTACAAAATCAGTAGTTGTTGCTTCTTGAAGTTTAAACTGAACACTTACAAAATCAGAATATCGGGCAATAACGGTTTATTCCTCCTGAACCAAACAGGGTGGCCGGATGAGTTGAGTACCCGCTTCCCGTGTTGCAGGTTGCAGGATTCAAAGATGTGTGGTTCGAAGCCAGCCGACTCTAACCCATGACTTAAAATGACACATTTGTCCCCAGAGAGCCTGACTAGAATAGGCCAAGGAACAATGGAAAGGGCAAGACCAATTTCAGATAATTGAAATTTGCCCTGCTTAATCAAGGAATCTAATGTAATAATGTATAAAATTACATGGGAGACCTATTTCCAAGACTCACCTCACGCATTGTTTATGTAGAAGACACCAGTATCAAGATTAACTTATATGCGCATGCGTGTAATGTATGCACTGTCAGATTAGTGCGTGATCAAGGGAGGACTTATATATACGTATATACATATATATAGGTATATGGGTGCTCAGCATCTAGTGTCATATCAGGACGGGTACCGACTTGTAACAGAGCACACTCATCGTGACTTCATATAGTGCTCCGTCCACTGGGAAATCAGGCCGCCAACACCATGACCCGATATCCCACTCAGTTACATTATCCTGACACTGAACTAACCACTCGTTGCCCGATCCTATTAATGCCAAGCACCAGGATAGAAAGCGACAAGTATGAATTTGATAAAATCATTGGTTTGACTCAATCGGGATCCAAATTCTGATCTCCCGCACGCGAGGCCCTGAGCCTGGTAACTAAGTATTATGTAACTAAGTATGTTCCATCAGCATATATTACCATGCTATATATGAATATATATCATGTTAGTAGTGGTCACTTATGCAGTAATGAGGATATCATTTATGACAGATACCTACATGCAATAGAGGCATATATGAGTGCAGCAGGAGCAGAGCAATCAATTGCTTCTAATTGCGACCCCTTCCGCTATTAAATGAATATTTACAGGACAGAGAATACAGACAATGAAGCAGGCCGTTGTAGCGGGAGGAGGGTGTAGGTGCTTCCGTGCTGCTGGATAGAAGTTACATGCAAGTGTTTCAAGCCTTGTATTAAAAACCCATTAGCACAATAATCACAGCGTCAATGTATACTGCTAAGACACAAATAAAGCATGATCACCCTGATAAATCTGCCGGAACGAACATTTACATCCATTTTGAAAGCCGCGGCATGCAACCTCTGACCGCCTCGGTCTAGGATCGCGCAGCTATGGCCAGTATTCTTCCTCGGAATCTACACACAGCTAGACTCTAACCCATGACTTAAGTTTGCCGTAACTAGCTTAAGTAATTGGCTTGTTATCAGAGCGCCTATGCTACCGGTTCACCTTGATGACATGACGGCCGACCCACGTGCATCACATGACTGTCGAGCGCGTTGTCACGTGACAGCGCCGGCCAACGCCACTGACGTCCACTGGGAAATCAGGCCGCTTCCCGTGTTGCAGGATGGCCAAGGATAGCGCAGTATCAAGTGCTGAACCCCTTCCCCGGTGCTTCTGAACAATTACAGATATTTGACATGTAATTGTAGGGAGGAGATCATGGTTGACGGAAATGGTGACTTTATAGTGCTGCCCAACTGGGAAATCAGGCCACTGGCACCATTACCTCATATCCCATTCAGTCACATTATCCGGACACTCAGCTAACCAGTCCTTACCCTATCCTATTAATGCCGAGCCCCTGAACACTTACAAAATCATGTAATCAACATCAGCACAATAATCACTCTGGCCATGTTGGCCAGAGTGATTATTTACAGATACCTACATGTCCATCTCGGACAAGTGGAGGCTGCACCAGAGGTTGTCGGTAATGACGTCATACGCCGACCCGGTCAGACAGATATGCTACACATATGTATGTAGCACCACTGGTCGGACAAACACAGCTGGTCGGACAAACAGACTCCGCAGTCTCCATCCAGCTCTATCCAACTACCCGTTCGAATCCCACGTATCCTAGCCATACCCTCGCCATTATCAGGATAAGGCAAGGACTGGTTAGCTCAGTCTCAGGAAGCTACCTTAAGAGTCTTAAGAGACTGTGTATAACTTACAGCATCATCAAAGGCCAGTTGCCTGCAAACACATTGATACTGGTCTAACACCAGTCGATAATTCAAGCATTCTCCAGAGCAGCCAGCTCCTGTTGTAATTTGGCAATCCCCCCCCCCCCAACCGCCATCGCCCCAAACCTCACGTCCTCACTACTGTCGGACACACTCACTCGTTGACAAAGGTTGGTTGTTGGGCTTAGCGTCCGGGCAACATCTAAGGTCATATCAGGATGGGTACCAACTTGTGACAGTGCACACTCATGGTGACTTTATAGAACTGCCTCACTGGGAGATCAGGCCACCCACACCATGACCTGATATCCCACCCAGTCACAGTATTCTGACACTGAGCCAATTAGTCCTTGCCCTAACCAAATACTGTCAAGCACCTAAATAGGAAGTGATAAGTATCACTTTTTAAATCCTTGTGTGACTCAACCGTGGGTTCGAATCCCACGATTTACTAAAACGGGAGATGGACACTCAACTGATTCAACCATCCCATCTGGACGCCAAAACAAATACAATATTTATATATATATATATATATATATACCAGTTACAAGGCATAAGGGGAGCTGGACAGCGAAGACACATTGATCTAACAGAATAGTTTCCGCCACTATAGAGATTCACTCGCCGCCGTTTGACACATGCAGATACTTCCGATTGGGAGGACTTCCACTATTCACTCGCCGCCGCTTGACACATGCAGACACTTCCGGTTGGGCAGACTTCTAGCGCATTCCGTAACAGATCGCATGAGACGGAATGCGCAGAAGGGGAAACAGAAGAAGCGGGATGTACTACTACTAGCATAGCGCCTTAGGGTTGCCGCTCACTCACTGACAACGCAAACCCCACACGGGTTACATGACGAGGCTACATGACGGGATCTGAGGAACGGTCAGCACAAACGACGCAGCGCCACCTGACGTCGACGGAGAGACCAGGCGGGATAACCAAATGAGTTGAGCATCCATCTCAGATTTGTTGGTACATCGTGCGATTTGAAATACGGGTTTGAATTTTGGTTGAGTCAAGCCAATGACCTAAGCATTGATACTGGTCGCTTCCTAGCCATACCCTCGCCATTATCAGGATAAGGCAAGGACTGGTTAGCTCAGTCTCAGGAAAATGTGACTGAGTGGGATATAATGCCATGGTTCTGGTGGTCTGGCCTCCCAGTGGAGTAGCACTATAAAGTCACCATGAGTGTGCACTGTCACAAATGGGTACCCATTCTGATATGACCTTAGATGCTGCCAGTACGTGAAACTCCAACAACCAACCCCACAAGAGAACACCAGAGGCTCGCACCCAAGTGGAGGCTGCACCAGAGGTTGTCGGTAATGACGTCATACGCCGACCCGGTCAGACAGATATGCTACACATATGTATGTAGCACCACTGGTCGGACAAACACAGCTGGTCGGACAAACAGACTCCGCAGTCTCCATCCAGCATATTGGCGCACAGCCCTCTTGCACTCTATGAGAAATCTAAAGAGAACCTCTAACTTGGGAGGTACTGTGGGGAGCTGGGTGGATTCATCAATTTATTCATATTTCTTAGATGACATAGTCCGATGGTTTTGAATTTCTGTCCCTTTTCTGAGATAAATATACTGAAGTGATCGTTATAAAATATAAGCTACCTTAATTTAGTTTGAAGGAACCTTTATTTTCAGTGGCTAACCTTTGAGATTTTTGCAGTCTAAACATGTCAAGTTAGTTCTAGAAACCATCCCAACTATCTGACACCACAGGCTACTGCAGTAACAGGTTCTATCCAATTGACTCAGTATTGCCTTCTATGTGGTCATAAAGGCTTAATAAGTACATCAATATCTAACTTCGATATGTGGAATCGAATCTAAATGATTATTTTAGGCTTTGGAAATTTGATGTCTCATCGGACATCGGAGGGATTTTGAAAACGAAACGGTTGTCTGTCTGTATTATGCTAGCCTGCTAGTGCTATATATATGTGCATGTATCTCTGATGCACCTATCGCAGCATACAAACTAACTCGAGCATTCTGCAGAGCAGCCAGCTCCTGTTGACAATCCAGTTGAAGAAAGACAAATAAAGAAATGTCTTCAATCCACCCCTAAACTGATGGCTTAGCAGTTAGAGTATCCGCTCCTCTATTTGGTTTGGCCCTTCCTGAGTCAGACCAAATACTTGCACAATTAGTATATGTCACTATGATGCTCTGTATCTGTCTTTATTACTGCTGTGGAGAACATGCCTGTTTTTAATGTTTTCACTACAATTCAATATTGGATAGATTGATGCCAGTACGAGAGTATCCACTGTGAGTAGCACTAAACTGGTGTTCTCTGTGGCGGAGTGGTTAGAGTGTCTGACTTTTTTCTAGGTCAGACTCCTAATCTGAAGGTTGGTGGTTCGATTCCCCATGCCCCCACCTCTCCCAATTTGGATTTCCACCGCTGTGTATAACTTACAGCATCATCAAAGGCCAGTTGCTCTCATACCATGTCTATGTGGTGTGGTAGGTTAAAAATCTCTTGGGTCGGTAAAAGTGTAGGCTCAGGCTTTCTATCGACAAACTGTCTAATGGTGAAAACGAGTCTATTCAGACTTATCCATAATAGGCAGTATAATTATTCAAGCAAGCACTGAGAGCCACCATATAGTTTGGCTTCAAATGATCATACTAAAACGTAAGACCCCACTAAGCAACGAATTATCCTGCAGTAAAATTGGGGAGCATTGAATCAAGTTTCGCTTCAAGTTACTTGTCGGAAATAATGGTTTAATACTTGATACAACACTCGGTCAACCTTGTTATATAGGATTGACTGTAAGGCAGCAGTCAGATTGCCATTGCGTGAGCAATAACAATAAACTACAGTAAAATCTCTCCAAATCGAGCAACCATGGGAACGACTTTAAATGGTCCATTTAGGGAAGGTGATCGGTTTAGGGAGGTTTTTGTATCATTATAATGGTATTGCATGGGCAGCCCTTTCGGGACCCAAATAAAGCGATGGATATAATGGAGTGGTCAATCTTTGGAGTAGATAAACATTCTCAGCCATCAACTAATTCCACGAAGACGACTGTTTTCTTCAGATGAAATATGTTCTAAAGTTGGATAATGGATAGGCTTTAAATTGTTTAGATGGGTGACCTTTGAGGATGAGGTTATATTAAACTTCAAGAGTACCTAAATGCAAGGATATTACTATCCTTTGAAGTGGGATGATATTACCGTGTACAGAGATCAAGGGGGCGGTAGCGGAGGAACCCAACACACATGCATTCAATGAAGCTAACTTAAGGTTGTTGACGTCAACGGTAATGAATCATGTCCAATGCTGAAAGTCTTTGATGTCATTGGTATTACGTAGCGAATCAAATTTGGTCAGCGTTTTATAATGTTAGTGTAGTATTAGCAAAATGCAGCTACATTAAAATCGGTGAAATAAATATTTAAAGGACACGTATAACTGATGTGTTTGGGTGACCATTACATGATTACAGTAAATGACATTGACATCCGCAGGTTGAAGAGCTTACCTCGTTTGGATTACGCTGGTCATTTTAAGTCTTCTTCAATTTCCAAGGTCGAATTTGATATAGGATAATGTAGTGAAATGACATAGATACCCGTGGAACACTGATTTTGGGCTAGTTTAACTATTGGAACATATCACACTCAGGAAAGGAACAAATTATATTAAGATTTGTGTCAGGATACTTAGTTTGGGAACTAATTTGTAAAACAACATTTAAATATTAGCGCTTAATCATAAGTTAATGTTTATGGACCAGGTTCCCTGTGTTAGTTACTGTGTTGGGATAACTAAACAACCACATCAGTCAGCCATGGGTGTATATGTATGCCAGTGGCAAACCCTCTGTGACTGCCCCCCCAAACCCACACTCACACAGCCATACACACACACACACACTCACCATTTACACCCCTTTATATTCAGTGGCCAGCTTACTGGGTTTTGTTTGTTTGTTTGTTGTTGTTTTACGTCCTAGCAACATCTAAGGTCATATCAGCTTACTGGGAGTTGGGGGTAAAGGGCGCATTCCATATACGCGTAATGCGTAATGCGAATGCGAATGCGACAAAAAATCGAAACGCCTTGAAACCTATGAGCTACATTCCATACACGCGTAATGCGTAATACGAATGCGAATGCGTCAGAAATTCATTATCCCGATCGGTCCCTGTAGCGATCGGTACGTAATGCGTTATGCGTCAAGCTGGATGTGAATAGAAACCTGAGTCTGATGTCTCCATTAGTTTAACACCAGGAGAGGCGACTGAGCATTACTGAACAGCCTCACAGAGGGGTGCTAATTGGAAACACATGGTGAGCTGGGCACCAGGGAGACATAGGGTTAGGGGAAAGCTAAAAATGCTACCATATGCACAGAAATATGAATACTTATCTATAATTTGGTTATAATAAAGGTAGGAACCGCCATGTGACATACAAAAAGTTACATAGATATACATGCAATATTTGGTCACATACAGAGCAGTATGGAGAATAATTGTTTATTTTTATTTTTTAAATATAGCCAGTCGTGCACCACATAACACATTACGCATTACGCGTATATGGAATGCTGGCATTCGCATAACGCATAACGCGTCACGCATAACGCATTACGCATTACGCGTATATGGAATGCGCCCTTTAGTTCAGAGAGGGAGAACAGTGAAAATGCCAGATTAGGTTTACTAGCTGTATTAGAACCTATATTTGTTATCAATTATTATTGTCATAATTATTATTATTGCCATAATTATTATTATTATTATTGTCATTATTAGTATTGTGATTATTATTATTGACATTATTAATGCTGTGCTCCCCCTGCACGACCCCCGCCCCGGGGCCGCCCCTTCGGCCAGGCGGAATGCGCCCGCCCCTCTCCCGTGCGCCGCAGGAACGCGGGAGGGTGGAGAGGGAGGTAGGGGGAGAGGGGAGGGCAGGAGGGCGACCGGACATTATTAATGTCATTATTAATGTCATTATTATTGTCATTATTAATATCATTATTATCGTCATCATTAAAGTCATTATTATTGACATTATTATGGATATCCGGATAAAGTGACTGTGTGGGATATTGGATTTTGGTGCTTTAAGCCAGGGGGGGGCAGCACCATATAGTTGCATGAGTGTGTACTATCACAAGTCGGCATCCGTGCTGATCTGACCTTAGATGTTGCTAGGACGTCAAACAACAATGTCTGGTTTCAAACATGAAGAAGGAATAATAGCGGAAGCCTCAAAGGGCACCTCGGCGGTGCCACCTATTGGAACATACACTCGTGACACTATGGGTCCTGCTGACTAATCTGCTTATTGTGACATTAGTAAGAAGCTGGGTCTTACTGTCTGGTGTTGGGATTCAGCGACCAATGCCTACTTTGTCCAGGTGATCAGTAGGTTTGCTTGTAGTACAAGTACAGGGACCAAATGTATGAACAACTATTTATCGGCGGGTTAGCTAATGTCGGTGTTGGAATATGTGTCACGGGAAATGTATGTGGCCAAAGCACGGTGGAGTTAGCTAACCGATGTGTTATTTATAGATTTGGGAAATCCCTCTGATCCTGTTGCCGGCGAGCACCGCTATTTGACAATATTGCCGCTGATGCGGCAGCGGTGGGGGCGGCGGTGGCGGCGTTAATATTGGTTCGATTATCGGTTCGATTTAATTTGACCAAAATGTGGCAGTGGCATTAATATCGCTTCGATTTTAGGGTTAATTTGATGAAATTTCACTTATTGTGTATGTAATTCTGTTAAATATGATCGCATAGATTTGGGCCTAATCGGTCCCTAACACCTAAGGTAAACTTGATATGACTTGGTGTTAGTGTGGGCGACGTTAAGCTCATGGGGTTTGCCTAACCCAGCCACATACATTGTGACTTTTCGCCGCTAACCCAGAGATCCCCGCTAACCACAGGTTTGGAGCGCTAACCCTGCTTCATACATTTGGCCCCAGGTTACTAATGTTAGACTGATGACAGAGTTACTTTGAAGGTAGCTGGCGAATGGCGTTGAGCTGGGCTTCATGACGACCCATCATTGGTCGTCATTGCAGAATGAGTGACTGGGTGCTAGTCCTTAATTGCAAAAGAAGTAACTGTCTAAACTTCGGAATTCGTGTGAGTTTTGGTTGCTAAGCAATTACTGGCAACAACATGACAACTTGTACAGGCATAGAGAGTGGTGTATAAGGCGTGCTTCCAGCAATCAATCTGTTATCTGTTAGTTAGCCCAACAATGAAACCAACAAACCAACAAACCAACAAACGAAGCAGTTCATGAGAAATCGCACTGCAGGAAGGGTTTTAGGGATTTCCCACTGACATACATTGCCCCCATTTCCTTAAAGCTATTCGATGAAATATCAAATTTTCAAAACCAAACCAATTATCTACATTTGATTTTACATATCTAACTTAGATACTGATGCACTTATTAAGCATTTGTTTCTGCATAGAAGGCAATACTGGGTCAATTTAACAGAACCTGTTCCTGCAGAAGTCTATGGTGTCAGGGTTTTGGCAAGCTTGCCAAAACTAATTTTTCATGTTTGCACTCAAAATATCTGAAACGTTTACCATTTAAAATAAAAGTAACTTTGAACTAATAATGTAAAGTAGATACTAATGACCAATCTAATATATTTATCACAGAAAAAATACAGAAATTCAAAACCATCGCACTATGCAACTTTAAGGTTAAGGCTATATATATCCAACTGACAATTGCTGAGTCAGCTACTGCAACCTAAGAAGCACGGGAAGCAGGAGGCGGGAAGCAGGAGGTGGAAAGTGGTAGGAGGAAAGTGGGAGGCGGGAGGTGGGAGGGTGCGACGTGGCGAGGCGGCCACAGACCCACCCGTCACAGGTGGAGTGTCAATTCGCGCAAGGAGCTTTTCTCATTAGCGGGACGCAACCGAGGCCCGGCCCGGATCGTCACGTATCAAGCCCGTGTGCACCCCCCTAACTACCTCCTCCAGTGCCCACCCGGAGTAAGCTGATAACACCGCTCGTGCCTCCCCTCCCAGTGCGGTCCAGGTCCCGGACTCGTGACTCGGGGATCCGGGGTGAGTGGCGGTATGTGGTGTTGGTGTGGGTGGCGGTGTGTGACTGTGTGGACGGTGTGGTGTTAGTGTGGGTGGTGGTGTGGGGCGGTGCGTGGTGGTGTGGTGGTGTGGTGGTGTGGTGGTGTGGTGGTGTGATGGTGTGGTGGTGTGGTGGTGTGGTGGTGTGGTGGTGTGGTGGTGTAGTGGTGTGGTGGTGTGGTGGTGTGTGAGTGGCGGTGTGTGAGTGGCGGTGTGGGTGGGTGTGGGTGGATGTGAGCGCCAGTGTGTGATGGTGTGATGGCGGTGTGGGTTGAGCCTGGAGGGAGGGGGGTCACGTGGTCAGTGGTGTGGTGGTGGTGTGTGAGTGGTGTGTGGGGCGGTGTGGGTGGAGGTGAGTGGCGGTTTATGATGGTGTGGGGCGGTGTGGATTGAGGTGAGGGGGCGGTCTGTGTGGCGGTGTGGGTGGTGATGCGGGTGATTGTGTCGCTGGCGGCGTGGCGGTGTGGGTAGAAGGGTGGGTGGTGTGGGTGGCAGTGTGGGTGGAGGTGGGTGGCACTGTGTGGTGATGTGTGGCGGGGTGTAGTGGTAGTGTGGTGGGAGATGATATGGGGTGTGTGGTTGTGTGTGGCGGTGTGTGCCGGCGTGTGGTGGTATGGGTTGTGGTGTGTGCCAAGATGTGGGTGACGGTGTGGGTGGTTGTGTCTGGCGGTGTGGGTGGTGTGGGTTGCGGTGTGTGGCAGTGTGTGGTGGTGTGGGTGGCGGTGTGTGGCGGTGTGTGGTGGTGTGTGGTGGTGTGTGGTGGTGTGGGTTGCAGTGTGTGGCGGTGTGTGGTGGTGTGGGTGGCAGTGTGTGGTGGTGTGTGGTGGTGGGTGGTGGTGTGTGGTGGTGTGGGTTGCAGTGTGTTGCAGTGTGTGGCGATGTGTGGTGGTGTGGGTGGCAGTGTGTGGCGTTGTGTGGTGGTGTGTGGTGGTGTGGGTTGCAGTGTGTTGCAGTGTGTGGAGGTGTGTGGTGGTGTGTGGTGGGGTGGGTGGCAGTGTGGGTGGTGTGGGTTGCGGTGTGTGGTGGTGTGTGGTGGTGTGGGTGGTTGTGTCTGGCGGTGTGGGTGGTGTGGGTTGCAGTGTGTGGCAGTGTGTGGTGGTGTGGGTCGCGGTGTGTGGCGGTGTGTGGTGGTGTGGGTCGTGGTGTGTGGCGGTGTGTGGTGGTGTGGGTCACGGTGGGTGACAGAGAAGGACCTGCTGTTCATCAGGAGGGCGCCGTCGACAGATCTGCCATCAGTGATTTCAGTGAGGACTCTGACCGCCAACACAGTGACAATAGGGCAGCTCTGGCGATCCTCTTCAGGATTTCCTGGAACACACTTGCTCACTTCTACCGCCAGAATGCAGATATCATCAACACTATCAGTCGCCCAGACCATGACACTGAGGACTAGCATACCCCACCTCATCCACATACCTGACTTGACACCATTACCAACTAACCACTAATTTTCACTAACAACTAACAGGTAACCCCACCCACTGCCTAACTAATTCCATCCTCACTTCACGTCTTCCTCTGGCCTTGGCCGGACTTACTGTGCATCCCGGTGAATTTGGAGGGACTGACGTTTGGATTCTGGTTGAGTCAAACCAATGACTTATAAAATAGGTACCTGCTCCTCTGCACTTGACATTATGAGGTCAGGACAGGGAGTGGGCACACAGTGTCAGGATAATGTGACTGTGTGGGGCATCAGGTCATGGTGCCGGTGGTCTGATTTCCCAGTGGAGCAGCACTATGAAGTCGCCATGAGTGCATGCTGTCACAAGTCGGTGCATGTCCTGGTATGGCCTAGGGTTTTACTGGGGTGTAAAACTACACCAACCGCCCAGCCTTCCCCGGCCCTCACAGAGGACTGTGGTTGGGCTTTTAGGCTGACTTTTCCTTATTCCCCCACCACCACCCCCCAGTTTCTCTGACCAGTACCCATCAGAAGCCAACTCCTGACCACATGGGACCGCATTCAGCGGTGTCCATACAGTGCTGCAAATTTGCAACCTTCAGCGCACCAATGCGACTGAAAACTCCCCCAAAACAACAACTGATTACACTAATTACACCTCCTACACCACTCTCTATGCCGGTCCAAGTACCCATATTGCTTACAGTAATCGCTTAGCAACTAAAAGGGCTGTCACACTATGATGTTAGAGCCAACGTAAGCCTGGCGTAGGTGACTTTTGATCATTAGATTGAGGTATGTTGGATTATGTTATGATGACGTTAGAATGATGTTAGACTGAAGTCGAGCTACGTCATGTTACGTCGTGTTGCGTCGGCGCGCGTCAAGGTTTTCAACATGTCCAAAACTTTTGATGTAGCTTGATGTGATGTTCTGACGTTTGGGTGACATCACACTCATGTTACGCTGACGTTAGATGTGCGGGAGGGATGCATCGGTTATCTTAGATCAACAGTGGTTGTTTGGTTGTTGTTTGTTGGTTGATTGTTGGTTGGTTGTTGGTTGGTTGGTTGTTAGTGGTTGGTTGGTTGTTGGTTGGTTGATGGTTTGTTTTGGATTGGTTGTTGGTTGGTTGGTTGTTGGTTGGTTGGTTGGTTGTTGGTTGATTGTTGGTTGGTTGTGGATTGGTTGTTGGTTGTTGGTTGGTTGTTGGTTGGTGGTTGGTTGTCGGTTGGTTGGTTGTTGGTTGCTGGTTGTTGGTTGGTTGTGGATTGGTTGTTGGGTGGTTGTTGGTTGGTTGGTGGTTGGTTGGTTGTTGGGTGGTTGTTGGTTGGCTGTTGGTTGGTTGGTTGGCTGGCTGTTGGTTGGTTGGTTGTTGGTTGGTTGTGGATTGGTTGTTGGTCGGTTGTTGGTTGGTTGGTGGGTGGGTGGTTGTTGGTTGGATGTTGGTTGGTTGGTTGGCTGTTGGTTGGTTGGTTGTTGGTTGGTTGTGGATTGGTTGTTGGTTGGTTGGTTCTTGGTTGGTTGGTTCTTGGTTGATTGTTGGTTGTGGATTGGCTGTTGTTTGGTTGGTGGTTGGTTGGTGGTTGGGCGGTTGTAGGTTGGTCGGTTGTTGGTTGGTTGCAGATTGGTTGGTGGTTGGTTGTTGGTTGGTTGCTGGTCGGTTGTTGGTTGGTTGTTGGTTGGTTGTTGATTGGTTGGTTGTTGGTTGGATTTGGATTAGTTGTTGGTTGGTTGGTTGTTGGTCGTCGGTTGTTTGTTGATTGGTTGTTGGTTGGGTGTTTGGTTGTTGGTTGATTGTTGGTCAGTTGTTGGTTGGCTGGTTATTGGTTGGTTGTTGGTTGGTTGGTTGTTGGTTGGTTGTTGGTTGGTTGTGGATTGGTTGTTGGTTGGTTGTTGGTTGGTTGGTTGTTGGGTGGTTGGTTGTTGGTTGGTTGTTGGATGGTTGTTGGTTGGTTGTTGGTTGGTTGTGGATTGGTTGTTGGTTGGTTGTTGGTTGGTTGTTGGTTAGTTTGATGTTGGTTGTTTGGTTGTTGGTTAATTGTTGGTTGGTTGTGAATTGGTTGTTGGCTGGTTGTTGGTTGGTTGGTCATTGGTTGGTTGGTTGTTGCTTGATTGGTTGTTGATTGGTCGGTTGTTGGTTGGTTCTGGATTGGTTGTTGGTTGGTTCTGGATTGGTTGTTGGTTGGTTGGTTGGTTGTTGGTTGGTTGGTTGTTGGTCATTGGTTGGTTGGTTGTTGGTTGGTTGTTGGTTGGCACAATGCTAGACTGACGTTACGACCACGTCGGCTACGTTGCGGTGTCGTTCAACTTGGGCACGTATTTGCATATCACATCGGGAATTTTGATACATTTCACGTTGTCCCTATGCTGACATCGTTACGTCGCAGTGTGACAGGGCCTTAAAGCCCTCCTCAATTCCGATGTTTGGACAGCTCTACTTCTGTTGACAGATAGTTGTTGACTGCGCCGCCCCACGTGTGTCTCACGTAGTACAACTGCCCCTGGCCCTGGGGGATACAGCCGCCAGATGGCAGGCCACCCCGCCCCATTAGAGTTCAAGTGTCCCTAGTTGAGAAGCCTGGAGGCTTGTGTGTGACTGATTGGGGTTTCAGGTCCTAGTACTAGTAGTAGCACCAAATGAGGTGGTATCAGAAGGCGTAGTGTCGTTTCACCGGCATGCTGCGAATTGCTTTATAGTGATGCCCGACTGATATTAGCGAACCGTCATGATACTTGGTTCACAGCCATATAAATAGGTCACTGCCAAGGATGTGACATATTTATCTGACCCTTAACTAAGCATTCACTACATAATGCCTAGCATCAGATGTTGATTTTTATGGGGAACACCTATTTTTAAACGATTGGCTTAACTCGTCCAGGCATGGAACCCATCAAGGATATGGCAAGCAAACATTATACTGCTACTCCATATACACAGAAAGAGTATGGATATAGGGTTGAAGAGATGCGTAGTAAGAGTAGCGACGTAAATAGCTGATGAATTCATCCCCAAATAATGGTAACAGTATCCATATCAACAGCAGCATACCTATTAATATAGACTCTACTGGAAACCCATGATAAACCTCCTGACATTTATACACACTATATACATATGTACCACACAGACAAGTAATTTAGGACAAATGCTTTGAATTTAGTCAATGGGCTGCGGGTTGTTGTCAGTACGATAGCAGCAATTCGTCAATTCAAATATTGCCAGGCAAGCCAGAATACGGGTATTCTTAGTTGGTGTCCACTGGTCCCTCAGGAAGTGCTGAAGCTGGGACCCAGTGGGTGGCAGCTTCAGCTTATGCACAGAAAGTTGAGACTGATGCCATTTCCTGCGCTATCCTTCACTGTAGGCCCTATTACCACAACACACTTTTCCGCTATAACCTTGATGACCAAGCTGGAGAGTGTTCCTGCCCTACATATGTTTCTAATGCTAATCTCTGACACCCAACTAGAGTGCTCACCCCGGGCATCCACACCCTGCCCTAAAAATCTGCGCGAACGAGGCAGACAGTCGGGTAGTGCGTGGTCACGTGACCTCCCCCGCAGCTTAATTAGTATAGTTAATGCAGTTGAGCAGTTACCCAAGGTGCTCAGGGCCTGGATAATATTTAAACAAGCAGCAGTGAGTTCAACCTTAATGGCCAGAACCCAGCGGGTAGAGAGCAACTCACTGCAAGGAATTGTGCGTGAAGGAATATACTGTTAATATATAATCTAATTAGCAAGGAATATAATTAGATATAATGAACCCCCCCAAACCCCAGTCTAACTTAGTGGTGATAGAAGAGTAGTAATAAATGGATTGAGTAGTAAAAGTAGTCCCATGCTTAGGCTTCATCCTAAATGTGTAGTTTTTTGGCGTTTTTTTGTTGGTCCATTAGTTGTTTAAGCAGAGGAAATGTCAGTTATAGGTGACTGGTCTTCCTCATTCCACTGCTGGTCGATAGAAAGCCCGAGCCTACACTTTTACCGACCCAAGGAATTTTTAACCTCCCACACCACATAGACATGGTATGAGAGCAACCAGCCTTTGATGACACTGTAAGTTATACACAGCGGTGGAAATCCAAATTGACAGAGCTGGGGGCACAGGGAATCGAACTGCCGACCCTCAGATTAGGAACCCGACCGTAGAAAAAAGTCAGACACTCTAACCACTCCGCCACAGAGAACACCACTAACACATCACATAAAGCATAATGCATTTATGCAAATATTATTACGATGGAACGTTTCGTAGGTTCTCCTGTCTGTGTTAGGATTCAAACCTGCGACCATCAAGCCCGCACACTGGTGTGTGTGGGTGCGACAGCTACAGCAGCCCAGCTCGTGGCCAGCTGCTCAAAGGTGTGGGGGGGGGGGCTTGCTTTCTCCAGCGTCCAACAGTTTTCCCCTCCACACATTTGATTCCGAACTGAAATGTTAATTTTGTTTATTGTGTGTGTTTAATAAATGATAGTTGTTTTGGTTCAGGTCGAGTGTCTACTCAATCCAGCTATATATGTCGTATGTTGTGCAATGAGTAATCATAATATTAGCATAACAAGTTCAACCGCAGGTAAACCCCCACCACACACGTGTATGTGCAGGCAGTAGGTTCCACTGGTGCTCCAGAATGCACCATAAGCACATTGTAAAATATTCTGATATACATCATGGGGGGGGGGGGGGAGTGCTATTATGTGATGTGTTATTCGTATACCTAGCCAGGTGAGCTTGTATGTATATATATATATATATATGTATTGTTTGGGGTATAGCTGAGTTTCATGTGGATGTCCTAGTGAGTGCTGGCAGACCTTAGTGTAGTGGCACTCAGGACCTGGCCCTTCTGCCTGAGTAGGGGTCATCACAATTCAGTAGAGGTCAACACAATCAGGCTGTGAATTGTAGCCAGGTCAAGGTTGGTTGTGGACAGGCACCCATTGGCAGTGGGAAGACTACGAGTTGGCATGGGGAATGGAAATGCGGTTCTCCTATTGGGTGACCGGGGTGGTGTGACACCCTACCAGGGAACCTGGGTACTATAAAAATAAAGATAGAAGGCTTGCCTTCCCTTACTCTCTTCACTCTTACTTTCTCTTTCTTCTTGTCTGTATCGTATTTCATTACAGCCTACTTGCACAGCCACAGATCCAGGTACCAACTCTACAACATGGTCCACTCTGTGTGCTACCATTGTGTATGTCCCACTGTACCAGACATTTAAACTGCGACAGTGTTCTGGATCGATGCAGTGTGCTTCTGTTTGTTTGATTGTTGTTGTTTTACGTCCTAGCAACATCTAAGGTCATATCAGGACGGGTACCGACTTGTGACAGTGTGCACTCATGGCGACTTTATAGTGCTGTCTCACTGGGAAACCAGGCCGCCGGCACCATGACCTGGTAGCCCACTCAGTCACATTATCCTGACACTGAGCACACCAGTGTGGTTCTAACCCCTACAAGCATTTGTAGCCTGGCAGTTAGTTGCCTGCTTCGTTCCACCATCGATATATCGGAATACTCTATTATTATAAATATCGGAGACATAACCAACACATACGTATGGATATAGTTGCATCAGAAAGATCCCTTTGTGTTAATTGCAGATATAGGCCTAAACAAGTCGGTCTACTACACAAGCAACACACATTGTATACAGCACCTGAGACTGGACGCATAATAAAGTTGGTTAATGCCCACGTAGAAATATTTGCTGGAGAATGAGTGATTATTATTTAGTTTGCCACCGTAAATGGAAATAAAGACCACTTTCAGGATTTACGAGTACCATTAATTGCGCCTCTTTTTGTGCGCCTGTTTTTCTCTGCCGCTTGCGATCTTGCCTGCAAAGATGATGCAGATGTCGCCACGAACAACTCACCTGGAAGAGTAAAATGAAGCAATTTAATCAGTGTGTGCCGATACAATCCAAGTCAGCAATGACTCCAGCCGTGGCCAGCATTCGGAGACTAACAGTGTAAAATTGGGTTGAGTTATTGCTGGGTTTATATTCATATATGATATTCGAATGGCATAGAAGTATATATATATATATACATATATATACATATTTTTGTTCAAGTATTTGTATTCCTCTGAATAACATTTTGTCAGTGCTAAGCACTGGTCTTCCAGCCCTAATGACAATTGCCACTACATAGTAAACAAATCTACAACAATCTCGATAGACAATTACAAGACAATAAGCAAAGCATCAATATGAATGACAGGTAAAGAACAATATGAGAGAAAGAAATATATACATGTATAGATTGGATAATTATATATATATATGTGATATGTAATTTATATAGCATATTTATGCATACATGTATATATATGTAGGTCTACAATTGTCAACAACGGCATATTGGAAAAACTGGATAGCTTTCATGTGCATATAAGATACACAGTACATAGAAAGTTAATATTTCTAAATAGAATAATTTAGATGTAACCAGACGGGGTTCCCGAATGAGGTAGAGCATCCGACTCCCATGTTGGTAGATCGTGTGATCGTGGGTTCGAATCCTGGTTGTGTCAAACTAATGACTTCAAAGTTGATACTTGTAGCTTCCTAGCCAGATGCTCGGCATTACTATGATAGGGCAAGGAGCAGTGGAATGAGGAAGACCAGTCATCTGCGACTGAAATTTCCCCTGCTTAAACAACTAATCTACACACACACATAAATTGTTGAGACATGCTATCGCTTATGAGTTAATAATATAAAGATTCCAGGCAGTAAACGAGACATGTGAATATGTATTGAATAAAGACTCAAGTCAATCATGGTGTTTGACTTGATATTTTACCCGCGCAGACAAGTGAGTGTGTTGTATCGCTGCTCTGACGTAGCTTCTGGTGCTTATTTGTATTCATGGACAAACATCTAACACAGAAATAGGCTTTGGACGATAAATACCATCAGTAGACTTCCAGCCCGCCTATTGTTTATATTAAAGTTTAAAACCAGAGGCCAACTGCCCTAAACTTGGCCAGTCAGCTGACTGCCTGCAGCTCCCCCAGCCCGCTTGACACACTAGACACAAGCTACAACTGTTACCCAAGCCGCTCCAACAACACAGTCCAACCATACCCTCTAACAATCCACACAATCATTTCCCCATACTTAATAATATTTGTATACACCACCCTTTTAAACTACACATATCGCTATATTAAAGTAAATCTTGAATGTCCATGTTTTCGGGGAGAAATGCAGCATGTGAGCGTGGTACTAATAGTATAGTTCCCTTCTAATTGACTACAATTAAACAACCGGTTGTACTGTATCAAAATAGAGATTATTAGAACAGGATACATAACCGCGGACAGATTATCTCACCAATGACTGTTGGGAGTTAAACGATTAAGCAGGTTGTTACAGTTCATTATGGAAATAAGGGTTATCCAGGGCCAATACAATAGTAGATCTCATCAATGACTGTTGCTAGTCAGACAGGCCTTAATCAATGATGCATTAGGAATACCTGCAGTGTATACAGTGTCCACTGCCTGTCAGTAATTAGGCGCCCTGACATGCTGCTGGGACTAGTGCACCTGTTGTCTTCGCACTCTGACCTCGGCTGGGAGTATGTGCAGCTTGGGAAACATGTAGGTTTTGTCACAGGCTGTTTCCTGACTGAATTAGGTCCCGGTTGGAGACAGCCTTGATGCCGTGACTGGACCATGTAGCAGACGGGCAATGCTGGAACACCCCACGGCCTCGTTCCCCTGTAGGGTTACTACCACAGACAATAAGAGAGTCCTCACAAATTGGAGGTGGTTAAAGTTGCATAGTCCGATGGTTTTCAGTTTCTGTCATTTTTCTGAGATACATATATTAAATTGATTGTTATAATCTACCGTACTTTAGTCTGAAGTAACTTTTATTTTAAATGGTTAACTTCTGAGATATTTGAACTGCAAAGTATGTAAGATTAGTTTTGGCAAGAATGCCAAAACTCTGACTGCAAAGGCTTCTGCAGTAACACGTTCTATTGAATTGGCTTGGTATTCCCTTCTATGTGGCAACAAAGGCTTCATAAGAGAACCAGTATCTATATTAGATATGTAGAATCAATTCTAGATAATTGGTTTGTTTTTGAAAATGTGATGCTTGATCGGACTATGCAGCTTTAAAAAATCGTTGTTTGTTGTTGGAATTTTACGTCCTGGCAACATTTAAGGTCACATCAGGACGCGTACCGACTTCTGACAGTGCACACTCATGGTGATTTTATAGTGTTGTCTCACTTGACAATCAGGCCACCAACACCATGACCTGAATCCCCCTGAGTCACATTATCCTGACACTGAGCTAATCAGTCCTTGCCCTATCCTATTAATGATGAGCACCAAGCTAGGAAGCGATAGGTATCAATTTGTAAAGTTATTGGTTTGACTCGACTGGGAATCGAACTCCCGATCTCCCGTCTGCCCTCTACTGATTCAATCACCGTGTCCAGTCTTTTAAAGATGTGTTTGTGGCATAATTCAAAACCAGCCTTTGAATCTAAAACCGGAAGTTAACTTTTTACATAGCGACGACGCATGATACGAATGGTATCTATAGTATTCATAATATGCGCCCGTCGTCAGTGGTTTTGAATTATGCATGTTTCCGGCAACATGGACAATTCATGAAAGGATAGGTTCAGGTCAAATGTATTATTGGGATGGTGGAGGAGGGACGGGGTAGGGCTAAGTATTGTTTTCTCCATGTGCGGTTTGGTTTGGGAAAATGGAAAAACATGTGTGGCAGTCGTAATTCTTTAGCTGTTAAACCTCGGTAGTTGTTACTCATAGTTAATATATAAATATCTATGCTTACGCACAATACGAGTATACTTGCAGAGCCAGAAATATATATCCCTTTCTCCGATATTTAAATGAGATATTATTACACAGAAAAATAAATAGTAAATTATTAAATTACCCGCAACATAAGTATATTTGCATAACAGCCTCTCCATCAGGCTTTTATAGCCAACTCCTACACCGTCAAGTGATATATTAATACACAGATAAATAAACATTAATGTTTACACAGAACACAAGTATACTTGCTTATCCTCCTGTCCATCCGACCATAATGGTCTGTTAACTTACCATCAGGTGATACATGATTACACACATAAATAAATAGTTATGTTTACACACAACATAAGTATATTTGATAACCTACGGCCCATCAGACATGTATCTGCCATTCTCAGATCATCAAGTGAGCCATTAGTACATACGTACATACATACGTAGTGTCTACGCGTACGTGCCCGTATTCGTAGCCTCGAGGTCTACGCGTACGTGCGTGTGTGCGATGTGCGCGCATCTGTCTCGTGATACTGATGCACTTATTAAGCATTTCTTTCTGCGTAGAAGGCAATACTGAGTCAATTTTACAGAAGCTGTTACTGCAGAAGTCTATGGTGTCGGAGTTTTGGCAAGCTTGCCAGAACTAATTGTCCATGTTTGCACTCAAAATATCTCAGAAGTTTACCATTTAAAATAAAAGTAACTTTGAACTAATGTAAAGTAGATGCTAGTGATCGATCTAATATATTTAGCTCAGAAAAAATACAGAAATTCAAAACCATCGGACTACGCAACTTTAACCATAAGATATAAATAAAAACATGAATAAAATAAGTAAAACTGACTCTGGCATACAACCATTGAGTTTGCCCCAGATGCATCATGCACACTGCCGTACTTCTAGACCAGCAGGCTTTGAATACGGTCACGTACGCGTAGACACTGCTAAAGATACGTGAGGAACGACGGCGCATGCACACGTACGCCTAGACTTCGAGTCTACGAATACGGTCGCGTACGCGTAACCACTGCCTATTACATAACCATATATGCGGCTCCAAGTAATATAATTACGGAGCCTTTGTGTGACAGGCCCACTTATTGGGACTTATAGAGAGTATCACAACTATAGAACGTCGCGAAAATTCTCAAGATGTTTGTACTATTCAACTAGTTAAGATGGTTGTGTTTCTGGAAGATGACATTTCTGCATCTATCAACAGGTTGTCAATATCTCCTATTTCTGTTGTCAATGCCATAGGCTGGTTTCGGATAGTGATAGTAAGAGCATTCTGGTAACGCCACATTATTTATTTAGTCCAAGACACATATTCTTATCGAAGTGAGGCATGGCTCAATTGAAGTACCTACATATATATGTTATATGAAAGTTGTGCAAATATGTTGCGACATTCAGTTACTATGTATGTCCTGGTTATAACTATAACTAATCGATACCAATAGATATGCAGCTATAAAACCCTTTGTCACCCCGCCTAAGCAACCTGGCCAACAGCTCTAGTAATGTAGTAATGAGGGCTTCCAACGGTTCGGCTTACTGGAGTGACAGGTGGGCGTGAGGTGGGGTGATCCCAGTGCATCCAAGTAATACTGATACCATTATCTTTCAGAGCGTATTTTACCTGTTAATAAACAAAGAGAAGCTGCTAATTGATTGAACACATGCAAGAGAATATGGCTTCTACCATCTGTAAAGTGTCCTGTTTCTTATACAATATTAAGAATCGTGATCCATAACACAGGCACGGTTTGGGGTATCATCCAGTGATGTTAGGGTCGGGGGCATTTTGTTCCTATTAAGTACCAGTGCTGAAGCACTGGCTTTTCAGACTCGGTTGGAGAAGTGCTAGCTATGACTATTTATGCTGACGCAGCTACATTAATCAAAATCGGTTGGTAGCGCTGGTTTGTGTGGGTTTTCCTCAGTATTAACTCGTGAATAATAACAAGCCACTAGTTTGATTGTGGTACTCAATGGTGGTGATTCATGGTGCATGCTGCCTTCTGCAAATGAGAAGTGCAGTTCACAGTTCTTAATGGCTATGATTGTCGGTTTGTTGGTTGGTTGTTGGATGGAGTGTTACGACCTGGCAACATCTAAGGTCATATCAGGACGGGTCCCAACTTGGGACAATGCAAACTCATGGTGACTTAATAGTGCCTCCCGACTGGGAAATCAGGCCGCCAGCACCATGACCTGATATCCCAATCAGTCACATTATCCGAGCTAACCAGTCCTACCCCTATCATAAGAATGCCGAGCACCTAGCTAGGAAGCGACAAGTATCAATTTTGTAGGTCATTGTTTTGACTCGACCAGGAATTGAACTCCCGGTCTTCGGCTAGGGAGGCCTGCGCACTGTCGATTCGACACCTGCATCCGCTGTGGGGGTTGTGGTGAGCATCATATGGTTCGAAGGTCCACTTTACCTCTATTTCCCCATAAGTTGAGTGGGGTCTACGTCATCTCCTTCTATGTATTAGAATTGCCGAAGGGTGGGTGCCATTATAGTCAGCGTGCAATAATATGTGGCCCCAGTTAGTGGTTTGACGTTTGAACCCAACTGTTGTTCTCCACGTGAGAAGGTGGTAAAGGTATGTAATTTCGTGGTAGGGCTGGATTTTCTTGTGCTTTTCCCCTTGGAGGCAGAGTGGTGTGCGCGTGTGTTTGGGGGGTGGGAGGGGGGTTGCTATTGGTATAAGGGTAGAAACAGTTTGATGTTGAGAAACTAAATTTGTTCACCCACTATGAGGTTCAGAGAGGAGCGGGTAAGGCGGTGTTTCCTTAGGCGCATGATCTATGCGGTGGACTATGGGAATGAAACAGACCCGGATGTAACGAGGACAGACCCGCTACGCACCGGAAGTGCTACGTCACAGGGAGGAAGGCCCAGTCGGCCATTGTCGGCTTCTTAGCGGTAATTGTGGCCGAGGCCCTGACTAGCTGACTCTACTCGACGCACTGCCTACGTAATGAAGGGGCAGAGTGAGACTTGGACAGGAGACAGCATGTGACTGGATGCTAATGATCACCGCACCAATCTGTACTTGTAACGTGGGGGAAAAAGCCATGGGAAATATGATCAGAAGGATGCATGGGTGGCATCATAGAAAAGAGGGGGAAATCAACAAACGCGGTCATGATGAGACGACGAGAGTGTTGACGATGACTGGGGTGCTGACGATTCCCACGACTACCCTCTCAACACACTCACTCTCTCCTCTCTCTCTCTCTCTCTCTCTCTCTTGAGAATAGGGATTTTCTACTGTCATCAGGCGTCATTGACTCAAGAAAAAAGGGGCAGGGTGTGGAGTGAAGCGTGGTGAGGACTGGGAAGCAGTGGAGGAAGTCGGCTGGGAACTAGGGGAGTGAGAGGCGAAGAAGAGGGAAGGGAGGAGAAGCGGGGAGGAAAGAGGGCCAGGATGGAGCAAAGGAGGGGGTATGGAGGTAGGGGGTGATATGGAATGGGGGGAGCGGGAAGCACGGTGGAGGAAGAGAGGACGTGGGAGGTGGAGAGTGGTACAGAAAGTGTGGGTGGAGAGTGGTACATAGGATGACGGTGGATATTGGTACAGACGATGTGGGTGGAGATTAGTGCGGACGGTGAGTGTGGCATGTGGTACAGAGGGTGAGGGTGGAGAGTGGTGCAGACGATGTGGGTGGAGATTGGTGCGGACGGTGAGTGTGGCGTGTGGTACAGAGGGTGAGGGTGGAGAGTGGTGCAGACGATGTGAGTGGAGATTGGTGCGGACGGTGAGTGTGGAGTGTGGTACAGAGGGTGAGGGTGGAGAGTGGTGCAGACGATGTGAGTGGAGATTGGTGCGGACGGTGAGTGTGGCGTGTGGTACAGAGGGTGAGGGTGGAGAGTGGTGCAAAAGGTGACGGTGGAGAGTGGTACATCAGGTGACGGTGAAGAGAGGTTCAACAGGGCATGCTGAGAGGGATGTGCCCGTGTAAGGCAATTCCCTGCACCCCTGTCTGTTCGGAGAGACCAGCGTGACACCCTGACGTCCCATGAGATGTCACGGCAGTCAAGTCGTCATGGTGACGGGCACACACTCAACGCCTTGCCCACCAGTTGCGCATCCCCAAATGTAGGTCTCAGCGAGGTGTCAAAGGTCAAGCATGAGACAATGAAGGTCGAGGCGTACTGGCTGCTGGTTGGCTCTACACGCCGTGTTCATCCGGTAACTGCTTTGTCTCCTACTGCACATGTCTTATTTTGATATACAACGACCTCAATAACGTAATGCCACTGGTATCATATGAAGTCACCAATATGCAGATGTGTAGCCTATTGCGAATTCGTTATGTGTATGAGCAATCAAAGGACGCCCATTGCTGTCCATACGTGTAAACATCGCAGTAGTCTCTTTGTGCGGAAAGAATGAATTGACCCAGGCCTCAGCTTTTCCCTTATATCAGTTTTGAAATAGGGCTCAGCCTTTCTTTTAGGTCAGTTTGAAGATATACCTGAGCATTCTCTTAGATATGACTGAAGTAGGCCTTAGGCTTTCCTTTAGGTCAGTTTGAAATATAACTCAACTTATCCCTTCAATAAGGTTGAAATAAGCCTTAGCCTTTCTCTTCGATCAGTTTGAAATATGCGTCCGCCTTTCCTATAGGTCAGTTTGAAATATACGTGAACCTTCTCTTAAATATGACTGAAGTAGGCATCAGCCTTTCCCGCAGATCAGTTTGAAATAGACACCCGCTTTCCCATAGATTAGTTTGAAATAGACACCCGCGTTCCCATAGATTAGTTTGAAATAGATCTCAACCTTTCGCTTCAACCCATTTGCAACCAGTCCGCTCACCCACATGGATGTCTGCGTTTGCAAATCTTTCAAATAATCTTATTTTGTTATTTGGATGTGACAGCTCCTCGACTTAAAATACTATCTCATAGAGAAATGCAAGTATCTTTACAAAACTATTTGTCAAAACTCGCTGAGGAGTTGTAAATTGCAGACTCTGCAACATATACCCATATATATATGTGTGCATCACTTGCGTAATCATTGTCTTATATCTAAAGCCAACATAATTGATGTGTAAATACTAAACGAAGGAGTGTAAGTTAGTAGGCGCAGTGTCAGGTTAAACTCGGCTTCCGGATAATTTTACTCGTATAATTTCTTATACAGCACAGATATATACACATATATTTATACTTTATAGATGTACAGTGAGTGAGGATAGGGCTCACTGAGGCATATGCGAGCAGGGGGTGCCACGTGGGGAGGTCATCAGTTACCAATATATGACCTGATGAGTAGCTGACCAGCCGATGACTTAGTAGCTGGGGAGTAGATGGATCTTCCTGCTTATTATACTCATACAATGTTTATGCAGCACATATATATACGCATATACATATGGTTATTCCTCAATAGAAGTAATCACCCCGCAACTCAAATTGCGCTGCCAGACTACACCTGAGGAGACCAGGCTGACGGCCCTGTATGCCGGGCACCTGTCTAAGTAGGCTTGGGTGGCTGATGCAAGACAAGGTGCTTAGAAGGACAATTCCCCGACGGACATTGCGCCTTCTGCATACTTCATTATTCTCCACTTTGAGCGTGACCCATCATGAGGTGTTGGTGAAGCACATTCTGCTGTCTCAGACACTTAGATAAATTAAGCGTCAGTCAATCAGCAATTTAATTCGGTTATTCAGCAATTTAATTCCTGGATAAATTAAGTGCCTAGTAGATGGATAGTGGTGGGACGGCGCATATATGCTTATCGCGTCTTCGTGAAGAAAGGCGAAGCTAGGCCGTCTCAAGAAAATTTTGATTTTATTTAATAATTAAAGGACGGTTTCTAATTGCCTCTGAAAAGGAATGGTTTCCGAGAAATGCTATGGAGCAGAGCTGCTAGGTCCCTCCTGATTCCGCACCTGGATAGATATGATGAGACAAAGCCCCTTTTCCATGAAACCTTTTTCCACGAAACTGCTGATGAGTTGGTGGACACGTAGTCTAGCATGGTGTACTCTGCGAAATGAACTCCGGGATTATGAGACACACTTGCACTTTGTTGGCGACTAAATATTACTACATATTTATTTTGTGTTTAGAGAATTGCAAAAATGGCCGATTTCAAATAATTAGATACACAAATAAATAAGTGATGCCATGATGAACTTAATATTCACAGTGCTCGCATAGTCCTATCGGAAATATCTTACTGATTGGACCAATTAGGATAGGTCTTGGCATCGAATTATATATTTACTGAAATGTGAAATATTTGATAAAGGAATAAAGGTACTATTCAAGGATACCAAAAGTATGCTGTTTTAACGGCTTGGTTGTTTGAAATATCGGAGTAAGTTTATGGGTGGCATAGTGTAATCAAATAATCATGAACTAATTGGTGTACACAATTCGGGATAGGCTAGACCACACGCAAACTACACGCTCATCGCACATCTCATACCACAGGCACACTACACCCTCATCACACATCTCATACCATACCACACCTCCACCCTCATCGCACAACTCATACCACACCACACCTACACCCTCATCGCACATCTCATACCACAGGCACACTACACCCTCATCGCACATCTCCTACCACACCACACCTACACCTTCATTGCACATCTCATACCACACCACACCTACACCCTCATCACACAGCTCATACCACAGGCACACTACACCCTCATCACACATCTCATACCACACCACACCTGCACCCTCATCGCAGATCTCATACCACAGCACACCACCACCCTGATTACACATCTCATACAACACGCACACTACACCCTCATTGCACATCTCATACCACACCACACCTACAACCTCATCGCACATTTCATACCACAGGCAGCCCTACACCCTCGTCGCACACAATAATGTCCTCCTATACCTACAGTAAGACCCACATCTTCGTCCACACCCACGCCTACACCCACACCCACACCCACACCCATATCCGCATCCTCATCCGCACCCACACCCACACCCTCCCTCATACCCATGCGCATGCCTTCATCGCACACCCTCATACCACACCACATCTACAACGATGTCAAATAACAACCAGCTCACAATGGCATTGAGGTGAACTATTCTCGGCACCGTCTGCCGTGGTCACAATATGGCTGAACCTTATATCGATAGGATTAGACCTTAAGTGTATTGCTCTTCAGTGTTGGTGTTTTTAATACTTGTATCCTCACTTCACCAGTTTATGGCTTTTCTGTTGTTGGTTATACCCCTGTCACATTACAATGTTTCTGCCGGCGTGCTGGCAATGCACAAAATATTTGCAACCCGTCAAGAGACGTCCAACTTTTCGGCGTTTTGAGAGAAAACTGGACGGGTTAGTAGCATGGTATTAGGGCGCAGCCAACGAGGTTCGACAAGTGGTGGACGAAAGTGTCAACGTCCCGCCAGCGGGTTCCCAGCGTGTTGTTAGCGTGTTGTCGGCGCGCTGTCGGCGCATTGATGGCGTGGAGGCAGCGAGTTGGTATCGTGTTTGTATTGTGTGAACCCGTATACACCCGCTCCCAACACATCAGGATGCGCCGGCAGCGCATCCAGACCCACCGCCAAGGCATCCAGGCACGCCGGCAACATGTCCAACGCGCTGAAAAACGCTGGCGGAGCGCCGACAACGCGCCGATAACACACTGATGGCATGCTGGGAACCCGCTGGCGGGACTTTTCAGATGCGCCGACGGAACGGTCGCAGTTTGGGGGAAAAAAAGCCAATGTTAACCGACGTTGATCAACGGTCTGCCAGCGTTCGCCGGGCGCACCGCCAACAGGTATCAACGTCTTGGTAATGCATCCGTAACGCCCCCTCCAACCCGTTGGCGCGTGTCGGTCCGCGCTGAAAGTTTTGTGCAAGCACAAATCTTTCGCAGCGGACCGACCCGCGCCGATGGCCGCCGACGTCTGCATTCACACGTTGCTATGTACCGACGCGCCGGCAACGCCCCGGTAACGTACCGGTAACGTACCGGAGATGTACTGACGTTTCGCCCAAAATTGCAACACGTCAGCACGCGTCGACCCTCATTGGGCCGAAACGTCGTAATGTGACAGGGCCATGACAGCCGTCGCGACAGATTTCGACACACGTCTGTATACAGAGAAATGCGTCAGGAAACGTCGGCACACATCGGGAGACGTCGGGAGACGTCGGGACAAGTCGGGAAAGAGCGGGACACAGGGGGAGTGAGCTGGGCACAGCCGTTCACAGTGAGACACAGCAGGACATGTCGGGAGATGTCGGGACATGTCGGGACACAGAGACACGATGGGCACAGCAGGACACACGGGGACACATCGGGACACATGGGGTCACATAGGGGCATACCATGGGCCGGCGGCGGACGCGGATTTGTCAGGTGGGTGGCGCGCCGAGATGTGAGTGGGGATAGCAGCAGATTTGTTTCTCTTATCCTCAACTGTGCATTGCCGCATTGCGCTGATGGTTCCGACGGGAGTCGTGAAGTGTACGCCGCGTTGAAAGGGCCGGGAGGCGGGCGGGAAGCCGGGTGGTGGCGGGCGGTGGCGGGCGGTGGCGGGCGGTGGCGGGCGATGGCGGGCGGTGGCGGGCGGTGGCGGGCGGTGGCGGGCCGTGGCGGGCGGTGCGGGCGTTGGCGGGCGGTGGGGGTTTGCTCAGTGCCCTGTCAAATGGGTCCTGTCGTTGTCAGGTGACAGAGGGCACAACGCTGGAAGACGTGGTAGGAATTGCGTCTCCGCCCTGAGATTTGAGAGATACTTGCCGATGGACTGTTTAAAGTCGCATAGTCCGATGGTTTTGAGTTTTCTGAGATGAATGGACCAAGTTGATCGTTATAATCTACCTTACTTTAGTTTGACATATTATATTTTAGTAAAGCTAACTGTGGAGATATTTGAAGTGAAAACACACACAATTTATTTTGGCTAGCACACCAAAACTCTGACACCATAAGCTTCTGCAGTAACAGTTCCTATTAAATTGTCTCAGTATTCCCTTCTATGTGGTGATAAATGCTTTATAAGGGCATCAGTAAGCTATGTAAAATGAAATCTTGATAATTGTTTTGGTTTTGAAAATGCGATGTTTTCATCGGACTATGCAGCTTTATCTCAGTTCACAAATTCAACACAAGCCGACCCGACTCCTGCTTCTTTACCCACCCATGTGCATTCGACCATCTAACACCAGACCCTACCAACCCTTATCACCAGTTGACCCCCTGATCTGGACCCTTCCCCGATATACTCCACGATAGAACACCCTCATCTGACCATCAATTCACAGTATGAGAGTCTTCTTTCATTAAGAATTCAATTGCGCAGCTGGTTTCGTCAATGTTGACTGTGTCATTTGTGTGTTGCTGCAACGATACGATATCAGACCGGTTAGTTAGCGTTGACCAATGTAGTATTCAGTTGAATCAAGATATATATTTACAGAAAAACTTAGCCTGGAATATATATATACATCATCATCATCATCATCATGCTGTCGGTACAAAGACTGCTTTCATTACTTGACTGCCACTCTCCATTTAGCTCTCTGCTGTGAGAGTTGCATCCATGAGTCAGTCTTAATTTCTCTCAGCTTCAGGTTTCTTGGGAGGGTATCCTTGAACCGGAGACGAGGGTGCCCTCTCTTTCTGTAACCAGAAGACAGTTGAGAATAGAGGATTTGCTTTGGTAGCCTGTCTGATAACATCCTCATGAGATATCCAGTCCACCAGAGATTCTTTTTGATCAGAAGATCTTCCATAGAGGGCAGCCCTGTCCGTTCGAGTATTTCCTTATTTGTCACTTTGTCCTTCGAGGTTAGCCTCATGAGTGAACGCACAACGATAAATTCTCCAGATTCCATATTTCAGTTGATCGTAGTGTATACATCACATTCTAATTGAGTGCTTCTAGATAATCTTAGCCAATGGCCTGCAGAACAATGCAATGACGGGATTTGTGCAGGCAATCAGTTTGACTTCGGTAGAGGCGCGCGTGTTGGCACAGTCCCGACAATGTGATGGCAGGTCGAAGTGAAATGACTGGTGCGATGAAGACGGATTAACTCAAAGATGGGATCCTTCTCACTGTGCATTTCCATCATTAGCGGTTCACATATTGGCTACAGTTGGCTTCTCTAGCGATTCCCGGTAAAAGAAAGCTAAAACTGTCTGACATTCTGGTAGTGGAAGCCTCGCAGTGGATCATGGGCACTATTAGAGCTTCAGGACATTTGTCTTTTGTCACTTTTGAGACCTAAGCATTGGAGGGGAGAGGAGAAGACAGTGACAGCGTCGGCACTGAATCACCTAATTAGACATTGACGAAGAAATATTCCCTTGACAGTCAGGGATGAGAAAGCCCCAAGATTTAATTCGGGAAATATAGGTTGCATATATATATATATATATATATATATATATATATATATATATATATATATATATATATGAAATGTATAACACATAATGCTCAAATAAAGCACGGAAGGGAATTTTTATTGTTACCTACTTTATTATTCCACTGATTATTCTTGTGCTGCCTCCTCCACACCATTTGGAACCGATGGCGCCACCATCGCTACCCCTCCTCGCCCCCAACCGGTGTGGGAAACCTCACTTGCACCGGGAGATATATGGGATGTATAAGCATTATATAAGTATAATTAATCGGAAGCTTTCACACCTTATTATTTTCTAAGGCATCTACTGCACTGATCTGTTTTTAATCGTTCATCTATTATGAAACTGGGCCGATCGTGTCGCCCTCTGCCTTCAAACACTGTAACTTGTCTGGCAGCGCTCACTCACTATGCCCGCGATACACATATAAATACACATTGGCCCACATATAAATACACATTGGCCCATTTATATATGGAGTTATGTGTCCATATTTATGTTATCTTACCTATATACATATCATATATATATATATATATATATATATATATATATATATACATACATATGGATGCCCCATTATCGCCCATGTTTGTGAATACATAACGGCAAAGTGCAGAGGTGGGGATTGCGCATGTGCCGGCATAGAGTGGCGGTGTTGGGTGCGCGTATGTTGTGTGGAGGGAGACTGGTTAGCAGTGACTGCTGAGATGGTTATTAATACCCGTAGCTGTGATAATTAGCCGCATGAATGGATGGCGGCAGGAGGCGGAAATCACTCAGCGACCATTGGGAACAGCTCACGAGCAGCTCGCACTTCGCTATCCATAAGGGGTTGGACAGCGTCCGGGCCGGTGTCGCAGTTTATTTTCTCAGTGGGTTTAGAGTCTACGCTTGGGGTAATGCGGATGCATCAAAATCGAATGGCATTTCTGCGTATTCGATTAATCAACTTGGGCGACCCTAGCAACTTTTTGACGCACAAATGTGACATCATCGCTCCTAGCAAACCCCAGCCAAGAGGTGGGTTAAACTTGTGTTTAAAAAACTACCACGTACAGCCAGTGGCAGAAACTTGTATTAATAAAAAGACCCAGTTGGGATAAAGGAAAACAACTGAAATATGAAAAGTACTTACTGTAAAGGAACGTTCGTTAACAAGAAGGGTACAAAAGGTATATAAATGTTTGTTAAATTACTGAAAATTAGTAATAATAAACCTGTGAAAGCACGGTCATTATAATATTACAGAAGAGTGACAGATTGGACAGCGGTGCGAGAAAGAGCAGGAAAACTAAAAGAAATGGGAAGGAAATAGAGGGAAAAAAGTGAAGAGTCAAAAAGAAGGTCGGTACACAAAAAAACATGCTTCAAAGACTCTCCCCCGATACATAACTTCCGGTATTCGAGAGATGAAGTAAGAATATATTAGTTATACTAGACTTACTTGTAAGATGACGCATGCGCATAACCTCGAGCATAGACTCTAAACCCAACGAGAATCTAAACCGCGACACCGGGTTTCAACACACACCTTCCGGGGAAGGCCACGGTAATGCCCGAGGGGGGGGGGGGGGGGGGGGCGGGGGGGGGGGCGGTTTGCTGGGGTGGTGGTGGTGGTAGTGGTGGGTGTTGTAGTGTGGTGGAGGTGCGAGGAGGTTGTGAGTGGTGAATTGTGATAGGTTGTGCAGTGTGGTCGGGGAGGGGATCGTGTAAAGAGGTTGTTTGTGCGTTGAAGTTGTGCGTCCTAGCAACATCTATGGTCATACTCTCATATCAGAATGCGTACCGACTTGTGACGGTGCACACCAATGGCAACTTACAGTGCTGCCCCACTGGGAGACCAGGCCACCAGCACCATGACCTGATATTCCACTCAGTTACATTATCCTGACACGGAGCCAACCAGTCCTTGCCCTTTCCTAATAATGCCAAGTCCCCAGTTATGAAGCGACCAGTATCAATTTGTAAGTCATTGGCTTCACTCGACCAGGGTTCGAACATCGGTTTGAATCCCCCTATCTACCAAAAAGGGGGGGGGGGGGGCGTTCAACTCATTTGGCCATCCCGTCTGGTTAGTGTAAGGATATTGTGGGTGCTGCAAGGAGGGTGGTGGGTGGTGTAGTCAGTGTGTAAAATATTCTGACTTTTCAGGTCTGGTTCATAAATAAATAATAGTTTAAATAAATTCTAAAATATCTCCTTTTTACGAAACTGATATCAAGCATTAAGAAAACTGTTTTAATCATATTTAAATCATACAGTTATTTCTATAAAGTCATTATAATAATATTCCAATTATATAAGTAGCCATATAAACCACTCTAATAATACCTGTGAAGAATGCCACAGAATGGGTCCACTAATTAAGTTAAGAAACTAAGTTATGTGTGCCTGTTATGGTATGACTTACAGATGCCAGTATCTGCGGGAGTGTTCAGTATCTGAGGGAGGGTCAGCACACAGGTGACAATGCATGGGGGCTCAGTGTGTGTGAGTGTTTGCAGGACCTGCCAAATCCAGGTGTCAGGCTGGAGGTGGGAGGTGGAGTGTGTGTGTGTGTGGTGAACCCTCCATGCCCCACCTGGTGGCAGTTTGCTGAACTAAACATGATGCAATATGTAAGTCTCAAAGCAAGGCATGTAGAAACTCCTACTATTTTGGAGTTGTCCCAATCTCGGGGACTGGTGACCAATGGTGGTATGTAAAGATAAATAGGGTTGATACTCCCATGTATGTGTGATTGGTGAACTTGATGGAAAAATATGTATCTGACTTGGGGTGGGTTGCCCCCTCCCCAACCCCCTTATCCAGCAACTGTGAACCTGAATTTTGAATGTCTTCCATCTGAATAAAAGAGCTGTGCATGGGGTGTGGCAGGCAGATGACATGGAGACAGCACAGCAGGAGGGGCCAGCCATCCCTCCCTACTCACTTTACCACACTTAATTTCTGTTGGGTTACTATTTCTTGGAACTGATATAGTAAGCAGATATAGTAAGTGGATCATCACTTGAGTAATATCATACATTAGTGCTTTCCGGCCTCCACACACAGACGTTAAAATTCTAGCGTGTAAAATACCGCTAGTTAACAAGTGGATGAAAAAGGAGGGTGTAGCCGTGTTTGTTTGTGGGCGTGCAAGTTCATAGAGATCTCCATCCGCAGCAAACCGAGAGTGGGCGTGAATATGTGGCCCTTTTTTCTCTCTTGTTTTTACTTCTAATGAAGAACGTTTCATACACATCAAAGACCTGCTTTGCAATATTATATGCTTCCGATAGATATATGAGTGCAATTACACTCAAGATATAAAAACAAGCAAATGGACTCATTTTCTTCTTTTTTATATTCCTTTTTGAGTGGGTTTTATTTAGACCATTTCCTTCTTTTTTTTCAAATCAAAGTATATTTATTAAATGATATCTGGGTGGATGGGTTTTCAGTATGAGGGTGAATGCAGAACCTAGCCTTAACAAGGCTAGTAAAGCGTTTAACACCGCACACAAAGTACTTTTATGATCTGAATAAAATGATCATCTACCAAACAATATTGTTTAAATCCAGTATAGCCAAAACACGTGCTTATGAAACTAGCAACATTGGACTATGATAACTAATAACCCATTGACCATTATTTCCACCAGAAACGACGCATTGGAAAGAGGAGAACAAAGATGGTAAAATATGGAGAGTTGTACCACTGCCTAGGTCCATTTCAGTGTGAGTAGGCGAGATGTGGACTGGTTTGTGGGAATCGACTCTCTGAGTGCGCTAAATGCGTCTGCACTGGTGGTCCTGAATAGAGTATATTATAACTGTGTGATACAGCTTGGACACATTCTGTCTGCTTCACAACCATGACGATTATTAGACCATAGCTACATGGAAACTAAAAGCAAATACAGTGAAACCTCTCTAACCTGACCGACCTTGGGACTGACTTTAAGTGGTCCATTTAGTGAGGTGGTCGGATTAGTGAGTTAGAGTATGGTTACAGTGGTATTGTTCTGATGCAAATAAAGTGATCGATATAGGGGAGTGGTCGATCTGTGGAGGGGTTGGTTAGAGAGGTTTTACTGTACTTGAGCATATTTGCAAGAAAGAAGCACAATGAGGACTCTTATATTGCCTACATAGATGTAGGCAATATAAGAGATTCCATTCAAGATGTCACGGTTGCAGGCGAACCCCACCCTTCAGATTCAATAATTGTTGCAATGAAGACGCCTACCAGCCCACTCTGGCTCTTCTTATATACGCCACTATTCATGTAGATCTTTATGGGGACAAGGAAGGCACGATGCCGTGCACTTAATGTGAAGGGTGCATCCATTAAGACAATATTATACAGTAAAACCTCTCGAGCCGACCACCTCCATAAATCAACCACTCCCCTATATCGCTCGCATTATTTGGGTCCCAAACGATCGCCCATAAAATATTGTAACGACTTGGAAAACTTCCTAAATTGACCGCGTTCCTAAATGTACCATTTAAAGTCGGTCTCATGGTCCCCATAATTTAGAGATGTACAGCGCTCGTTTTGCATTCATACAACGGTGTCTTCTGGTTGTCTGAATGTCAGTAGTACCATAGAAAGTCATCAGAAGTCATTAGTACAATAACTCCGAACTGTGCGTAAATTAGTTGAGAGACACTTCTACATATATGGGTGCACCATATCGTGTGGTGGGGGCGGCTTTTTTTTCTCAAAATGGGTCTCTGACTTCAGCTTTGCTCCATTTGAAATGACTCACCCAGGCACTCACGCTACTACACATGCGTACATGTGTGCAGGACCATGTATTGCGATTAAAATATCGATGTGGTGTTGTTCACCTCGGAGAGGTTAATGGATGCTATTGACAGTAATTAGCGCCATGATGGCTGCATTGATGACATAATGGGGCTGTCACACTACGACGTTTCGGGCCAACGCGGGTCGACGCGTGCCGACGTATTGGGTTTTTGTTCGAAACGTCGGTACACGTCCGGTACGTTACCGGCGCGTTACCGGCGCGTCGGCTGATAGCAACGTGTTATCCAACACGTCGGCTCCAGTCGGCGCCTGCCGGCTCGCACCGATCGTTTTGTGCTTGCACAAAACTTTTGGCGCGGACTGACGTGCGCCGACGGGTTGGAGGGGCGTTACGGACACGTTACCAAGACGTCGATACCCGTTGGCGGCGCGCCGAGCGAACGCTGGCAGACCGTTGAGCCTTGTCGGTTAAGGCCCTGTCACACTACGACGTTTCTCACCAACGCGCTTCGACGCGTGCCGACGGGTTGGGTTTTTGTTCAACACGTCGGTACACGTCCGGCACGTTACTGGCGCGTTGCCGGCACGTTGCCGGCGCGTTACCGGCGCGTCGGTACATAGCAACGTGTGAATGGACGCGTCGGCGCGCGTTGGCGCGCGTCGGGGCGCGTCGAGGTTTTGTGCATGCACAAAACTTTGGACGCGCGGCGACGCGCGCCAACGGGTTGGAGGGCGCGTTACACGTCGACACGCGTTGGCGGCGCGCCGGCGGAACGCTGGCAGGACGTTGATCAACGTTAGTTAACGTTGGCTTTTTTTCCCCCAAAATGGGAGCGTTCCGTTGGCGCGTCGGGAACATCCCATCGACGTGTTGTGGGCATGCCATTGGCGTTGCTCCAGCGTTTCTCAGCGCGTTGGACGTGTTGCCGGCGCGCCTGGATGCGTTGGCCGCACGCTGTGGACGCGCTGCGGGCGCATCCTAACGTGTTGCTGGCGGGTATGTACGGGTTCACGCAATACTAACACGATACCAACGCGCTGCCTCCACGCCGTAAACGCGCCGACAGCGCGCCAACAGCGCGCCTACAACGCGCCAATAACACGCTACTGACACGCTACATACATCCTAATAACATGCTACTAACGCGCCAATAACGCGCCAATAACACGCCTCCAACCCGCCACTAACACGCTGCGCCGCGTCAAACTTTCTCCCAAAGCGCCGAAAAGTTCGACGTTTCTCGACGGGTTGCAAATATTTTGCACGTTGCCGGCGCGCCGGCGGAAGCGTCGTAGTGTGACAGGGCCTTTAACATTGGCTTTTTTCCCCCCAAAATGCGACCGTTCCATCGGCGCGTCCGTAACGTCCAATCGACGGGTAGTCGGCGCGATATTGGCGTTGTTCCAGCGTTTCTCGGCACATTGGACGTATTGCCGGTGCGCCTGGACGCGTTGGCGGTGGCTGTGGATGCGCTGCGGGCGCGTCCTAACGTGTTGCTCGCGGGTATGTACGCATTGACACGGTAATAACACGACACCAACGCGTCGTCGACGCGCCTACAGCACGCCGACAACACGCCGATGGCATGCTGGGCACCCGCTGGTGGGACGTTGACATGTTGTTCCGCCACGCGTCGAAACGCGTTGGCCGCGCGCCAAAAACACGGCACTAGCACGTCGAACTTTCTCCCAAAACGCCGAAAACTTGGACGTGTCCCGCGTGCTAGCAAATATTTCGCACGTTTGCGGCACGCCGGCGGAAACGTCGTAGTGTGACAGCCCCATTACAGAGGAGTGCTGACTGGCAGCTCACCAGTACGCTGCCATGTTGAGGCTTGAGTCAGCACTTGTCGCTTTGAGCCCAGATTAAAAGGATGCTCCACCTTGATTATAACATTGCATCGTCATTTCTAATCGAAGAGCCACAATCTCACTGCGCCACGCACTGGATGCGGTGGCCGGATCGGTAGAGCGCGGGCCTCGCGTGCTGGAGATCGGAAGTTTGGTTTTTGGTCGAGTCAAACAATGACTTATAAAATTGATACTTGCAGCTTCCTAGCCTGGCGATCGGCATCAATAGGATAGGGTAGGGACTGGTTAGCTCAGTATCAGGATAATGTTACTGAGTGGGATATCGGATCACCATGCCAGTGGGCTGATTTCCCAGTGGGGTAGTACTATAAAGTGGCCATGAGTGTGCACTGACACAATTCAGTCGTTACCCATCCTGATATGACCATAAATGTTGCCAGTATCTAAAACTCCAACAACCAACACACTATTAGTATTATACATGCCTACATGTGTGTAAGAGCTTGTATTGTGATTAAAATATCGATTTGGTGTTGTTCACGTGGGAGATGTTGATGGATGATATTGACAGTAGTTAGCGCCATGATGGTTGCATTGACGACATTACAGAGGAGTGCTGAAATTATAACCATCGATTCTAATATGCATATGTAATTCACGTGCTTGTGTTTATTTATATGAGAACCCACTTACTTTCATATACACATGTCCTAGACTAAGAGCATTGCAGTATTAATTATTGCTCCTCCAACAATGATTGTATTAGCAAATTTCACTTCAATAAATAACGGCAAACATCACATTGGAAACAGTGGTTCTAGTGCCAAGACTAAAGATAAGCACGGTTGGGCCTTGTCAGTAATGAGGTGGGCTGATCAGTTGTGAATATATCCTGATGACCTACAATAGGAATCAATAAGGAAGTAATGGTGGATGTGCTACGAAGTAAAATACACCCCCAGCTAGAATTAAATATACCTAATTAACACTAGCAGCCAGGGAGCACTATCGAACGTGATTGTTGACTCAGCATAAAACACAGTTTGAGATTTTACTCACTGGGGAAATTCAGGCCGAACTTTGCGGAAAACATTCATTGTAATTGACGTCACTAGGTTAATTAGTTGGGATTACGTTCCATTGGCACTAGCATATCGGAATATTGATTAAAATGAATAGTGTAGCTGACATCCATCCCATCTGATTACCATTCATAACCGACGCGTGCAATAAAACTGTCAGCTTCATAAAACAAGCAGAGTTGGTTCTCTAACGGCGAGCACTGCAATTAAAGTGTGTAGGAGAGCATGAGGAATCAGCCTACTCTATCCCTTCGTTGTAGCTGTGTGAACCGTGATACATTAAATGAAGAGGTCAGGGGCAAAACCATGTAAACGCCAATCCAAAATGTTGATTAAATTGAACGATTTTTGTCAAGAAGCTAATTACCATTCTTATTAATTCCGCTTTTCTAGTGATATAATGATTATGGAGCAATGAACCACAAAATAAGAATCTGAAGAAAAGGAACTTTTTGAAGGTGTAATTTCAATGTTTTATCTCTATTTTTGAATTGGTGTTTACGTGGTTTTGCGCCGGCACCCTTCATTAATATAGCTTACAAACCGGAAGTTGGGATGAGTACCCCGCCCACTCTTATCCTTCACACTAGAGCCTACATTTTTAATTGAATTTCCACCGATGACAACATAGCTCCCGAAGACCAAACAGGTGGGATTATTATCACACATTTGAGTCTAATGCAGAATATAGTGAAATTGTCCTAACACATACTTGACATTAGATAAAATACCACTTTCTTAATGTATTTTCCTCACCTTCCACATGTAAGCTGAAGTTGTGACCTGTCGTGCTGTGACCTGGGCTAATGTTGGTATAGACACATGTGGTTTGACTGTCGGAATGTGCTACACGTAGAACTGTATATAGATATGCAGCCGTTATTGTAAATAATGTATACATTGCCTGAGAAGACTTGCATGCCCAGGAGCATGCCTTCACACATCTATGGAGTACTACTTACATATACGATTATTTCGGGTTAGACTAGCACGCGCCCCCCACCCATCTATGATTCCCAAGCTCCTCTTGCCTCATTATCAGATGTGCCTTTGTCTATCTCGCCCAGACGGACGATGCTTTATGAAGCACTCCTGATGGAGACTTTGGTGTATAATCGCAATCATATTTGTGTAGGAACAATGCAGTCAATACACCTCTCAACTGGTGTAGGGCATGCACATATATTCTATTACTGAACAGGCCTGCAACTACTCTCAATTTATTCGTCCGTAGCTGGTTTGAGGTAGACACAGAGAACGATACTAAAGTGTTTTGATAACATTAACTATGCAGAACCAGGTGATATATTACCAGGCACATATAAACCCGCCAACACCTAGTATGATCTAGGGCGTGTCGACAATCTGACAATCGCGAGGTACTTTAATGGTAGGAATTAGGATGGGGTCCTGTAAGCTAGGCGTTGTACCATGTCTAATGCACTAGGATCACCATAGCAGGGAATGCCGTCATGAATTACGTCATGCTTACTTTTATCGTGTTAGCGCACCCTCAAATGACACTTAATACACTTTCCTTTATGTTACACCTCTAGAAGAGTATTTGAAAAGACACTTCCTGGCGTACTAACACTATAGCGAAATACAATATTAAATATTCATCACATGGCGGGTAATCGAGTTTAATTAAATGTTGTACACACGACAAAGCACACAGGGGACAATGGAGTAAACTCAAATGGTGACGTCACAACCCTTGCCACAGTTAGGCCGCCAATTCCCAGTCCTGGTACGTTATTTTAGTACAACTGACCAGACTGGATGGCTGAATGAGTTGAACGTCCTTCTCCTGATTGTGGAGATCGAGGGATCCAAACTCATGGGTTTGTGAGTTCAAACTCTGGTCAAGTCAAACCAATGACTTAAAAATGTATACTTGTCACTTCCTAGCCAGATGCACGGCATTATTAGGATAGGGCAAGCAGTGGTTGGCGCATTGTCAGGATAATGTGAATGAGTGGGATATCAGGTCATGGTGCTGGTGGCCTGGTCTCCCAGTGTGGCAGCACTATAAAGTCTCCATGAGTGCGCCCTGTTGCAAGTCGATATCCGTCCTGATATGATCTTATTTGTTGCTAGGACGCCAAACAACAACAAACAAACAAACTTTAGTGCAGCCACTATTCCGGTAATAATCGGTTACGCAATATCTACTCAGCAGAAGGTATATTTCAAAGCTAACTTGCATATTTTTTAATCTCCCTTTTAGAATATGCTGAGCCTTATTAATACTGATAAATGTATGGAGGTGTTGAGAAAATAGAACTAACTTCCTGTCACAATCAAACCTCAGATTGCAGATTAGAAAAGTGTTACCATGGAGACTTAGATCGGCATGTTGACAAGCGATACTTCAGATGCTCGTCGTTCAAAGCTTTCCCAGAAATCCTCCAAATTTGTCCAAATCCGCTGACGGTAAGTTTTGATGTCGCAATTTTGAATTCCCCCCCCCCCCCTGCACACATGCGAAAGAGAAAAAAAATTAATGTATTCGGAAATCGCGTGGCCTATTATAGGGAAATGAATGGGGAAACTGTTGAGTGGGGAGTTGGAGCAAGGCCTGCAATTTGCCTCTTATAATTAGCCGTTAATAGGGCAGGTCATTATGGCTGACACACACTCCCTCACACACACAGTCACATACTCCTCCTCATGGCCCCGTTGGGATATACAATTCATCAAACAATATTCCCAAACAATACCTTCCTAAATTACTCGAATAGGCATTATTCCAATGTTAATTCCCACCGATGGTGAAATACACATATGCGTCATATCCTGTAGTCATATTCGGTGTTTAGTTTGTTAAAGGATAAGTTACTGAGGTGTCTTTGGGTTGGCGTGGACATGGCTTGGGGCGCAGATATTTCAGTAAGCAGGCCTCTTGCCCCCTGGTCCCCTTGCCCACCAATGGCACCGAGTAGGTGCAGGCACGTCAGCCGCCGCTCCAGCGTCCCGCAGACGCTATTCAAACCGCTTTTAATTATCTTTAATTAAAGTGACGTCACAACTAGCCATTCATTATGCTCTCGTGGGGTAAAACTAATGATTCCCCGATCGAAATTAACGAATTTACGCCCGCCAGAAAGTAATCCATGAATGGGATTTTAGTTTGCTTCCTACAGCGCCGGAAGTCGTAGGAGGGGTTGGTGCCAACTTAGAGCGGGACATTTCAATCACATAAAGACACAAGTATGTCTATTGTGGTCATTCCTGTGAAGGTAGACTTCCTAGTATTGGTCTTCGTTGGAACTGGTCAGCCTAGTGTTAGTTCCACAGAAACTGTAGGGGGTAAAGGTCAATGACAAGGGTGGTGGAGGTTGAAATTAAACTTACGGTGGACATCTGTCATTACTGAAGACTCATTAAAGGGCTGGGAAAGTAGCCCCAGAGATAGATGCTGAGTAGGAGCGGAGAGAGCGACACCTAGCGCGCGGAGCGCTATGGGCATGCGCAAAGTACGCAATGCAGAGCAGCCGGAAGGGGAAGGGAAGGAAGGGAAGGAAGGGAAGGAAGGGAAGGAAGGGAGGGAAGGGAAAGAAGGGAAGGAAGGGGAGGAAGGGAAGGAAGGGAAGGAAGGGGAGGAAGGGAAGGAAGGGAAGGAAGGGAGGGAAGGAAGGAAGGGAAGGAAGGAAGGAGGGAAGGAAGGGAGGGAAGGGAAGGAAGGGAAGGCAGAGAAGGGAAGGAAGGGAAGAAAGGAAGGGAAGGAATGGAAGGAAGGGAAGGAAGGGAAGGAAGGGGAGGAAGGGAAGGAAGGGAAGAGAGGGAATAAAGGGAAGGGAAGGGCAGGGAAGGAAGGGAAGGGAAGGAATGACCAAAGGAAGGGAAGGAACGAAGGAACGAAGGAAGGAAGGGAAGGAACGAAGGGAAGGGAAGGAAGGGAAGGAGGGAAGGAATGAAGGAAGGGAAGGGAGGGAAGGAAGGGAAGGAAGGGAAGAGAGGGAATAAAAGGAAAGGAAGGGAAGGGAAGGAAGGGAAGGGAAGGAAGGGAAGGAAGGACCGAAGGAAGGGAAGGAATGAACGAAGGAAGGAAGGAAGGAACGAAGGAAGGAACGAACGAAGGAAGGAAGGAAGGAACGAACGAAGGAACGAAGGAACGAACGAAGGAACGAAGGAAGGAACGAAGGAAGGAACGAAGGAAGGAACGAAGGAACGAACGAAGGAAGGGAAGGGAAGGAAGGGAAGGAATGGAAAGAAGGGAAAGAATGGAAGGAAGGAAGGGAAGAGAAGGAAGGAAGGGAACGAATGGAAGGAACAGAAGGAACGGAACGAACGGACGGAACGGAAGGAATGGAAAGAAAGGAAGGAAAGGAAGGAAAGGAAGGAAAGGAAGGAAGGGAGGGTGTGGTTTATTGCCCAGTAACAATGTAGTCCTTCCAGAGTATTTCATAGCTTCGATATGTCATTAGCTAACTAGCTATAGTATTAGACATTCATTAGGAATATTTATTCAGTATTTAATGATCATTAATGTTTTATAGCTTAGATATTTCGTTAGGTAACTAGTTATATGGCTGGCTTAAGAGTAGGAACAACACGGAGCCAAGCCAATGCTCCCATTTACACTTTATGTCAATGCTTGACCGCGTTAGATGGCGCAACACGGCGCAAGCATTGACCAAAGTTCAATTATGTTGAACTTTCAAGGTCAGTACTTCCACACATCAACAGAATAGTACATGTTTGTGGAATAATGTATAGAAATTGTGAATACAAACTGTCTTAAATATCAGGTCGACAGTTCAGCTAATCAGAAGTGGTCAGGTCAGTTGAGCCGCATTCGACCCGGACGACTCGGGTCACCCGAGTTGATGGAAATTCAAATCGACCACCGCGAGTGGAGTCGACAAAAACACATGCCGTGTGTAAAAAGTCCAAACCCCTGGAAAATAGGTCGAACTTAGCGCAAAGCATTCAGACTTTCACAGCGACGTTCCACTGGTAGCACTGCTCACCATTTTGCGCCATCACACGGCGCTAACCAGCATAAAGTTGATGGCATCACAAGCTGTCAAAAGTATAAACGGGCCGTAAGGCAACTGGATTCAATTTGACAACACTAATGTGTGTTCGCAGGGATGCCTAACAATAATACAGTACATAGGTATGGGAGCTATTCTAGTCACCTTCATATGTCTGAGTGAGGTATCACAAATGGTCTACATAATCTGAGCCTACTTTAATGTAAGTAGCCCACACTGATATCGTGCAAAAGAATATTCTAGAACAGTAGAAGTAAATCTATATTTTAACCGTCAAAAGACACGCAACCAGTCATGTGTTTTCTCATGCTTTTGAAGTTGGAGAGAAGTTGCCTGCTGGTTGGTATATGTAAAGCACAATCGCACACACATTCTTAATCCCCCCTTCCACTGTCAGGGTCTGCATATTAGCCTTCCATGTGTTCTGTAATCCTTTACCAGGGTTCTTCCACCATGATCCGCAGCGGTCACGATTGGCATATAAATGGGGAAGGCCGGTGTTGCGGTTTCCGCGGCACACCAGTTTGCCAGGGACACATCCATTCAAATGCATTGTCAATGGCAGTGAGCAAATCTTCATACAGAAAAAGTCATATATCTCTCAAATTACACCACCTAGAAACAAATCGCTTAGTACACATATAAAAAACATGTTTACCAAAAAGACTATATTAAATTGATAAGGTTGGGGTTCTGGATTTCTATTAATTTTGAATAAAACTAACGTTTTGCACAGCGCGTACGGTCAAACTCAAGGCATTGTCAATGGTTGTGAGCAATCTTCATACAGAAAATACAGAAAAAGTGAAAAATCTCTAAAACCACACCACCTAGAAACAAATCGTTTGGTACACATATAGAAAACATCTTTACCAAAAACATTATATTACATTTATAAGGTTAGTGACGATGCTGTTCGATTTTGATGCATGCGCAGAAGCGATGTGTCCCTCGCAAACTGGTGTGCCGCGGAAACTGCAACACCTGGTGAGGGGAAAATCGGACACATTTTATTTTTCAAATCGAAAGAAAACAGTCTAGATGTGGCTTTCATTCACCCAACGGAACTTGATAAGTAAAAGTATTTGAAATAGGCGAGTTTGAGGATAACATCAAAGGATCTACATCATTAGCTGTGTCGCATAGTAGGCGATGAACCGAAGCAACCCCACAACGTGTTACCTTCCTCGCATAGCAAGCCATGAACAGAATCAGAGTAGTGCAACACCAGAAAGTGTTAATTTCTCAGCATAGTAACTCATATGCAGAATTAGAGTAGTGCAACACCAAAAAGTGTTAATTTCCTAGCATAGTAAGCCATAAACAGAATCAGAGTAGTACAACACCACAAAGTGTCATGTTCTGGGCAGAGCAGGCCTATCACTGTGGTATTTGCAACACCACACAGTGTTGTTTTCAAGCACAATATGCGATGAACAGAAGACGCATATTGCAACACCATGAAACAGTATCTTCTAGGTCTACGGAGAGTCATTATAACCGTGCATGTCCCTTTAAGAAAATGTAAAAACAGGTCACCTGATCGCATCAGATTCTACTTAGATAACAAAGAGAAGAGATCTATTTGATAGGAATTTCCAGAAGTGATTTTTAATTAGGTCACGTTGGATCGCTCTTGGGTCGTCGTCTTAAACTCTACTCGCAAAACGTAACATATTTCCAGACTGGTTCTAACTTATGATGGTAATGTTACGGTCTTCCTCATTCCACTCCTCCTTGCCCTATCCTATGTATGCCGAGCGCCAGGCTGGCAAGCGACAAGTATCAATTTTTAAGTCATTGGTTTATACCCACGATCTACCAACACTGGAGACAGACGACTAACTCATTCAGCCATCCCGTCTATTGAGTGGGTCTATCTGGTTGGATAGAGATATATATATATATATATATATAGAGATATATATAGATATATATAGATATATATATATTGTGTTACTGGCATCCTGATGCGATATCCAACTCAGTCGTATTATCCACAAATACTAAACCTGTTCTCGCTAGTGCGCCTAGTGCCGGGAAAGATAGCGTCGTCCACCAATGTTCCAATGCTGTTCAAGTGATCAGCTTTGACCCCCCAGACGCGGTCACCTTACCGCTAGAGCCCGGCGTGCGATGTTTGTGGCCATTACTCACATTACTCAGCGGGTGAGTTATGGGTGGCCTGTGAAGAGTTAGTGCGCTCAGAGTGGCCTGTGGGGCGTATCCATATGCCGGCCTCAACTACTCGGGTGCCGGTCATTTCCACCCCAGTCATCCCGGATCAAAGTTACATTGATCCCTACATCTGGGCCCCGGGCGGCCATTTTGTTTGATGGCTGTCCATTCTGTGTGACGGACGGTCCCGGTGTGTGTGACCCCTACTGGTGTCGGAGGGAGTGGGCCGATCCACACAAATAGGTCAGGGGTCCTTAATTATGCCATCGCCGCCAGAGGGAGCCACGGCGAGTAGGACAGCAGCAGATCGATCCGCGTTGGTACAAACCGGAAGTGTCAATTAGCGTGTGGCTAGAGGTGGTATGGAAATAAGGTGGTCCCTCTATCAGCCCGACGTTAAGGCGCTGTCACATTACGGCGTATGGCGGGAGCGTATGGCGGCGTAGCGGCTTACGTCATATACGTCACCATACGCCGCATACGCTACGCATACGCTACGCATACGCTACGCATACGCTACGCATACGCTACGCATACGCCGCCAGTGCCGCAACACGCCGGCGTATGTGAAGCCTATGATGCATACGCCGCCATACGCTTTCATAAATCCGTCCGTCCAAATTTTTTTGTGCATGCTAAAAAAAACGCGACCTATGAGGGCGTATGGCCCATACTGTCAAAAAATGTCACAGCACGCTCCCATACGCTCCCATACGCTACACATACGCTACGCATACGCTACGCATACGCTCTTCATACGCTCCTCATACGCTCAAAACACACCCGAAAGTGGCACCCGATGGCGTACGTAGGTTTTCAATACGCTCCCGCCATACGCCGTAATGTGACAGCCCCTTAACTGTTAGTGATTAGTGGGAATCAAAAGTGTACCCCGAGTGAGAGAGTAGAGCAGTCGATGTGCATATGGGAGGTTGTGGGATCGATTCCCGGGAAAGTCAATTCAAAGACATTTATGTCCGTTGCTAGGTAGTTGGTATTACTAGGATAGGACAATCAGCAGTGGAATAAAGAAGGCCAATTATCCACAGCTGGAATTTCTCCAGCTTAAAGTTGCATAGTCCGATGGTTTTGAGTTTCAGAAATTTTCTGAGATGAATACATAAGGTTCATCGTTATAATGTACCTTACTTTAGCTTGAAGTAACTTTTATTTTAAGTGGGTAACATTTGAGATGTTTGAAGTGCAACCATGCAAAATTAATTGCGCATGCTTGCCAAAACTCTGGCACCATAGCATTCTGCAGTAAAATGAGTTATTCAATTGCCTCACTATTCCCTTCTGTGTGGTGCCAAATGCTTAATAAGTGCATCAGTATCTAAGGTAGATATGTCGAATCAAATTTAGATCATTGTTTTGGTTTTAAAAAGTTGATGATTTCATTGGATTCTGCAGCTTTAATTAAAGCTGCATAGTCCGATGAAAACATACGACTTTCGAGCAAAAACAATTATCTACCTATGATTCTACATATCTACCATTGACACTGGTACACTTATTAAGCATTTGTCGCCACATAGAAGGGAATACTAAAGCAATTTAATGTAACTGGTTACTGCATAAGCCGATGGCGTCAGAGTTTTGGCATGCTTGCCAAACTTAATTTGGCATGTTTCCACTTCAAATATCTCAAACGTTAGCCATTTAAAATAAAAGTTACTTCAAACCAATGTGAGGTAGAGTATAACGATCAACTTAATATGTTTGTTTTTGTTAGTCTCTGAAAATGACAGATATCGGACTGTGCAATTTTAATTAATGTAAAAGCAAAGAACAATCAAATCGCAGCTCTGCCCCGACAATACATCACGATCGGTCTCCTATTCGACAGGTGTTCTTTGTATCACTATATTTATGTTATGGTAATGTGTAGCGAGACACCTGTTTGGCACATGGGGGGGGGGGGAGGAGTCATATTTGAAGGTGTGTGTTTGCTGGTGGGGATTCACAGTGTGGAAGTCAATTACATTCAGGTATGTATCGCGTCCGTCCGTTATAGGTGGCGACTGATTAATCAATATGCTGAGTCATAGTCACTTTAAGCCCCAGATGTTTAGGCAGACCACCCCCGGACCAGTCACCCGGACTGTCCTGGACTGTCCTGGACAGCGCCGATAAAATCGCTATTTTGGTCGTTTTTTGCCTCGCAGTCAAACCTACATGGTCTAGCCCCCGGTCTAGCGGGACCACCCCCGGACTACCCGGTGTACCCACGGAGTAGTCACGGATCAGTCCAGGACTGGAAGTGGCCTTGCTCCTGCTATATATATACAAAAATGGGGCTCATCCTGGACTGATCCATTGTAAACCAGGCTATCCGTGGCGATCCGTGGCTGATCCGTGGTCATCCGGCATGTCCGGGTCTTATCCGGGCCGGACCAGCCACGGATCACGCCGGATCACACCAGGTCACCAAGCACCAGCCAGGGATGGGCCACGGATCATCCCGGATGATAGTCCGGGGCTCGTCTGGCCCCTGATCCGGGTAGGTGTGACTGGAGCTTCACACTGAGGCTAGTCAGACCTATATTCATGTCTAAATGGGTGGAAGGTGGTTCCAGATCAGCTGAAGCTACTTATGAAGAGTTCAGGCTAAACAAAAAAACATGTAAACGCCAATCCATAAATGTAGTTTAAATAAAAGATTTGAACATATGTTTACTTCTCAATAATTCCACTTTTCATATCATCACATGCTTATGAACAAAAAAAGAAGGAGTACAAAAAAACCTTTTTGAAAGTTTTATTCAAAGGTTTATCTCCATTTTTGGATTGGCGTTAACTTGGTTTTGCACATCAACTCTTCATATACATGTATATGGGCCAGCTGAAATCCGCCCCTGTCCATATGAGGAGTACAATGTTGCCTCATGGATATAATCTCATGACTCATGTTTTGCATCAAATATGGCTCTCCGTGTTTTGTGATGTGTTATGGCCCTATGTGCGAATGAGTTCAGAATGTATTGATGCCATTCGATTGAGAACCAATTATGGAGTAATAAGTTTGTATGTTTGTTGTTTTACATCCTAGCAACATCTAAGGTCATATCAGGACGGGTACCGACTTGTGAACGTGCTTCCCCAATGGGAGACCAGGCCGCCAGCACCCTGACCCGATATCCCACTCAATCACATTATCCTAACACTGAGCCAGCCAGTCCTTGTCCTATCCTAATAATACCGAGCGCCTGGCTAGAAAGCGACAAATATCAATTGTTAAGGCATTGGTTTGACTCAACCAGGGTTCGAACCCATGAAGTCATGTGTTCGGATCCTGCTGATCCCCCGATCTCCCAAAACAGGACACAAACGCTCAAGTCATTCAGCCATCCCGTTTGGTCATGGAATAACAATGTCACTGTACTGTAATAATAGACAGGTAAATTGCTATCTGTATATTCATAGTAATACAAATAATTCACAATAAGGACTGCCTAGAACCAAGTAAATCATTCAAAATATGGCATTCACACCATAGCGCACCAATAACCATCAAATTAGGTTAAATATCCGAAATGAACATTAACATTCAGAATAAACACCGATGATGACAATATTTGGAAATCACCATCATAATCAGTCTTCAGTTAATTGCCGCCACAAAGCAACATTAGTTTTCTTAATTAAAATTCCATCCACTTTCAGTCTTGCTCGACTTTGTCTATCCTAATTACTCTCAGCACTGCCCTTCGATAATATTAATTAGCATTAGCAATCCACGGCTAAAACTCCTAACGAGTTCAAATTGCAAAAACATGGCCAATAGTATTGAGCTGCATGCTGTCGCAGCTTGTCTAATAAATGAAGCTAGCTAAAGTATTCTGAATTGTAATTTTAAATGTACACCATCTCAATGATGTGTGTAAAAACCAGTTGTCATTTATTGCTTCTGATAGTGATATGGTTATTTAGTTTTAGACTAGGACCCGCCCCCTCTCCATCACCCGCCCCCACACTTCGCTAGGTCCTCTTGCCCCATTATCAAGTGTGCTTTCGTATATATCTCCCAGATAGACAATGCTTTATTAAGCGCTGCTGAGGGAGACACTTGCTGTATAATTGGAATCATGTCTGTGTTGTCACAAGGCAGTCAGTACACCTCTCAGTTGGTGTAGAGACCGGAAAGGGTAGTTGACCTGATTCTATACAAATGTTGCCTGGTAGAATATTACTAAGGGCAAGCCTGCTTAATACGTCGGTTCTAGACGAGCGCCGCTGGTTCCTGAGGAAGGACTGGAGGACTGAAGCTGTGACCGGGCAGGATTGAACGCCACAGGTAGCATGAAGGGTCCCCCTTTCAGCCCTATATTTCAGTCAAGGTTCTGTGATTTAATTTAATTTTCAACCCGCCCCCCCCCCGACATACTCACCCACTCCACCTCATTGCACACACTCAGTTAGTAACCTCACACAATATATGTACGGTAGAACCAGCTTATATGTGTATTTAGTTGACACCAATAAGGGAATGTGGGCACTTTAAGAAAAAAGGATATCAAGCCAAATGCACAATGGTGGGCTTAGGTTTTGTTTTGTTGGGGAATAACACTACAGCAACTAACCAACCTCTCCTGGCCCTCATAGAGGACTGGGTTTGGGCTCCTAGATTAACTTTTTCTCTCGATCCCCCCTGTGCCTCCCCACCCACCCGCCCCCTTACCCCTCACCCCACCCCCGTCTGATTTCTCTGACCAGTCCCCACCAGAAGCCAAATCCCGGCCGCATGGGACCACATTTGGCAGTGCCGATACAGTCTTGCAGATTTGCAGCCTTCAGTGTAACACCGCAACTGAAAACTCCCCAAAAACAATGCGCATGACCGGCTCAGTGACTGGCGACGACGGATTATAAGCTGTGGCAAGGCCGACGGACGGCGGGAGGCGGGGGGGGGGGGGGTATTGTTTTGGGGAAAGACTTAAAACTGAAAGATGGGGGAAAGCATCCTGTGGCGCGACTAAACATTCGTCAAAACAAAGGCTTAACAACGGGCCCTGATTGCTCACAATGCCCAGCCCGAGTGGATCTCCAATATTTATTCAGCGTAAGGAATAAAAGTTGGCGATGCGATCATTATGGATTTGTATTTATCCCGGTTTTAGGCGGGAATTTATTTTTGTAGAAATTCTTCAGGGAAAAGATTTAAAATAAAACAAAAAGCACACTGCAGGATTTGTTGTCAAGGTGGTCCTGCCTGAGAGCATGGGCTGGTTTGAAATTGCGATTTTGTTTGATTGTTGTTTTGTGTGTGTGTGGAATGTGTCAGCAAATGGGAATCCATAAGCGTCTGTCACTGTGTGTGAGTGGGTGTTGGCGGGGGGGAGTGAGAAGCAGGCTTACAGTTCACAGCTGGGTGGACCTAACAGCTGTTGCAGGATGCTGTTACCTTGGAGAATTATCAGAATAAATTGCCTAAATAAGATCGCTTATGAAAAGTGAAGTCAAACAAGATAGTCTCCTAACTCCAATGAAATCTAACACTGTTAGATGACTGTGTATATATTAAGGTGTCTCAAAGGTCACTACCTATCTCGCTAACATTGGATGTTATTCTTAGCAACAAAAATGCTATCCTGTTGTAACGATATGTATCTTTAATGAACCTGTATTTACGAAATATTAATTGGTTTATGTCGATTTTTTTAATAATTGTTAAATTTTAAATTTCACTGTTGATGAACATTGAAGAAGAAGTGCTTCTGGTAACATGCAAGATAAAAGGCTTGACATGCGAGAAAACTAGAGACACTTTGGAGAGGAAGTGTCAGAAGAATAGTCCAACAGACAATGCAATTCATGAGTTAACAACATTTCAGAAAACTGAATATGTGCATGATGACAGCAGAACTGGATGCATTCAACTGCGTAGAGAGACTCTGTAGCGAAACGTATGGTTACCATGTGGAGCACAAATTCTTTGTGGCATAAACTTTGAAATAAATATATGTTCGTGTATTAATCCAGTTTTTCGTAATCCCAATTATTTTTCTAAATAGATAGTGACTTTTGAGACAATCTGTATCGGTATATATCTAAGTGTACCTATATGCCTCCTTTTGTATCTACAGTAACACCTCCCTAAGCGACCACCTCCACAGATCGACCACCCCCCCTATATCGATCGCCTTATTTGGGTCCCGACAATACCATTGTAACCATATTCTAACTCCCTAACCCGGCCACCTCCCTAAATCGACTACTTAAAGTCGGTCTCAAGGTTGGTCGATTTAGAGTGGTTTTACTGTGTATGTATTTAAATAGAAGTTTTTATATAAATATCTGAGCCGAGGTGGTGTAATGGTTAGCACACTGGCCTGCAATGCAAAGAGATGTGGGTTCGAGCCCCGCTCTAGGCGCAATATTTCCCATTTTCATCACATCCCACGACATTATATATGTGAATGAATGTAATATAATATGGCCGGAAAGCACAGCAGTCAGTGCCTCAGCGTCAGAAATTTAGCTTTATTCGCTAAATAAAATATATAATCCCCCCCCCCCAAATATATATGCGTGCTAGTTATTGTATTAGGCGAATGTAAATATTCTGTATGACAGGCTCACTTTGATGTGTTATTGTCAACACCAACAAAAACTTTCAATTGCATAGCACCATCGAAGGCTTATACCAGTGGCGCCATCTGTACTCGCGTCACGCCGCACCTCGGAGCCCAATAGAAGGTCACAACAACACTTGAACCTTCAACTATCGACCATCCATACTGGCTCTCACTGAGGCCGATTGGTTTGCATATCGGCCAGCTAGAGAAGTGCTAGAGGGTGGTAGCGGGAGGTCTTGTATAGGCGGGGGAAGGGGTGTGTGTGGGGGGGGGGGGGGGGGGGGGGGCACAAAGAGAGCAGAAGAGACATTAGCTTGATTGCACACTAATCGGTGAATGGCCCCCATATGAATTAAATATAATCTGTTCGTTAGACATGGTATATGTTTGAGGCCCACCGGTTTTAGAAATATTCCACTTTGAAATACTGTGCACTGGCAAACTCAATGGATGTGCCCTTTTGTTGTGCAGCCAAAGTGGTGCGTAAACACGTCCGGTTCATCGATGTTTGTAAAGCGGCTGTCACACATCACCGGATTGGGGAAATGGAAAGGAACCGAACAAAGTCTGTTGATATCTGGCAAAGTCTGGTTTATGTCTGTTGCATATCTGTTGATATCAGTTGATATCCGGCCTGATCCAGTACAATTTTTGAACATGCACAAAACTTGGAACGTATGGTGCCGGATTGACCTCTATGGTTCTTGTCAAGTTTGAGTCCGTTTAGTCTGCTTACCATCCATTGGTTATCCATTCATGTCCGTTTCATGTCCATTTCATATCTGTTCGTCCAGCAGCCTTTGACCCGATATTGCAATATTTTGACACATTGTATACATTTTGATACTTATCAGGCCCGAACACCACCGGACTAGACAATTCTGTCCGTTGCTCAATCCGGTGATGTGTGACAGCCTCTTTAACATTGAAAGAGGTCTATAACACAAGCCTCTCTTCGGGCGCACATATATAAACACTTAATTCGATATGTGTTTACAGTTGAACATTACTTTTCTTTTTCTTGTCTTTAAGTAATGCATATGTATCCAAAAGAGGTTTTATATTTCCAGTCGTCGATTGAATTACATAAGAAGTTGAATAATTAAAATAATCTCATTTAACCTGCAAATAACAGATCCACTTGGTTTTAATATAGTAGTAATTGAAATGCAAAATTGCTTTAGAATTGCAGTTCAACTAAATCCAATGAACATTGCATCATCTATGGATATTCAAGTTATCAGATTTTCGAAAGTAAATACACACCGTGTTTCTCTATGCAAATATTCACGTTAAATAGAACCTTCCTCGCGACTAGTCAGAAATCCAAGCAGGAGGGTCTGAAATAAAATGCATGATTATCCATACAATTGTGTTCTAAATATTTTAATCTCGGTAATTTCTTTCTATGTTGCACAGAGTTCTTCTCCAAACAGGGGCCCCATTTTAGGATTTCACAATTATGATGGTATTACACTTCACAGTGTTCCCTTTCTAAGATCTCGTGCCACCGTCGGCATGATATTCCACTCAGTCACATTATTCTGATACTGAGCACTAGCAGACCGGTTTGGTGCCAGAGTACAAAGTGGTAAGTAGTCGGGTAGTAGCCTAGTCATGTACACGACCAACATCCTACATGGTAAGTGAGCGAACACTCTAACCACTAGACTGTTCCGACTGCGTAGAATGAACACATGAACAGAAAACCCTCCTGTAAGCATACACCACCCCCTGCTCTCCTACTTTATTGGTCCTAGCAGAATGTGGGTGAATACACCCCGGCACTATGGGTAAATGAACCCGGGAACTATTGCTAAATGCACCAAGGCATTATGGGTAAATGCACCCAGCATTATGGGTAAATTCACTCTGGAATTATGGGTAAATACACCTGACATTAGGGTACATTCACTTTGGAATTATGAGTAAATGCACCCGACACTAGGGGTAAATTCACTCTGGAATTATGGATAAATGCACCCGACACTAGGGGTAAATTCACTCTGGAATTATGGGTAAATGCACATGGCACTAGTGCTAAATTCACTGAGGAATTATGGGTAAATGGGCCCTGGCATTATGGGTAAGTACAGTATTTGTAAATGCACTGTGGCACTATCGGTAAGTACACTATTTGTAAGTGCACTATGAGTAAATAGATACAGGCACTCTGGGTAAATGCACTATGGGTAATTAAACCGCTGGACTATGGCTAAATGAACAATGAAACACTGGGTAACTGCACTCCAGAATTATAGGTGACTGCATTGTGGCACTATTGATAAATACGCCCCGACACTATTTGTAAGTGCACTGTGGGTAAATATGTCCCAAGACTATGGATGAATGCACTATGGGTAAATTCGCCCCAGGACTGTGGGTAAAGTTCCCTATGGGTAAGTGCACCCTGGCACTATGGGCGAATGTGATGTGTAACTATCGGTAAATTCGCCTTGACACTATTGATAAATGCACTGCCACAGAGCAGGGGCCATATGCAGGAGTCGGTGGTAAACGGTGGTAGCGAGCCAAAACGGTGGTAAGCGGGAATTTCCCGGTTAGCGGCTAAAAATGGTATGCACGAGGCGGTGATAGGCCTAACACCAAAAGCTTAACCGGTGTTACCCTACCCCTGGAACATAGCAGGTTTACAGCAGTCAGTTAAGCCCAAATCTATTCAATGCTGTCATATTTAACAGAATTACATACGCAATAAGTGAAATTTTGATTAAATTAACCCTGAATTCGAAGCAATATTAATGCTGCCGCCGCAACGGCGGCGATATTAATATTTATATTTTCGAATCGACAAACGTAAAGTAAACAAATCGCCGTCGCCGCTGCATCGACGTCGCTTTCCATACTGCCGGCGGTGGTGGTTGCTTGCATCGGTCGGTTTGAAAATATTAATATCACCGCCGTTGCGGCGGCAGCATTAATATTGCTTCGAATTTAGGGTTAATTTAATCAAATTTCACTTATTGCGTATCTAATTCTGTTAAATATGACAGCGTTGAATAGATTTGGGCCTAATATATGCCTACAAACGCAGAGGGATTTCCCAAATCTATAAATAACTTCACGTTTAGCTATCATGAAAGTGTTACGCGCTCCTGCATACGGCTTGACCGCATTCCCCGGCTCGGAGATAGCTAAACGGTAACAGGCTGTAACACCAAACCACGCTAACACTGACTCCTGCATACGGCCGCTGTACTATTCCCTATGGGTAAGTGCACCCTGGCACTATGAGTGAATGTGCTGTGGAGCTATGGGTAAATGTGCTGTGACACTATGGGTAAATGTACTATGGGTAAATTCGCCCCAGAACTATGGGTAAATACACTATGGGTAAATTCGCCTCGACACTATTGATAAATGCACTGCCACAGAGCAGTAATATGGGTGAATGCACAGTGGCACTATGGGTAAATGTACTATGGGTAAATGTGTCCCATCCCTATGGGTAAATGCACTATGGGTAAATTCGCCCCAGCACTATGGGTAAATACACTATGGGTAAATTTGCTGCAGCACTGTAGGTAAATTCACAGTGACACTATGGGTAAATGCACCCCGGCACTGTGGGTATATGCACACTACGGGTAAATTCGTCCCGGCACAGCGGCACTATGGGTAACTGAACCGCAGGCCATATCCGGTGGCGGGCGCCGACCCTCGCCCCTGCGCCCCATGCGTGGGATAGTAGGAGCTGGTTGATTGGCTGCCGCGTCGACGTTGTGGCGCAGGTCACGGGGTCAACAACGCGTAGTGTTTGCTGACACCACCACGTCCCGAACCAGCAGCACTAATTATTCATCCACTGTTTGAGATCGGGAAACTCCTGAAATTTAATTACTCAAAGGTCAACGCAGGGCGTAGCCAGGCTACTACCTCCCTCGGTCCCTTGTCAGTGACCTTGACCTTGGGACAGCCATTGCCATAAATGCAACATGGCGGCTGCACTCAGCCGGTGGGGGTTGTTCTAAATCTAATGGTCTTACGTTGTCGAAGTTGTTCCTACAGGGGCTGGATTATGTAGACTTACAGATCGACAGGTTATGAAAGCAGTTTGTTTTGTTTGTTGTTGTTTTCCGTCCTAGCAACATCTAAGGTCATATCAGGATGGGTACCAACTTGTGACCGTGTGCACGCATAGTCATAGCGACTTTATAGTACAGCCCCACTGGGAAATCAGGCCTCCAGCACCATGACCTGATATCTCACTCAGTCACATTATCCTGAAACTGAGCAAACCAGCCCTTGCCCTATCCTAGTATTGCAGAGGGCCACTCTAGGAAGTGACAAGTATAAACTTTAAATCATTGATTTGACTTGACCAGGGTTCGAACCCACAAACTCATGGGTTCGGATCCCCCAATCTCCCAAAACTGGGGACGGGCGCTCAACTCATTTGGCCACCCCGTCTGGTTTATGAAAGCAGAAACTCTCCGCCATCGGCTCACTAATTAGGCTGCATGTGAAAGGTAGATTATAACAATTCTGCAATGTGTATTTATGTTTCTCTCAAAGAGATCGTTGAATTAAATTATATGCTCAGCATTAATTGCTCATTACTGGGGATAGGACAGGTTGTGACAGTTTATCCAGTGTCCTCTATGTGCATAGGAGGCTCATTACACACATGCTGCAGCGTGGATGGATAGAATCGAGGAAAAATGGAAACAATTGAAAAATCAGATCAAGGCTAGACTTATCGAGCTACCTTGCACTCAGTGGCAGCCTATAATATTACAGTTAAACTAGACTTACCTGTAAGTTGAAGTATTACTTAGATTCTTACGAATCTATTGAATACAAAGACGATGATCAGGAGAAAGGGATGTAAATAGACTGTGCTTATCGTTCCCACTGAGCATTCGTAGTGTGAGGAATAATAACTAATCTAACGAACCCCTTACTGCCCCCTCTTTTCCCACAACCATATGTCCGATCTTTTTTCGCTCCCACACAATTAATTTTTTCAATACTTTGATCGAACCCTATGGCGTGGGTGTGTGGGCCCCTGGTCATCGTGTTTGTATTCTATTCTTATTAGGGGGGCATTGTATCAAACTGTAATTGATATGCTATTAAGTAAATAGAGTCACAGCAAGGGTGTGTGATTAATTACGTACTTAAAGTTGCATAATCCAATGCTTTTGAATTTCGCTCAGTTTCTGAGATATTAGCTTGATAGTTATAATCTACCTTACTTCAGTTCAAAGCAACTTTTATTTTAAATGCCTAACTTTGAAGATTTTTGAATTGTAAACATGCAACATTAATTGTGGACAGCAAAGCTCTGACACAATAGGCTTCAGTGGTAACAGAATCTATTAAATTGACTCAGCATTCCTTTCTGTATTGCAACAAATGCCTAATAAGTGCATCAGGATTTAAGTTAGATATGTATGATCAAATTTAGATGATTGTTTTAATTTTGACATGTTGATGCTTTTATCTGATTATGCGTCCACTGGGCATGTCATATTTAGACATGGGTAAATGCCAGTAGCTTGGCCAATTAGAATTAACTAATTAAGCGATCGTCATGATCGAATAGAACGACTCATAGTTTGCCTATTGTGAAACTGTCTATTCTCCAATAGTAATGGATTACCTATTCAATGCTGAAGGCATATTTAGTCAGTCAGTGTCGATTAGAATCATTCAGCCCAAATAACTCTCCTTGCATATTGGAGTGCATATATCAGGGGATTCTGAATCTTACACATATTGATGGATAGTGTTCGGCTTATAAGTCAAACTGAAGCAGCATTACAACCATATCCTACTAATTATAAAGGATGGATATAAATAAACAGTCCACAGGAATAGAAAACGATCATGAATAGCTGAGGGAAAGCCTTGCTATCTCTGTCTTACATGACTTCACAAAATAGGGTAATTTTAGCTCCAACTGGGTCAAGAGAGATTGTTGTTGTTGTTGGTACATTAATTGTTTAAGCAGGGGGAATTTCAGTCGCAGACGACTGGTCTTCCTCATTCCACTGCTCCTTGCCCTATCCTAATAATGCAAGCCCCTGGCTAGGAAGTGACAAGCATCAATTTTTAAGTCATTGGTTTGACTCGACCAGGATTCGAACCCACGATCCCACGATCTACCAACATGGGAGACGGACACTCTAACTCATTTGGCCGTCCCGTCTGATTAATACTTTGAGACTTGAGATTGATACTTTCAGTAACATTATACTAAGTAGCTCATGACAAATATTGACACTTCTGTGGACAACACAGTTGGCATTTATCATATATTCATATTATGTTGATTGATAAGTTCTCTCGAATATTGAAGCACTTACACGATTTCATCAAGAATAGCTAGGAGATCGTTGAATTTCAAATCGTGCTGAATGCTTTAGAATGTGCAATGTGACGATCGAATCAAAGCAATGACTTAAAAATTGCTACTTGTCACTTCCTAGCCAGGCGCTCGGCATTATTGGGATAGGGCAACGACTGGTTGGCTCAGGGTCAGGATAATGTGACTGAGTGGGATATCAGGTCATGGTGCTGACAGTCTGGTCTTCCAGTGGAGTAGAATTATAAAATCACCATGAATAATCACTGTCATGAGTCGGTACCTGTCCTGATATGACCTTAGATATTGCCAGGACGTAAAACTCCAACCACCAACCAACCAGTTCTCCTGGAATGCTCTTTTCATCTGTTACTTGCCAGCATGTGCTGCCGTTAAAGTTATTAATGTACTGTATTATGCAATTATACCCAATTGTTGAACATTATACACAGCATCATCAGAATAGAATGGAATCGGAAACGGCAACAGCGACAAGAACAAAAAGAACCAGTCAGATAAATCTGAATAATTTGGAATTAGTGAAGCAACAGAGTTTATTAATGGGGCTGTCACACTACGACCTATGGCGACAGCTTATGCATAACTTACCGCACAAATTAAAAAAATGTTATAGCTCATCAAAAACCAACCTTTTTGCACTGCGGGAGCTTTTGAAGCGTATGCATAACCTATACGTAACCTATACGTAACCTATACATAACCTACCCCTAGTCTATGGTGGCGTATTCAAAGCGTAACCCGACCTATGCGTGGTGTTCTGTGATGTGGGGTGACGGTTGTGATTGACAGGTCAAGCTATGCCTAACCTATGCCGACCTACCCCTAACCTATGCGTAACCTATGCTGGCGAATTGTTGAAAACCTCATACGCCAGCATACGCTAACACCATAGGTCATAGTGTGACAGCCCCATAAGCGGCAAAGATCTTCCAACAGTCGCCTACCACCTTAAATATTTACAGCTCGGCAATTAATACCGTTCGGTCTGATATGTCATGACATTTATTTCTCATTCCTGAATGACTATGCAGGACTTTAATGGAAGTTACTTGGAAAGTGGGTGTCGTTGAGAGGGCGTATATCGTCTATATGAGTGCAGGCATCCACAGTATAAGGACCCTATTGAATGGCACATGTGTGGATTCGACCAAGAAGACATAACGTCAAGGACTCTCAGAAAACACTGATTCTAAACGCTATGACAAATCAGCCTCGAATTATGGATTTGTCTGGCCTGCCTTCATCGACTCAACTGCTGCCTGAAGCTGGTAAGGAAAAGCGAATACTGAAGTGGGAATGATGTACTAGTTATCATGCGGTCGGGATTTGAATACTGCATGTAATCTTGTGCTTCTGTGTTAATTGGAGATTAAGATTGTCAAGAGTAGGGTCTCACTTTGGTACAAGGAAGGATACAGACTTCTAAATCCATAGGACTTGCAGCGTTACAATTTAAGTTGTCGGTAATTGTTAATGTATTAACAAATCTCATAACTTGACCACCACATACATATTGTAAACAATGCTGCTTCTAAGAATCTCGGAAGGCAGAATAGTAACTCCATAGATATTGACATAGGTACCACCCAATTGATTAATTGGCAATGTATTTATAGCCTCCGTTGGTTGACAAACTAAGACTACATATATATTTCTATATCTATATATATAGTTCTATATCGCTATATATATTTCTAGATCTATATATATATATATATATTTCAGCGGTACAGTGAATGTAAGGGGGTGTGTGGGGGGGGGGGGGGAGTTGGCGCATGAACAGACAGGTGATGAGTCCCAACAGATCTTAGGTTCACTAGGCTGGAACAGTAGATGACTAGATCACGGCTGTTCCAGTCGATGACTAAGGGAGGAGTAATAGCTGAGGAGCAGATGGAAGGTTCCAACTTTATTATACTCGTAAATGGTGTATACAACATATATATTCGGCTAATTCGTAGTCAAAATTGCACTGGCTATGAAAACATATTTGAATTTAAATAATTATTTTATACCACCTTATATATACATATTGTGTATACATATTAATATTATTCATATATATATATATATATATATATATATATATATCGATGTAGTAATGCAACTGTACTACTTTGCTGAACCTCTGTCACCACATTGAACATGACTATATGATTAGAAGATACTCGGGTCGTCACCTTTAAATCAAAGGATATCTTATCATATGTGCTTCTTTTATCAGAAACCTACTGACATACTAAGTGTTACATGTTGGTGCATATAATGCGTGAAGCTAGGTATGTAATGCTCAGCACCCTCGACACACAGGCTAGTAATTACTGAGTGTTCTCAAAACCTGTGAGAATCCCGTCCCGTTGGCGGATATACAGTGGGCTGTGCAACTACCTCTCCCCGGAGATTGGCGCTGATTGGCTCGCCGCTGGTTCAGCATTCATTCGGCTGATTCCCGAGCCCGATACATCACCGCCCCGCACCCGGCCCGCCTCGACCCGGTGTGGCCGTCTCAGCTGCCACCAGGCTGATATGCCAAATGTCGCTTCAGCGTCGTCTGCGCATGCGTCAAAACTGGGCCAGTCTCAAAGGCCGTAATCTCTGTTTTTAATACTTTCAGCGTAAATTGCTCTTAGGTTACATTAAATACTTCAGATCTTCCTCTTCAATCGCGCATTAAGATATTTTTAATCGATCCAATGAAAGCTTTTAAACTTATTTTACAAAAATAAATGCCCCACATAGACATAGCATTGCCGTATTTTACCACCCGCGAAGGGTAAACACTGCAGCAATGCTATGTCTATGCAGAGCATTTATTTTAGCAAAATTAATTTAAAAGCTTTCACTGAGTCGATTAAAAATATATTAATGCGCAATTGAAGAGGAAGATCTGAAGTATTTAATTTAACTTAAGGGTAATTTTCTCTGAAAGTATTAAAAACAGAGATAATAGTGAAAGTTGGGCAATGCAAATCAGCCTTGTGGCAGCTGAGACGGCCACACCGGCCCGCCTCAGCCCGGCCCCGTCCCGGCCCTATTCCCAGCCCGGCCCCGGCCCGGCCCTATTCCCAGCCCGGCCCCGGCCCGGCCCGGCCCCGTCCACGGCCCGACCATGGCGGCTTATTTCCAGGATGCCAATTAAGCCCCGGCCCGTGGCGTTTCCATTCATTCTCGGCGTGTGATTGGCAGGCAGCGTCGTCAGTGCGGTGACGTCAGCACTGCGCTAAGGATCGCGGGAAGACAGTGACGCCGTCACCAGGTGGCGACAGGCAATGTTTTACGGGGTGTTATTTCGTTAGTATATGACATAAATCTAGATTAGTTTCCCACTTTTGTAATTTGCACTTTCGGACTGGAGCAGAGGGATAAAGTCACTGATAGTGGTGCACAACTGACGTTACCACGCTAAGGCCGCCTCACGTTGTGAAATAATTGTACTTTTACCGATTTGCTCGTGAATCTTACAACATCAATGACACCATTGCAACATTCTTGTACTATATTGAGGAATTAGTGTATTTGTGATGTTCTAATGTACCGGGCGCAGTGGCCGGATCGGTAGAGCGCGGGCCTCGCGTGCGAAATGTCGGGAGTTTGCTTCCAGGTCGAGTCAAACCAATGACTTATAAAAGTGGTACTTGTCGCTTCCTAGCCAGCGTTCAGCATTAATATGATATTGCAAGGACTGGTTAAGTCCCTCTCCTCTCTCCACCTCATCCACCTGAGCCGGCGCTCTCACACCCAGCCACACCGCACGACCCCGTCACCCTCCCTGATGTAAGCGGGGGCGGGGTGGGGGGAGGGAGAGGTCCCCACTGGTTCCATGTTGCTACTCCTATAGAACTCCCCCCACCACCACTATCTCCACCCTGCCCTCTACCTCTCCATCCCACCCACCCCACCACCAAACATACATTCTGTGTGGTTGGGGTTGGCGCTGTGTGTGGTTGGGGTGTAGGTGGGTATGGTGGGGGTGTAGGTGTAGGTGGGGGTGGCAGGGGTGTAGTGCGTGTCTGGTGGAGGTGTAGGTGGTTTATGGCGGAGTTGTAGGGGTCTTGTAGAGCAGCACCTCACAATCTTTAGCATCCCTGAACCACCACAACACACGTACACACTCACCACATCCTGAAACCCCCACCACACCCCCACCACATCACTAAACCCCTACCACACACCTACAAATCGACAACAGGGTTTCTTCTGACACTCCAATGCTATCAAAATGATCAAACCCACCACCTGGTGCGCTGGCTGTTCTCTTGATTATACAGTACAGGCTGAGTGAGTCGTCTTAGTGTTATATTGTCTTTGCATGTATTTACCGCAGTTCAAGTCCGACATGCCGTGAAATCTCTAGTTCCGATACCAAATTAGGCCTAATGGCGGTTTTCAAACATGCTGTCCCATGGTGAACGGCGATGCTTAGATAAAACATGGAGGGGAGTGCTAGGAACCTATATGGTAACATCATTAAATATGAGACAGCCTTTACGTGTTCAGGTAGCATGTTGTCTTATTTTCGCGGTGGCGGTGGAGGGAAGGGGTGGGGGGGAGTAGCGAGGGGAAGCGATGGGTAGTCTGCTTTCGTTGCTTTGCGGAACTCGCACAAAATGTCATAAAACCCCGCCTCCCTTCGATAATGGCCTCACAGCGACAGTTACACCGAGCGTAGCGCCATCTAGCGACATTATCAACCCGGGCCAACTGTTGATTGAATGAGCCCAAGAAACACTCTCATCACCCGATAAGATCGGCTAGTCCTCAATCATAATTAATCGTTGTGACAGAAATACCGGCCGTGCCGGCGAGACGAGGCGGGGCGCCCGGGTGACGAAGGTTGGAAACGAGGCTTTGTAAGGGAGGCCTGGCCCGGCTGTTTCACCAGCCGTTCATCACCCTCTTCACACAAACAAACACCGGCAAAGAAAGCTTGTTTTATTTAACAACGACTCGCAAGCACATCAATGTTTATCATCGGCTATTGAACGTCAAACATCTGGTCATTCTGACATATTTCTTTGGAGGAAACCTGCTGCCGCCACATAGGGTCCTCTTTCCGACAAGCAGGAAGGGGGTCTTTTATATGCACTTGCCCACAGATAGGACATCACATAACACAGCCTTTGATGAACCAGTTGTGGACCACTGGTTGGAATTGAAAATAACCCAAAAATCAAATTGGTCCACTGAGCAGGATCGATCCATGACCCACACATTCAGAGGTGGACACTGTACCGCCTGAGCTACGTCCCACTCCACAAACACCTACAACTCCTTGCATATTCAATTACCTCCACTGCCACCTTTCTCCGTGTGAATTTGAAAGTCGCCTGTCACGTCGCCAAGATCCTTTACCGCAATGAAACATAGTCATTGCGTAACTTTCATCCATCCATCTATCTCTCGGTTTACATTGTTGTTTGCACTAAGATGTCAAAAGAATGTGTGAATGTATGTACCGCTTTGAAGTTATCTTTGCACGGATGGGGCACTGCATGCATGTAATGATAGTAATTGATTCCCGGAAGTCGTTTGGTGAATTTGATGTGAATCTCATGGGGTGTGGTCATAAATGCAGTATATGTTACGGAACTCAAATTAGGAGGCTGCCAACATGCAATGTTCTCTTTATCAGTGGAGAGATGCTTAGTACCACTGGGTGACGACAACTATAGTGTCCGTCTTGTGAAATGTGCGCCGTAGAGGAGGAGGGAGGAGGGAGGAGGAGAGAGGAGGAGAGAGGGGGCGGAGAAGGGCAGAGGTGAGGAACTGGTGGAGAAGGGCTGAAGATGGAGGAGGAGGAGGAGACAAGTAGGCGGCGCTTGGTAAGGGCAGAGGGAGGAGAGCGGGGGAGGGGAGATGGAGGGGAGCCGAGCAGGGCAGAGGGAGGAGGGCGGAGGAGGAGAGAGGGAGGGGAGCCGAGAAGGGCAGAGGGAGGAGAGCGGAGGAGGGGAGAGGGAAGGGAGCCGAGAAGGGCGGAGGGAGGAGAGCGGAGGAGGGCAGAGGGAGGGGAGCCGAGAAGGGCAGAGCGAGGAGAGCGGAGGATGGGAGAGGGAGGGAGCCGAGAAGGGCAGAGGGAGGGAGCGGAGGAGGGAGAGGGAGGGGAGCGAGAAGGGGAGAGGGAGGAGGGGGAGGAGGGGAGAGGGAGGGGAGCCGAGAAGGGCAGAGGGAGGAGAGCGGAGGAGGGGAGAGGGAGGGGAGCGAGAAGGGCGGAGGGAGGAGAGCGGAGGAGGACAGAGGGAGGGGAGCGAGAGGGCAGAGGAGGGGAGCGGAGGAGGGGAGAGGGAGGGGAGCCGAGAAGGGAGAGGGAGGAGGGCGGAGGAGGGAGAGGAGGGGAGCCGAGAAGGGCAGAGGGAGGAGAGCGGAGGAGGGGAGAGGGAGGGGAGCCGAGAAGGGCAGAGGGAGGGGAGCGGAGGAGGGGAGAGGGAGGGGAGCCGAGAAGGGCAGAGGGAGGGGAGTGGAGGAGGGAGAGGGAGGGGAGCCGAGAAGGGGAGAGGAGGAGGGAGGAGGAGGCGAGAGGAGGGGAGCGGAAGGGGAGAGGGAGGAGGGAGGAGGGGAGAGGGAGGGGAGCCGAGAAGGGCAGAGGGAGGAGAGCGGAGGAGGGAGGGGGAGGGGAGCCGAGAAGGTCAGAGGGAGGGGAGCGGAGGAGGGGAGAGGGAGGGGAGCCGAGAAGGGCAGAGGGAGGGGAGCGGAGGAGGGAGAGGGAGGGGAGCCGAGAAGGGCAGAGGGAGGAGGGAGGAGAAGGCGAGAGGGAGGGGAGCCGAGAAGGGCAGAGGGAGGGGAGCCGAGAAGGAGAGAGGGAGGAAAGAGGAAAGAGGAGATGGGCAGAGGGAGGGGAGCTGAGAAGTAGGCGAGGCAAGGGGAGGGTACAGGAGGATGTGGATGAATATCTAGAGGAAGAGAAGGGGAGGCGAGGGGTCAGAATCAGCTACGGGAAGGGGAGGTGTGGAATAATGCGGAAATGTAATTATAGCGTCACTGGTTGGTTTGATAAATCATATCAGATGAACATCAACTTTTACTTCTGCTGATTCTTAATTGGCGGAGCGCTGCTTGGGCGTTGACGGCGGCTGGGAGCGGAAAAACCAGTACAGAACGACGCGGACTATGCGTCTTGGTGGTGAGGCTTGCTGTAAGATGGCTTGTGTACTTTCTGAAAAGTATAGCTTAAAAAACCGGGGAGGTGGCGTTATTTTAGTCCATAAACATTCCTATTGCAATAAGACATAATTTTTAAATACGTTCCAACGTCCAGAATTGATTTTTCAATATTTCTGTCTCTGAACCCAGCGCCATTCCCGAGTTAAATTCTTTGTATCCTTTGTAAATCTCGCGCTGTTTTATAGGAGGTTCATGCTGGACACAAATGCGGACGGTTTTCCCAGTTCTGATGACCTCCAATGGGATTGTAGTTGTGGTGGTTCTGTGAATTATCCCAATACTCTCATCTATGTAGTACTGCCCAGCGGTGAACACAAGTGTTGACACACTTATTCGCTATGAGCAAGGTAAATAAAATAAATACATCACAATTTTGTTAATACGTGGACCAGTCACGATACCCCCCCCCCCCCCTCTATCCGAACAGCCGGCGCGCAGAACTCCCCAGAGTATGTGCAAAGCTGAATTACTTGTTATTAACGCATTATTCCTGTATGGCAGAATGACAGAGTTAAACTTGCCAAGGGTTTGATAGATGTCACTGCTACAAATACTCAGTTTGCTGCCAATGTAGTGTGGTGTCATTTTAAGCTGGTTTCATGACATTAATCCATGCTATAGATTAGGCTACCGTCGAATCCATGTGGTGATCGCTATAATCTACCTTACTTTAGTTTTAAGTAACTTTTATTTTAAATGGCTAACTTTTGAAATATTTTAAGTGCAGACATACAAATTTAATTCTGGCAGGTGTGCCAAAAGTGTGACATCATAGGTTTCTGCAGTAACATATTCCATTAAATTGCCTCGGTTTCCCTTCTATGTGGTGACTCATTTTAATAAGTGCATCAGTATCTAAGTTAGATATGTAGAATCAAACCCTGATAATTGTCTAGGTTTTGAAAATGTAATCTTTTAACCGGACTATGCAGGTTTAAGCGTGTGACTTCCTCTGTAACGAATAGAAGAGAGGGCTATGCATGGAGCTCCCCAAACCATAATGGGATCTAGTTATTGTGTCACTATTCCCATTCCTGCCTACTGTCCAAAATGTTGTATGTCAATCACCTCATCCATACAGCAACCAGTGACAGTGGGGTGGGAGGTCTCCCAGTTTGTATGTGTATATCTACTTTAATTGTCTAGATTACACGGTTTAAATTCTTGAACACATATCCTAAATCATAATTTGTTAAGTCATACCCCTATAATTTGTTGATCGATTTGAGTAAATCACACAGATATAAACTCAGAAAATCTAAGAAGCTCAAAAACCATCAGAGTATGCACCTTTAAGGACGTCATTCAGCCGTTCTGGTTACATGCTGTACATCTGTCAGCGACTGGTACAATGGTGTCGTGAGAGTCAGGCGAGGATACCTCACCACCGGAAATGGCACCGGAAACAGTCAGGACCAGCATAAATTCCTACACTGACTACTGGAGCAGCCACGGGCACACTGTTCTCCACCCATCCTGGGCCAAAACTTACAGACTGAAATTGGTATTCACCTGGAGAAAACAACTTGTCTGATTTATTTAGAATGGACCTGGCAGCCAGCTGTCTAATTTTGTACTTTTTACAAAGTACTTGTTATTAGTATTACGTGTTTCTTATGGTGGAAAGTTTGTTTTCCTAATGTTATTATGTGTATGTAAGTGGTGGGTTTCTTTTCTGTTGGGGGGACAACTTGTACTTTTCGTTAAAGCTGCATAGTCCGTTCAAGCATCAACATCTCAAAACCAACAACTCACCTAAATTGTATTCTACATATCTAACTTAGGTACCAACATGCTTTAAGAAGAATATGTTGCCACATAGAAGGGAATACTGAGCCAATTTAATAGGACCTGGTACTGCACAAACCCTATGGAGTATGGTGTCAGAGTTTTGGGGTGCTTGGTGAAATTAATTGAGCAAGTTTGCACTTGAAATATCTCAAAAGTTAACCACAAAAGTTACTTCAAACTAAAGTAAAGTAGATAATAATGATCAATTTAATATATTTTTCTCAGAAAATTGACAGAAACTCAAAACCATCGGACTATGCAACTGTAAGTATTTCTTAGGGGTTCAATTGTACGTTTCCGTAATTGCTTTGCTGGAGTATTTTAAAAGCCCACACCAATATTTCTCATTAGTAGCCTATACAATTATGAGCCAGCAATGCTCAGATTTCACACCGAAACCCAGTGATTCTGAGTGACTGCATCTGAGAAGGCATCATAGTGAATCGAATATGCCCAGTTAAATTGAAGTAATCACGGCTTGCAACTCGAATCCTAGTTCATGCATTCCTAGGAAATTTAATATTGTCAACATTTATAAATCATTAGTATTTTGTTGGTACATTAGTTGATTAAGCAGGGGAAATGTCAATTGTGGTATATTGGTCTTCCGCATTCCACTGCTCCTTTCTCTATCGTAGTATAATAGCCAAACGGTAGGCTAGCTAGCGAAAATGATCAAATATTAAGTCATTGCTTTATCTCGACCAGGATGCGAACTAAATGTATTCGGCCATCCCGCCTGGTTAATTGTGAATATATATATATATATATATATATATATATATAGATAGATAGATAGATAGATAGATATTCATATATATACGATTAATATAGTGGTGAATATGCCAATTTAGGAGTGCCATGCTTGTCCATCTGCATTAAATTCACCGACGCTTTTCGCCCCAATCAGAATTAAAGCAATGCTCATTGGTGTGTGAATGACATACAGGTGGCGCCACTGGTAGATAGATGTTCACAAGCCACTCAGTAATAATACAATCACAGTCATTCAAATACAATAATGCTATTTTAAAAGCAATCGAATATACATTGTTCATTTAAATTTACACAATGGATTATGTCGTTATATACATTGCTTGCAGAATACATTCTGGCAAGATATATCTATATATATATATATATATATATATATGTATATGATGTGTAAAAAAGTATGCGAGTATAAAGGCACGGATTTATTTGATTATATATAATATTGTTATCCTTATTCTATGTACTGCCCCCTGCACCTCCTCCATTCATGATTTGTGGCACCACTACAGGGGTTTGCCTTCCAACTGGACGCGCCAACGCTGACTCGTGCCAGAGAAATATATATATATATTTTTCAAGCAAGTGGCATAGGTGAGAGGCCGAGGCGCGACAGCTGAATAGGCCAGGTGGCAGCACCAAGCAAGGAGGGAAGCCTACCCAGTCCACTTGAGGTGTTAAGTATCAGTAGTTGAGAAGTGTCAGAACATGGTGCAATAGAGGCACACTTAGAGGATAATCAGTTTACGGATAATTATACTCGTATAATGCTTATACAGCACATATATATAGTCCCGTTCTGAGTAGATTATGCTAATTGCTGGACCCCGATGTTCTTCCTCCTCCCTGGATGACAAGCAGCCAGAGGGTAGTACCGAGGTAATATATATATATATATATATATATATATATAAATATATACGTTGTATATATATATATGAATGGGTTGTAGAGTAATCAAATGTGACAGTGGCGTACAAGGAAAGCATTTCCTATTCATCCATTCAACTTCATCTCGCAGAGAAGATGATGAGTTCCTGAGAAGATTTGCTTTGTTGTTTGAATTATGTCCCAAGAGCACAAATAAGGACTTCTCGGTCCCAGGAAGATAAGAGCGACGACCAAACAAAATCCCTTATCACGGCCCAAATAATACTCCTGTGTGCGAGCAGTCCTCACGCTAGTGGCACCAGAGTGCACGCCAAGGGGCGGGGCCACACCACGCGACCGCACCGGCATCGGGGGTCGGGGATCGGGGATCGGGGATCGGGGGTCGGGGATCAGGAAGAAAAATGATCAACACAGGTTACCGACAATATATGACTTCACTAATGTTGATATCGGCGATTGCATATTGGACTTCGGATATCAAATATCACATATCATATATCGGATATCGCATATGGGATGGACCAGACAGGATGGCCGAATGAGTTGAGAGTCTCCCGTTTTCGTAGATCGTGGGAATCTAACCCACTCGACCATGGTTCGAACCGTTGTCAAATCAACGACTTAAAAATGTATACTTGTCTCTTCCTAGACAGGCACTCAATATTATTAGAATAGGGCAAGGACTGGTTAGCTCAGTGACCGGATCATGTTACTGAGTGGGATATCACATTAACAGGTCATGGTGCTGGTGGCCTGGTCTCCCAGTGGGGCACAACTATTAAGTCACCATGAGAGCACACTGTCACAAGTCAGTACCCATCTTGATATGACCTTAGATTTTACCAGGACGTAAAACTCCAGCAACAAAGCAACCTGCGCCTCTCCTCACCGAGTCTCCACACTGCATGTACATGTTGCAGCACCTCACACTGCAAGTTGCAGCACCTCGCACTGCAAGTTGCAGCACCTCACACTGCAAGTTGCAGCACATCAAACTGCAAGTTGCAGCACCTCACACTGCAAGTTGCAGCACCCCAGACTGCAAGTTGCAGCACCTCACATTGCAAGTTGCAGCACCTCACACTGCAAGTTGCAGCACCCCACACTGCAAGTTGCAGCACCTCACACTGCAAGTTGCAGCACCTCACACTGCAAGTATTGCACTTTACTTAAAGTTGCATAGTCCGATGATTTTGAGTTTCTCTAATTTTCTGAGATAAACATATTAGCTTGTCCTTTATAATCTACCTTACTTTAGTTTGAAGTAACTTGTATTTTAAATCGCAAACCTCTTAGATATTTGATATGCAAACATGCTGAATTAATTTTGGCAAGCTTGCCAAAACTCTATCACTATAAGTTTCTGCAGTAACATGTTCTATTAATTGACTCAGTATCCCCTTATATGTGATGACAACTTTTTAATAAGTTCACCAGCATCTAAGTTAGATATGTAGAATCAAATCTAGATAATTTTTTGGTTTTGACAATTTTATGTTTTCATCGTACGATGCAGCTTTAAGTAAGTAGATCAGTTTACCACGAAGCCATATTCCATCTTATGGGGCGGTCACACTACAACGGAATGACGTCGGCATAGGGAGAACGTGAAGAACGTTGAACTTCTCAGCATGGTATGCAAATTTGGGCAGAAGTTGAACGTGGATGCAGCGTAGTGGACGAGAGAGTAACGACGGTAAAGCGTAGTGATAGCGTCATTCAACGAGAGAGGACAACGTCACTACGCTCACGGAACGTTATGAACGATATTCCATCGCAGCAGAACGTTACGTGACGTTAGCTACGTAATGAGACGTTGACCGTACGTTGAATGCACGTTCTCCTGATGTTCTCCTGACGTTCTCCTGACGTTCTCCTGATGTTCCCATTAAGCCACGTAGGCATTTGCACTCGGTTTAATGTGGGTCAACGTAGTGGAACGTAGTTGAACGTAGTGAGCAGCGTTGGAATAATGTCCGTTTAACGTCATTGACGTTCACTGAACGTGAACAGAACGTACGGCGAACGTAAACCCTTATGTTCGACCTATGTCGAAAGTTTTGAACATGTCCAAAACCTTGACGTAACTCGACGTAACACGACGTAATGTGACGTAGTTCGACGTCATTCTAACGTCATTCTGACGTCATCATAACGTAACCCAACGTCATGACGAAAAATGACCACGTTAGCCTCACGTTGGCTCCTTACGTCGTAGTGTGACAGGGGTATTATACACACGAATGCTTCCTAGTACAACACGCTAATATCATAATACGCTAAATACACAGCGGTACGACCATCGGATTATAATGTTCTTTGTACAGATTGAATGTACTTGGTGGAGCGTGGCTGGTGTTCAGGGAGGCGTGGAGTATGTGTCATACGGGACACTTGATAACCTGTGTTGGCAGGTAATGCGAACACAGACACGTAGCCTCACCTGTCACAGCTTGCTTCGGACCCTTGAACTGAGTATTATATATTGTTCATTGTGATACATGTATATGTCACATCGATTTCCCAGCCATATTTGAGTATACTGGGAAGGAAAATAAAGCAATGATTCGGATATCAGTGTATTTCTTTCCTTTATAACTCCCATATATTAAGAGGTTCATCCTAATTTTAATTCCCTGAGCCTCGCTTATCGGAAACCTGATGAATTCATGTCAATCTGATGTTTCTTCTGGCTATGATGTGTTGCACCTGCGTGTTCACGTATGTGAGCATTTACTTGGATGGATCCCATGTACCAACATTGATATCCTATGTGTGGTTTACAATGACAGCAGATATGTATACATAAATATATACATATACCTATACCTATATTTGCTGTGTGTGATTGTTTGTTTATTCTGCTCATAACAGCTAAGTGCATGCACTTGTGTTTGCCACTGTGTGGTAGTGGTCATAATCCACAGGTGATCATAATCCACACGGATTGATCTCATTTATCAATAATTTCTGTAAACTTGTCGTGTAAAATCGGGAAATTTCCAATATTTTTGATTTTAAATTATATGTGTGTACACAGTTAACATTGTAATACATTGTACCCATGTAATTAATGCTTTAACGTACATATATTATGATTGTGTGTGTATGTGTTTTGGTGTTTCACCTTTGAAAGTTAGATTTGTGGATACTTTGTATGGGCTTCACATGCTTCATTTTCTATGTTGTTGTTTTCAGCTCATTTTGCTTTAGAGACACTTTAATTTTAAATATATATATATATGTATGTACGTATGGTTTATATATATATATATATATATTATATATATAATATATATATATATATATATATATATATATATATACAGTAAAACCTCTCTAAATCTCTCCGACCATGGGACCAACTATACATGGTCCATGTATGGAGGTGGTCGGTTTAGGGAGGTTGGTTTAAAAAAAAAGCATTACAATGGTATTGTCTGGGCAATCCTTTGGGACGCAAATAAAGTAATCTATACAGAGTAGTGGTCTACCTGTGGAGGTGGTCGGTTAGACTGGATATACTGTATATACACATATATATATATATATATCTGGAGTGCTCGATCATGGACGGCGCCGTGGGGTTTCGTGATCCGCATGGCGCTCACTCAGCTGAGCAATGTGTATGCACTGCTTCTAGTCTGAACCCCTCGCCCCACCTCACCTCCACACACCACACTACATACCACTATCAACCCACTACCACCAGCAGCCTCAGCCTCACCCCCCCCCCCCAACCTCACCTCCACACACCACACTACACGCAACTATCAATCCACTACCACCACCAGCCTCAGCCTCACCCCCACCCTACCCCCTCACCTCCACACACCACACTACATACCACTATCAACCCACTACCACCACCAGCATGAGCCTCAACCCCCACCCACCCGCTCACCTTCACACACCACACTACCACCACCAGCCTCATCCCCACCCTCACTCCTCACCCCACACAACAGGATACTATCAACCCACTACCACCACCAGCCTCAGCCTCACCCCCCCCCCCCCACCCTAGCTCCTCACCTCCACACACCACACTACCACCACCAGCCTCATTCCCACCGTCACTCCTCACCCCACAAATCACAACACGTTACTATCAACCCACTACCACCACCAGCCTCATCCCCACCCTCACTCCTCCCCCCATACAACAGGATACTATCAACCCACTACCACCATCAGCCTCAGCCTCAGCCTCACCCCCCACCCTACCCCCTCACCTCCACACACCATAGTACCACCACCAACCTCATCCCCACCCTCACTCCTCACCGCACACAACACAACATGCTACTATCAACCCACTACCACCACCAGCCTCAGCCTTACCCCCACCCCCACCCCAACCCCTCACCTCCACACACCACACTACCACCACCAACCTCATCCCCACCCTCACTCCTCACCCCACACAACACAACATGCTACTATCAACCCACTACCACCACCAGCCTCAGCCTCACCCTCACCCCACCCCCTCATCTCCACACACCACACTACCACCACCAGCCTCTCCGCCACCCCACCTCCTCAACTCAACACAACACACTACTATCACTCCACTACGACTATCAGCCTCACCCCCACCCCTCCCACATCACCACAACACGCTACTATCACCACAGTACCACCTCCACCCTCACTCCGACTCCTCCCACCTAAACACACACCACCACCAGTCTCACCCCTTCCACACCACACACAGCACACTACTAGAAATCCATGTATACTTCTCACTTCCTAGCCAGGCTCTCGCCATTATTACAATATGGCAATAGACTACATCACTGTTCCGACTATGCATGCGCTGAAAATGGCGCTGGGATCAAAGCATAGGCCTCCGTCCATTGACTTTGCCAATACGCGTAGGGCAAAACTGGCATTTTATTCAAAATAAATAGAAATACATAACAATTTGGCACAAACATGGACAGAAGGATGCAATATAATAATATAATGAATATGTTTTAAGATACAGCTCTCCATAATTAAGCATTTTGAGCTAAGAAACATACAATTTCAGTCACTTTACAGGCTGATGTTTACATCACCATTGATTAGTCAGAGGTAATTCTTGTTCTAAATATTAAAATGTCAAATGTGTCAACAAAAACTTCCTTCAAAGAAATATATAACCAATATCTGATTAACCCTACTCATTTTCTATTTCTACATATGTCATTAACCATAGAATATAAATACAAACATGAATAAAATGAATAAAACTGACTCTGGCTATGGCTCTAACCCTATGCTGAGTGCCTAGATTTGTCTAAATCTAAATGCACATGGCATAAGATGTGCTGATTATATTGATGTAAATGCAATTCTGGATAAAAGATTAATATCTTAATTTATTATATATATTTTTTTAGTTGGTATTCTATGTTTCAAACAAGAGCTGAGATGAGCTGAAACTAGCACATTTCATAGCTGCACCCAGTGTCTTAGCATTAGCCATGTGCTTCTCACCGGTATGTTTTGATCTGACGCATCCCACAATGCACAGCGCCGCTGGAACCGTCATGTAGTCTTTAACTGGTTGGATCAGTGTCAGAAAAATGTGACCGAGTGGGATATCAGGTCAAGGTGCTGGTGACCTGGTCTCCCAGTGGGGCAGCACTATAAAGTTGCCATGAGTGCATACTGTCACAAGTCAATACCCATCCTAATATGAACTAGATATTGCCAGGAGGTAAAACTCCAAAAACCAAGTCCTCCATCCAACCAACCGATTCCTTCCGCACTCACTCGACCCTCCCCCCCCCCCTATTCATCACAATTCAACCATTCTTGGTGTATAAGAACCCTGGTTTATCATCGACATCTTCAAATTATCGCACATATCAAGACAATTCCGCTCAAATTATCTCCAGACATTTAAACTTACCGGTGCATAATTCAAAGTATGTGATGGTAATTAAAGAAGATTGATATGAGCAACACTCCTTGTATGTCTAGACACAGACATACTTGCTTAAATCGTTAAATAAAGAACTTGGATAAAAAAGAGTATATATAGCCCTTGAACCCTTCAGAGCTCCCGCGCCCCGCACACACACCACAGCCACCATTACCCCCTACACGCTCATCCTTTGCCACACAGGAGGAGAACTGAGACAGCAACGTATAAAAGAGAATGATCACTCCCATGAGGCCAACCTGGTAGCATATAAGAATGGAACCCCCACACACACCCACCACACACCCACACCCACCACCCACTCGCACCCACCACCCACTCGCACCCACCACACACCCACCACCCATCACACACCCACCACACACCTACACACACCACCCACGCCCACCACACACCTACACCCACCACCCACACCCATCAACACATTCACCCACCTACCCAACTCTGTGGGAGATGCAGAGAGAGTGTAGCAGCCTGCCGATTTCTGCGTCCTTCAAAGGGCCTGAGATGCCCGCCGTCTGTTTAAAAGATGGCGCTGGAATAAGGCGACTGGTGCGCGTTGCCGGCTGCCTAGTGGTGCATTGCCCAGTTGTAATTTCCGGTAGTTGGCACCGAATGGTCCAGAGGCAATAGGCGCCCCACTAAAAGCAGCTCCCCTGTTGCGATGGTACCTCTGGCACCCGGCGACTCGGTCATATAGGGCACGCTATATACACCAGGTGCAGCCGCAGTTTGTACAGACGGCACAGCGTCGTAGGATAGTCGGGCATGACAGTTACCTGGGTGATGGCTGAATGTGGTAGAATCTGGGGAGGGACCGAGGAGTGTTGAGTTAGTAATACGCTTTCATCTTTCTGAGCACAATTTTATATACATATATACACTTCTCTGAAATTGGGGCAATAAGGTATTTACAGTTAAAATGAAGTGCTTAAGACTGAACATAAGGCTAGAGCACTTGGTTTGACACCGGTAACATAACAGGTAGGATGAGTGTTACTTATATTTGGTCGTGCTTTGCAATGCCTTACATGGGTACTTTATGATTTCATACCATACTTGGGTTAACTATTAAATGCACACATATAAGTCTTGGTCACATAGACGTTTGGGAACGTAGTTGAACGTAGGATAGATCAATGTAGGTCAAACATGGTGTAGGTATGTTAAACTACGGTGAAAAACATTAAGGTACGGCATATTTTGGTACGGATAAATACATTATGGCACAGATGCCAGTAGGTTCAACTACGTTCAACTATGTTCAACTACATTTATCTACGTTCAACTATGTTCAACATTCGTTAGCCTCCACTACGCTAAACTACATTCAACTACGTCCAAGTATGCTAAAGTACACTAGAGTATGCTAGAGTATGCTTGAGTATGCTAGAGTATGCTAGAGTATGCTAGAGTAATTAAGAGTACGGAAACCTTGCCACAGTACATGAGTCCCTAACTTAGCCCTCTTTTGAACATGTCCAAAGATTAAATCGGAACTCACGTTATTACCAAGTTAGCATGACGGAGAAGTATGGATGCTGGTACATTCAACTATGTTCAACTATGTTCAACTATGTTCAACTATGTTCAACTATTTTCAACTACGTTCAACTACGTTCAACTACGTTCAACTACGTTCAACTACGTTTAACTATGGTCAACTACGTTCAACTACTTCAACTACTTCAACTACGTTCAATTACGTTCAATTACGTGTATGTGACCGGGCCTATATAGTCTATTTCCAGATGTGCATTGTTATTTATGTCTGAGAGAATTATGTTTGTATCCGAGGAATTTCACGTAACGGGGGAATCTGAGAAAAACAGATGAAGATGGTGGGGCCAGGGGAGCAAGACAGTTTATACAGCTTCTTTTCTACCAGTAGGCACTGAAGTGATAACATCACTTTGGATATACTTGTAGCCCCATTTCTACACACAAACTACGAGTATTACACCTGGAAGGAATGCTCCACTGGTGCCAGCTCTGTGCATGTATAGAGATCCACATCTACAGCAGCAACAACAAACTGGTCCATGTGTCTTCAGAGGTCAATTCAAAGGGTGTACACTTGAAAAGGTCAGTCGCCGGAGAAAGGGTACCACTTCAACGCTGCTTAACCGAGAAGTGGCTTCCTAGGGCCGCCATTGCTATATAAGAGACTCCCTGTTTAATTCACTGGGCGCGATGGCCGAATCTGTAGAGCGTGGGCCTCGCATGCGGGAGATCGGGAGTTTGGTTGCTGGTCGAATCAGATCAATGACTTATAACATTGATACTTGTCGCTTCCTAGGCTGGTGCTCGGCATTAATAGGATAGTGCAAGGACTGGTTAGCTTGGTGTCAGGATAATATGACTAAGTGGGATATCGGTTCATGGTGCTGGTGGTCTGATTTCCCAGTGGGGCATCACTATAACGTCACCAAGGATGCACACTGTCACAATTCAGTACCTGTCCTGATATGACCTTAGATGTTGCCAGGACGTAAACCTCGAACAACCAACCACCGTCTATTTCATATGACAGCTCCTCATTTGCACATATGTAAATTCATCAGTAAGTTATAAGCGGTATGAGTGATGGAAATGTTACACAGTGTCGGCAACAAAGCCCATACCATATGCCACATATATAAAATATCAGAGTTTCATGGCGGAATTAATGCTGGAATAATCAAGATTTTAGGATTAAGTCTGAATTTAGTACAGTGTGACGCGTTTCTTGTGTTTGCTTTAATCAGTTATTGCGTGCAATAGAATATTCATAAGTCATGTATCCAACATGTAATTAAGACTTAAATTGCAACGTAGTTAGTGCTCTTAGGGATGCATACTGTGCCATAGATATAGAGCCTCGTTCTGAGAGACAGAATCATGGTATTTTCATGGTATGCTACGCTCTGAAATGAAGTGGTAAATTTGATTGGGAAACATATAAAAACAGAAATGACGGGTATGTTGCAAGAAGCGCCCTCTGTCAGCGATGAGTGTGGTTTAACCGTGAGTTATTAGCTACTTAGATGACATGCGCACATCATATTGAATAGGAGAAGGACGTACATTATTCCCCAGCCAGATATTAAAGGACTGAATCCTCATAAATGGACATTGTTATTGATGAACAGGAAATTAATATTTAATATTTGATATTGAGGTTGGTGGCTTTGAGCAATGTGCAATCGTGGTGCTGAAATAAGTCATAGATCACGCACTCATTCCCCTACAGTGCTTGGTTGATGTAAAGCTCGCCTCACACTACATGCGAATGCCATGATGTGGTGGTAATGAAGAGTTACAGTCCGATATAGCGGTCCGGTTGGGGTGCCTCTGGAATGCGTATCAACCAATAAAACGCCTCGGTCCATCCACACTCTGCAGATCCGTGCAATGCACACTACCCTGCATCGATACAAAACGTATGGTCGGTTGGGGTTTCTTTTTAGTTTTACGTCCTCAAAACATCTAAGGTCACATCAGAACAGATACCGACTTGTGACAGTGTGCACTCATGGTGACTTTATAGTGCTACCCCACTGGGAGACCAGGCCACCAGCACCATGACATTCTACTCAGCCACATTATCCTGACACTGAGCCAACCAGTCCTTGCCCTATCCTAACAATGCTGATTGCCAGGCTAGGAAGTGACAAGTATCAATGTTTAAGTTATTGGATTGACTCGACCAGAGTTCGAACCCACGATCTACCAAAACGAGAGACAGATGCTCAACTCAGACGGCCAATGTTCAACTCAGACACTCAACTCGTCTGGTCCAAAACGTATAGTCAATGAAGTCAGCTTTCACAATTTACCAAGTTCCCCCAGCAGAAACAAACATTTAAATATGTTTCAACAAAATAATCAGCCACACCAACGCATAAAAACTTAAATTGGACTGGGCAGTCTGATATCACTTTTATCAGGCCAGCTTAAATCGTGTTGATCACACCAAGCATGGCATTGGAATTGCCATGCAGAATTGGTTATCAACACGATTTAAGCTTTTAGTAAATGGTTTAATCACTGAAATGGATATTTTGTCAACGCCAAAGGATTGGTCTTCCTATCCTTTATGAACACATTTGATTTACAATTATTGTTTTCTTATTTTAAATGTTCGCTAACGTGATGAGCTAATCTAAAAAGAAGTGGCAATAACTCTTTACTCTTCTTACAGGACAACAAGACGCACCGAATAATGGAAAGGCAACAGCAAGAGCTAATAATTCAATTTTGTCAGCGTCAGGGAATGACTCAAATGTTGGGGACGTGAAAGGAGGCACAGTTTTTATTGTGGAAAATATTGTATTCGGAGATAGCTTCAAAGTTGCTTGTCTGAAGCTGCTTGTTTTGTTTGAAAGTTGATTTGTTGGGTGTGTGGTTGAATCTTTCTGGTTAGTTGTTGGTGGGAGTGCCTGACTCGTTTAGGCATGTCCATGGCTGGGACGGAAGTCCTTAGATAGGTGCGTCTCCCGTTTTGGTAGATCGTGGGATTCAAACCCACATGCTCGAACGCTAGTCGAGTCAAACCAATGACTTAAAGATTTATACTAGTCTTGTTGCTTCCTAACCATGCGCTCGGCATTATTAGGATAGGGCAAGGACTGGTTGGCTCAGTGTCAGGATAATGTGACTGAGTGGTCATGGTGCTGGCAGCTTGGTCTTACAGTGGGGCAGCACTATTAAGTCGCCATGAGTGCGGACTGTCACAATTCGGTACCCATCCTGATATGACCTTAGATGTTGCCAGGACGAAAAACCCAAACAAGCAAACAACACTGAGCTTGGTGGGATGGAGTGATTACTGGTGGCACTGAGGAATTTAGTTCAGGTCGGGGTTGAATGAGATGTCCAGTAACTTCCAAGCTTAGCTATTTATTCTAATAGCAAGCTCTAACATATTACGTTTTCATAACCATTTTGAGTTCGTATCTTAACTTCCAGGGCAAGGGAAAGTTAGTGGAGATATTGCTTGTTTTATACAATGGGCTATATGCCCGGATTCAGTGACTGTGCCCTCCACCATCTTGCCCCAGCACCATGCCGGCCACTGTGTGCGCAGCCTCTACACCGTCCCTCGCCCGACACGGCGGCTGGCTAGTTGGCCGAGTGTGCCGGTTCATGACTTCTAGTACCAGCTGAGTCCAAATGAAGGCTTACACATTTAAAACCTGGTGATACCTCTCGTAGCTTTCAGCATCACTGAGAGAGGCTTAGCGTCAGGATATATGACCGCGTAGGTCATCATGAGCTGGTCGCAGCGGCAATGTACCCCAGTGTGGAAGCACTATAAAGTTTGAGGGATGCAATGCTGCACCTCACTATTCAGTATGACGAGAAATAAAAAGTTGTCAGGACGTAACATTCCAATCAACCACACATTCACCCTTGGTTAGTTAGTGATACCGACCACAGTGATGACCAGTACAATCTCTGCAAGCAGGGAGCTCTAAATGTATATCCAATTCTCAATTTCCAATGCCTTCAAATAAAAGTAGCATATATAATACACGGCAGACTTTATTGATAGATCTCGGACATAATGAGGTTCCCGACGCTACCTACCGAAACCGATAATTTGAGGTCAACTTGAATTGAACAAACATAATGCTGCATAGTCCAATGAAGTATTCAAATTCTTCATATCTAACTTAGACACTGGTGCACTTATTACACATATTTTGCCGCATAGAAGGGCATAATAAGTCAACTTAATAGAACCTGTTACTATTGAAGCCTATGGTGTCAGAGGGTTGGCAAGCTTATAGTCCACAACCGGCTTCTGGAGCTCGCCATTGTAATCATACAACTGACACTACCTCCAAAGCTCTTCATAAGGACACTTGAAATTTGAATAAAGTCCTCAATTAATAACTGCTGCCTAAGCACTGACGAACTGTAATTGTTGGGTGGTTGTTGGAGTTGTACGTCCTGGCAACATCTAAGGTTATATCAGGACGGGACTGCAATGTAATGCCCGGGACTGTATGCAGATGCAACACCTTCATGGGCTGAGACCAAAACGCAAAGTTCTCCGGCACCTATGTATATGCACCTTTATACCCCATGTACATTATGTACATTATAATGTACATTATAAGGAGTATAATAATAATATTATGCATATATAAAGTGCCGGAGTAAACGTTAATAATAAATATATTCTCCGAGATCGCCTATATATATTTGTAATATCTAATAATGTCCAATCGTTGCCTGGTGCCTGCGAGCCCGGGACTACTCGGTAGTGGCGCCAGTGCCGGCTCCACCACTTGGCCGTCATATTTCACCAGTGTTGCCCAGATTTTGAACTTTAACTGGAAAGCACCTATTGCTAGCCAAGACAAGCAATAAAGATTGTCCATCCCATATCAAGTACGCTTCTCTCCTTGTTTGTAATGTACATTATGTAAATCATGTACATATACATTAATACCCCATTCAAACCACGGCCAGCCTTCGCTTGCGACCACCTTATGTCCAAAAGGGCGTACTTGCCACCAACTTGCTACATTGAATCAAAGGCGCTGTCGGGGAGCGGTCGGCGAGCAGTCGGCGAGCGGTCGGCGATAAGCCCCAGACACTACAGCTAGCGACCAATTTGCGACCCCCTTAGACCAAAGAAGCCACACTCACCAGTGACGTCCTTGCGACCAAAACAATGGTTGCCAACATCTGGGCATCACTGATGACTGTGGGTTCTTTGGTCTAATGTGGTTGCAAAGTGGTCGCAAGCTGTAGTGTGACTGGGGTGTAATAATGCAATGGCATTATGGTCACTGAGTCAAGTGCTCACCACTCACTCGGTGACTGTTTGATGACCAAAATGCCCCCACTGTGTGTACAACTGGTTGACGACCAGTTGGTGTCAGGTCCACGACTGGTCAGCGACCACTTGGCGACCAGTTGGTAACCGGTCGCAAGCACTGAAAATCACTTTGATCACAAGGAGGTCTTCCTGTTGCAGCAGCTGCAACCACCTTGCGACCAAAATGGTCCAAAATGTTTGCTGACTAGTCGCCGACCGCCAGCGTTTACTTGCCACCAGCCCTATTTGGTGGTCGCAAGGTGGTCACAACATGGTCATAAGATGATTGTATACAATTCGAAGTGTAGTGTGACTGGTTGTATTAGCTAGCAACATCTGAGGAACCTGCAAACTATATACCCAATCCCGGATCCACCGGGTTCAAATCAAAACAGCGTATAGTCTGTGTCGGGCTTTATGGCTCGTCCATACAATCATGTCCCTGCCATTACTTATTTGAAACCACCACTTTGAGGTCGAATTGAATTTGCAGAAATGCACAGCCGGAAGTCTATGGCTTTGGTTCTGACAATGACAGCCATCCATGAATGCGGGGCCATGCATAACCAAGGCGCCTACAGAGGCAACCAGCGACACATCATTCTAACAACCTCGCTATGTGGAATTCTTCCATGAAGAAAACCCAGTCAAGGTTGTGTACATAAACATACGCTTCTGTACGCAGTCCCTGTTACCATGTAAGGCTAAACTCTGCTGATTAAGGCACAATTCAGGGATCCCCACGTAATATCGCCCACCACCACAACACCTGCGTCTCTAGCGGCGAATAATGTAACCATGGGCCTCATGACGCAGCTGGTGAGGCGAGAATGAGGGGGGCGCCTAAAGGTGATGCAATCACAGGAGGCAGGAGGTGCTGCTAGACTTGCTATGTCTATGTTATGTGTCTATAACTGTATAACTATAGGCAGGAATCAATGCCCTAGTGGTCCAAATTGCTTCCAAAGTGTATGAAACGTGGTATAAACAACGGTGCAAGCTCCATTGTCTGTATAGTATCGCTGAGGTACTACTTGAATTACGGCGTCAAACAGGTGATACATGGTGTGTGCGAATGAGCACTGTACATATTGTGGCATAGGGTAATTCACCCGCGAGTACACCGGCGCATAGCAAGCTGTGTCATCGTAGCAACTGGGTGTGGTTGGATTGTTATTTGTTGGAGATTTATCTAAGGTCATATCAGGATGGGTACTGACTTGTGACAGAGCGCACTAATGGCAACTTTATAGTGCTGCCCCACTGGGAAATCAGGGTGCCAGGACCATAACTGGATATCCCACTCAGTTACATTATCCTGACACTGAGCTAACCAGTCCTTGCTCTATCCTATTAATGTCGAGCAACAAGTATCAATTTTATAAGTCATTGGTTTGACTCTACCGTGAATTGGACTCCCAATCTCCCGCACGGGAGGTCTGCGCTCTACCGATTCGGCCACCGCGTCCGAGGCAACTGGGTGTGTGGATAGCTGCCTCAACTTGTATAGTTGTATAGTTGTAAAGGGGCGCACCGGATTCACAGTGTTTTCAGTATGCATTTTGAAACTCTTTTAACTCCGATGTGAACTTTAACGGCACCTGCATATGAAGTAAGCATCGGGTTTGTGTGCGCGGAGGGGAGAGTGGGTGGTGATGGAGCAGGCAAAGGAGTATAAACCTATGTATCTATTTCCCGTTTGTGGTTATTCAACAGCCACTGCATTTGTACAATCTGAGTAACCTAATGTAGCTACAAAGGAATCAGTGCAGATCATCCATCGCCACCTCAAGCCCCGCCCTCTCACCCCACCCTCTCCTCCCATCTCCTCCTCTCTCATCCCATCCTCTCCCAGCACAAACGGCGTGTCAGTATTGACATCCACCCACCACACTGCACAGTGTACATCTCAAAATATGATAGAATAATGACAAGAAAGCAATAATATAGAAATACATTTATTCACAAAAGTCACACACCCTCAGTTCAAGGAAGCCGACAGAAAATAGATGAGCATGAATGGTCCGCCCCCCAAACCACAACCACACCACTCCTTAACTACACCAAATACAGGACTCCTTCTAATTTGGGCACATCTCCTTCAGATCATATATCACCTTCGCTAACACCACGAGTCCCTCACCTTACCTACCTTCTCACACGGCCACCCGCACCCACCCTCACCCACCCGCACCCACCCTCACAAAAAGTGCCACACCCATTGTGATTAGCTGCGTTGTCACGATATCCGAGCAAGCACTGCCAGCAATTATCTGTGCGCATAAATGATGTGTACTGTGTATAGACACAACGAAACACACAAGAAACAAATGTATTTCTTTGTGAGAATGTTGATTGTAGCATTGAATTAGTTTACAAAAGTGGTAGTGCACGGAACATGTTCAGAAAGGACGCTATGGCTACTAGTACTATGCAGATCTGGGTGTGCAACTGTGATCTGATATACGCAACTATATAGTTAAATTATTGCTGTATGGTACTCCTCCAGTGAATAAGTTGAGTCTTAGCTGCACTCACATGCACATATATACATGTGCACATGTACCGACATACACACATATGTACATAACCACATATACATATACATCTATAATTGTACACCGATGTACATAAACATATACATATGCATAAATGCATGCACACATACATACATATATATACATGCATATATACATACACCCAGAGGTATGCACATATGGACATACACATATATATACATACACGTGTATGCCTAGACATATACATACACCCAGAGGTGTACGTACACGCATATATGTCCACACATATATGCTTAAACCTATGTAGTTACATATATCTGCATACACAGATATACATACACATATACAGTAAAACCTCTCTGACCTCCACAGACCGACCAGTCCCCTAAATCGAGCGCTTTATTTGGATCCCAAATATACAATTGTAACAATATTCTAACTCCCTAACCCGACCACCTCCCTAAAAGGACCATTTAAAATCGGTCCCAAGGTGGGCCGATTCAGAGATGTTTTAGTGTCTATCTATATACCTATACACATATATACATCATAAGTATATACATAAGTATATATGCACGCACACACATGTATACACATATATGCATACACATGTACCTACAGACGCACATATACATCATCATCATCATGCTGTTGGTTGCGATGCGACAAAGACTGCTTTCATTACTTGACTGCCGCTCTCCATTTAGCTCTCTGCTGTGAGAGTTGCGTCCATGAGTCGGTCTTAATGTCTCTCAGCTTCACGTTTCTCTTGATAGTATCCTTGAACCGGAGACGAGGTTGCCCTCTCTTTCTGTAACCAGAAGACAGTTGAGAATAGAGGATCTGCTTTGGTATCCTGTCTGATGACATCCTCATGAGGTGTCCAGTCCACCAGAGATTCTTTTTGATCAGAAGATCTTCCATAGAGGGCAGCTCTGTCCATTCGAGTATTTCCTTATTTGTCACTTTGACCTTCCAGTTTAGCCTCATGATTGAATGCAGATGTCGCATCATGAAGGCGTGCAGCTTTTTCACCTGTCATCTGTACACTGTCCAGGCCTCAGCTCCGTATAGTAGGGTGGATAGTATGATTGCACGGTAGATCTTGCCTTTGACCCAAATGGACACATGGTGGTTGTTCCACAGTCTCTGGCGTAGTCGGCCGAAAGATGCGCTAGCTTTGGCCATCCTCCTCTCTATTTCAGCATCACACATGTATATATATACACATATGTATCCACTTATAATAAGTTATATACAAACACATATCTGCGTACTGTATATGTACATATATATAGTACACATATATACACACATAAACGTATTCACAATATATACACACGCACACACATATATACACACAATGTATACATACACATATTTATTCGCATATATACATGTATAAGAGCATTAAGACAGTTCAGGTAAAGCAGGCCCTTCCGGTATCTCTTGCGCTGTTTTGAGAAGCTCCTGTTTTAAGAGGAGGGCGGGTAACCTACTCGGTGCATATTGGTCGGCCAGCGCTTGGTTCGTTTACAACTTTACGGTCTGCGGTCTTTCAAGCCGAGGCCAGCTGTCATCCCGCCCCCGCACACCCATCCCCCAGACACCCCGCCCATCACCCCGCCCCAGCCTCCTCAACCACAGCCTCTCTCGCCAGAAACTGCTCGCAGTTCACCAATTATGATATTTGTCATCGAGCATCTCGGTTCCAATGAACATCCTCTTTTACACGCACATTGTATATATGCTGTATCAGCCATTATACGAGTGTAATAAGCCGGAAGATTCATCTACTCCCCAGCCACTAAGTCATCGACTGGTCACCTAATAATTAGGTCATCTACTAGTGCCTCATGACATGTATATATATATAACATATATATATATATATATATATATATATACATACAGTAAACCCTCTCTAATTCGACCGACCTTGGGACAGACTTTGTGTAGTCCATGTACGGCGGTGGTCGGTTTAGGGAGTTAGAATATAGGTACAATGATATTGTTGGGACCCAAATAAAGCGATCGATACAGGGGAATGGTCGATCTGTGGAGGTGGTCGGAGAGAGAGGTTTTATTGTATATATATTATATATATATATTTGGCCTATACGTATACATATGTATATATGTGATGTATTATGTATTATACCAGTATAAATTGTAGCAGAACATGTTTGTTGTTATAATTCCTCCTTATGCGATTTGGTTGAGTGCCCCCCCCCCCCCCTCCATCTGTTGGGGTTGAATGTATTCGTGTACAGGGGGTGTGAAACCTATATGGAAGAGCGGCTCTTCCCTCACCTCGGCGGGGTGAGGGAAGAGCCACGACTCCTGATTATCGACCCGTGATAATGGTCGCTTATCAGCATTCATATCTGCACACATGAACTTAGAAGATGTCAACTGTGTCTTCCAAAAGACAGTCTATTGACGCGCTGAAAAATATGCTTTGTTTAGTAAATTAAAGAAAAATATGCATTTGCATAGCCTAGATTAGACTAATGAGTAATGTTTCCTCGTTGAACACAGTTGGTGCAATTCTCATAATGAACCAAGTATGGAGGAGGAGTTACACAATGATTAGCTGCACACGATTTGCTTCCAGAGTATTGTTCAAATAGACAGACCAGAAGGAGAATATGTGAATGGACACTGCTATTGACAAGTGGAAGGAAAACACCTAATATCGCCCTATATTAACTGAGTTGTGTAGACGATGTCTGCTACTACAGCGGTCAGGGATTGTGTACATTGTTATGTGGCTGTCACACTACGACGACAAGGGAGGGACGACAGCCCGGCAGCTGGGATTTTGTGAAATCAGGACGACATATGCAAATTCGGGCTAAGTTGGACGACAATCGGACGACATCCGGACGACATCCGGACAACAAACGGGATGACAGCGGGATGACAGTGTCTGTGTGTGTGTCTGTGTCTGTGTCTCTGTGTGTGTGACTCTGTGTCTGTGTGTGTCTCTATGTGTGTGTCTGTGTGTGTCTGTGTGTGTGTCTCTGTGTGTGTGTCTCTGTGTTTTTGTGTGTGTGTCTCTGCAACAGAGACACCAAGACACAGAGACACACACAGAGAGTGCGTGTGAGTGTGGGTGTGGGTGTGGGTGTGAGTCTGAGTGTGGGTGTGGCTGTGGATGTGAGTGAGAGTGTGAGTGTGAGTGTGATAGTGAGTGTGATAGTGAGTGTGAGTGTGATAGTGAAGTGTGATAGTGAGTGTGAGTATGAGTATGAGTGTGATAGTGAGTGTGAGTGTGATAGTGAGTGTGATAGTGAGTGTGAGTGTGAGTGTGATAGTGAGTGTGATAGTGTTGTGTGAGTGTGATAGTGAAGTGTGAGTGTGATAGTGAGTGTGAGTGTGATAGTGAAGTGTGAGTGTGATAGTGAGTGTGAGTATGAGTGTGATAGTGAGTGTGAGTGTGATAGTGAGTGTGATAGTGAGTGTGAGTGTGAGTGTGATAGTGAGTGTGATAGTGAGTGTGATAGTGATAGTGAAGTGTGAGTGTGATAGTGAGTGTGAGTGTGAGTGTGATAGTGAGTGTGAGTGTGATAGTGAAGTGTGAGTGTGAGTGTGATAGTGAGTGTGAGTGTGTGTGGTTTATCGCACACACAGAGACACAGAGACACAACAGAGACACACACACAGAGACACACACAGACACAGAGACACACACACAGACACACACACAGAAACACAGAGACACACACAGAGACACAGAGATACACACACAGACACACACAGCAACAGAGACACAAAGACACACATAGACACATACATGGAGAGAGAAGCAACTACAGCTTAACGACAAGACGACAGTGCCGTGACAGTGCCGCGACAGTGCCGCGACAGTGCCGCAACATCGGCTGTCGTCGAAGTTTTTCAACATGTCCAAAAAGGCTACGACACCCCGGCGACAGTCGAGAAAGAGTGGAGAAACTGGAGGTGTCGCGCAGGTGTCGCGGCGACACCTGCGCGACACCTGCGCGACAATCGACGACAATCGACGACAGACCGGAAGTCGCTGTCGCAGAGCTGTCGTCGCCGCTTGTCGTCGTAGTGTGACAGCCCCATTAGCAAACCTTCACCCCTATAGATAGCTGCTTCTCTACAGATTACCCCCTACGCCCGAATCGTGAAGGGAATGGGAAAGGCAAATTAACAGTTCATTGACCAACCCCACAAAGTGAGCTCTCACCTATATAAATAAGGTACTAAATCAATGATTAATGCCCAAGTTAATGCACTCTTTCTTAAATCATATAATCTAGTCTTTGTGCAAAATATACCTACATGGCAGGAAAGGCCAGATTTTTGCTTGTTTTGTGTAGTACAGTAATTCCGTGAAAATTTCGTTGATGATTTCTTAGTGCCAGCCCGCCAGAAGCAGTTATGCAATAGAGATGAGTCCTTTTTGGGCATTTATGTAATCTAGTTAGTTAGAAGATACCCGAAAGGCCGGCCTAAAACTTAAAAGCAAGCACCGCTCAAATGAGAGTGGAATTCAATTCCGAATAGCCATTGATTGATTTTTCACTCCGCCAATTTAATTACGCCACACTATTGCCAACTGTGAGGTAATTGCGCAGTGTTAGCCTGAATATTAACTAGTTAGTTAGATTCAAGAGGTTTATGAGGAGATGGCAATTGGCGCCTCAGATGGCAAGATATTAGAACCATAAGTGAGATTTTCCTGACTTTACCTCCTAACAACAAATGAGGTAATTACAGAGGTTCCACTAGCTAGTTCGATACAATAGGATCCTTGGCACCCCATCTGGCAAAATATTAGTAAATGAGATTTCCGTGATGTTACCTCGCAATAACGAATGGGGTAATTAGACAGGTTCCACTAGTTAGTTAAATACAATAGGATTCTAAAGATGGGGCAATTGTCGCCTCAGATGGTCGGATATTAGAAAGCGAGATTTTCATGACTTCACCTCCTAGCTACAAATGAGGTAATTAGGCAGGATGAACCACCACGTGGGAATGCGCACTAAGGGTGGCTTTTATGAGCTGTATTACCATTCTGAGAATGTTTCACTATTCAGCTATTTAAAGCAGGTTTGGATTTGTACATACATGCCTCATGCCTCACTGCCATTGAGTGGAGCTGGGGTGTGATATATTAGGTGGTGGGGTTGGACGGGTTGAGGGTGTTTGGCTGGGGGCATGTTATGGAGTTGGGGTGTGATATATATTAGGTGGTGGGGTTGGACGGGTTGAGGGTGTTCGGCTGGGGGCATGTTATGGAGTTGGGGTGTGATATATTAGGTGGTGGGGTTGGACGGGTTGAGGGTGTTCGGCTGGGGGCATGTTATGGAGTTGGGGTGTGATATATTAGGTGGTGGGGTTGGACGGGTTGAGGGTGTTCGCTGGGGCAGATGGAGTGGGGCGGATATATTAGGTTGGGTGGGTTGAGTCTGGGAGTTTGGGTGGTGATATATTAGGGTGGTGGACGTGGTGTTCTGGATGTTTGGTTGGGGTGATAATTAGGTGGTGGGGTTGGATGGGTTGAGGGTATTCGGCTGGGGGCATGTTATGGAGTTGGGGCGTGATATATTAGGTGGTGGGGTTGGATGGGTTGAGGGTGTTCAGCTGGGGGCATGTTATGGAGTTGGGGTGTGATATATTAGGTGGTGGGGTGGGATGGGTTGAGGGTGTTCAGCTGAGGGCATGTTATAGATTTGGGGTGTGATATATTAGGTGGTGGGGTGGGATGGGTTGAGGGTGTTTGGCTGAGGGCACATTGTGGAGTTGGGGGTGTGATATCTTAGGTGGTGGGGTGGGGTTGGACTGGTTGAGGGTGTTCTGCTGGGGGCATGTTATGGATTTGGGGTGTGATATATTAGGTGGTGGGGAAATGTCCTGTGAGTGAGATTCATTGTTACACAGTTAGGCACTGAGATGGGGAAATGTGTTGTGAGAGTGAGATGCATTGTTGCACAGTTAGGCACTGAGATGGGGAAATGTGTTGTGAGAGTGAGATGCATTGTTACACAGTTAGGCACTGAGATGGGGAAATGTGTTGTGAGAGTAAGATGCATTGCTACACAGTTAAGCAGTGAGATAGAGAAATGTGCTGTGAGAGTAAGATGTATTATTGCACAATGAACCAGTGCGATGGAGAAATGTGTTGTGAGAGTGAGATACATTGTTACACAGTGAGGCAGTGAGAGGGGGAGATGTGCTGTGAGAATGAGATGCATTGTTACACAGTGACGCAATGACATGCGGAAATGTGCTGTGACAGTGAGGTGCATTGTTGCGCAGTGAGGCAGTGAGATGGGGAAATGTGCTGTAAGAGTGAGGTGCATTGTTATGCAGTGAGGCAGTGAGATGGGGAAATGTGCTCTGAGAATGAGGGGCATCGTTACACAGTGAGGCAGTGAGATGGGGAAATGTGTTGTGAGAGTGAGGTGCATTGTTACACAGTGAGGCAGTGAGATAGGGAAATGTGTTGTGAGAGTGAGGTGCATTGCTACACAGTGAGGCAGTGAGATAGGGAAATGTCCTGTGAGAGTGAGGTGCATTGCTACACAGTGAGGCAGAGACATGGGGAAATGTGCTATGAGAGTGAGGTGCATTGTTACACAGTGAGGCAGTGAGATAGAGAAATGTGTTGTGAGAGTGAGGTGCATTGTTACACAGTGAGGCAGTGAAATGGGGAAATGTGCTGTGAGAGTGAGGTGCATTGTTACACAGTGAGGCAGTGAGACAGTGAATCCTGGTGAGAGAGTAAGATGCATTGTTGCACAAGGAGGCACTGAAACGGTGCTAACCGACTGAGAGGTGGTAAGACACGGTGCCGACAGGTGGGGTGCTAACTGGATGATCTGTGTAATCTATCGACGAGCCAGGTGTCAGAGGAGAAGTAGTACCACCACACACCGCCTGGTTCGCAGCCAGCAGGTACAGGCACGCAGTGCGCACACTCCACCACACAAACGCCCCCTTCCCTTCAATCTCTGCCACGAAAACAAAGACGCCATGTTGGTTTTGGAGGAACTAGGTGCTGAGCACATTGCGTCAATACACACCCACTTATGACTATAAGTTGGAGTTAACTTTGTTGTTGTTGTTATGTTCTAGCAACATCTAGGGTCATATCAGGCTGAGTACCGACTTGTGACAGTGCACACTCATGGCGACTTGGTAGTGCTGCCCCACTGGGAAACCAGGCCGCTGGCAACATGACCACATATCCCACACATTATCCTGATACTGTGCTAACCAGTCCGTGCCCTATCCTATTAATGCCCAGCACAAGGCTGAAGTAGTGACAAGTATTAATTTAATAAGTCATTGGTTTGACTTGAGTGGGATTAGAACTCCCGACCTTCCGCTTGGGAAGCCTGCGCGTCCGGTCCAGAGTTAGATTTGTAGGTGCATTTTGCAACAGAGAATGACTAACGTTCCAACAATAGAATTCAATTGAATACAATTGGATCACACATGCAGCTCTATTTACCAAGTATGGCTCTATTTAGCGCAGGGCTGGTTCGCTTGACTGGCCTTTTACATACTAGTTTCCAATTAAAGTCAAATCATGGTACGAACCGCCGTGTGATAGTAAGCACTCATCGCGCGACACAATCGGGTTCCCATGATGTCACATTATGTGGTATATAAAGGTTTACGCTAATATTATTGTGAATGCAATATAAACTCCCCGTACTACACTGCGTGGGGCAGGATACCTAACGATATTCCTCTCCTAGTAACAGAGTTGGCAGCAGGTATACATGCTCTAAGTGGTTGGATTACCTCGGCCGGAATTGATTCTGCGACTTTCCATATGGGAATTGAGCGCCTCACCAACTCGACCATCTCGTTGGTTTGCTCTCCTTAAGTTATCCGGTGATTTGAAGATATATCGAGTTAGCTCTCTCCCATCTTTGTTGAACTTGGCTCAAATAAAACTGCCGATGCAAGCACGATCATTAAAGATGTAATCAATATCGAAGATACAAAAATGTAATCACATCCACAACCATGTCTTTGATTATGATGTGGAATCGAGATTTCCAGTTCAAAGAAAATGACCGGCCAGTGTGAGCTAAGCCTTGAAGGCCCTATTTCCCAATCCTTCCCCCCCCCCCCCCCCCCCACCCCACCTATTTTTATCTTGAAGATTTACACTGCCTATCATGGATAAGTCTGAATAGACTTGTTTTCACCATTAGACAGTTTGTCGATATAAAGCCCGAGCCTACACGTTTACCAACCCAACGGATCTTTAACCTCCCACACCATATAGACATGGTATGAGAGCAATTGGCCTTTGGAGACTCTGTAAGTTATACACAGTGGTGAAAATCCTTTGATGACTCTGTAAGTTATACACAGCAGTGAAAATCCGTTCATGACTCTGTAAGGTATACACAGCAGTGACAATCATTTGATGACTCTGTAAGTTATACACAGTGGTGAATATCCTTTGATGACACCATAAGTTATACACAGCGGTGGAAATCCAAATTGGCAGAGGTGATGCCACTCTAGAAACGCAGGGTGCCACAAAGTTAATCAACAAACATGCGCATGTTATTTTATTCCAAAATGGCCAATTAACTTCGAATCATCACTCTGTCTTCATCAGCAGTCATTAAGGAACTAACGCCATGATCTATGCATCTATCCATCTAGCCATCTAGCCATCTAGCCACCCACCGATGAGAGCTCTTCATTTCGCCAGGTTCTCGGGTCGGGCCGAGCCGACTTGTTAGCGGCCCCTGGTGGGACATGCGCCGGGCGGGCTGTATCTGCCGTACACGTGGGTCTACGGCCGGGAGAGTCGATAGAGCACGTGATGCCAAGTGGTCGGACAAGTCTCTGCACAGTCCATTAACCGGCTACAGGGTGTGGAAGGCGTGGTGCCCTATACTGGCAAATAACCAGCAGCACCCGACATGAGGCAACCCATGAAGCCAACGCGCCTGTCTTAGTTCTTTCTGTACACCAATATATATATTTGAAGAGTTCAGGCACAAAACCCCATAAACGCCAATCCAAACATAGAGACAACATTGGAATGAAACCATGAAACTGTAATTTTCATTACATTCCAACTTTTTTGTTCATTGCTCCATAATCAGTTCATCATAAAAAAAAGTGGAATCAGTGAGAATTAAAATTACCTTGAGGTAAAAATCTGTTATTTTACATTTACGGGGTTTTGCGGGTTAACTCTGCATAGTTTTAAAGTGAGCAGAGTGACAGTTGGCTCACGGTATAGGAGGTGGGGTGAGTAGAGAATGACCCGCTCCGCAGCAAATAACGTGGAAGAAGATGGTAATGGGACACATTTAAGAGGCTGCTGTTATTTATATCCACATAATAGATTATATAGTACATATATATGCAGTAAAACCTCTCTAAATCGACCGACCATGAGGCAGACTTTAAATGGTCCATTTAGGAAAGTGGTCGGTTTAGGGATTTTTTCTTTATCGTTACAATGGTATTGTATGGGCCATCGTTTGGGACCCAAATAAAGCGATTGATATAGGGGAGTGGTCGATCTGTGGGGGTAGGCAGTTAGAGAGGTTTTACTATATATATACATCATATATATATATATATTTATTTGCTGAAATGTTACGTCCTGGCAACACCTAAGGTATCAGCAAACCATGCTGGGTACCTACTTGTGACAGTGCGAACTCATGGGCGACTTTATAGTGCTGACCCACTGGGAGACCAAGCTGCCAGCACCGTTACCTGATATCGCCCTCAGTCATATTCTCATGACACTGAGCAAACCAGTCCTTGCCCTATCCTAATAATATCAGGCTAGGAAGAGACGAGTATTTAGTAAGTAATTGGTTTGACACAACCGGGAATCAAACCCCTGACCTTCCACATGAGAAGCCTGCGCTTCTACCGATTTGGCCATAAGTTATACACAGCGGTGGAAATCCAAATTGGCAGAGGTGATGCCACTCTAGAAACGCAGGGTGCCACAAAGTTAATCAACAAACATGCGCATGTTATTTTATTCCAATATGCCCAGAGCCACTCACAGGTGGCGCCAGTGTGGCCCATGACATACTACACAGAGTCAGATAGGATACAGTGCTATACTATTACATAGGTAACTGAAGATAGGTAGTGATCTTGTTTATATTCCCATAATGGATTATAGAGCACATATATATATTTATCTATATATATGCACCCATTGGAAGGCTCTGCATAGACACTAGCATGTCGCAATGGACTATTAAATATCAATTAAATCGCAATTGAAACAAGTCATTCGCAATTGAACATGATTCTTATTGTGTGCATATAGATCTGTAAAGGGTGAGTTAAATTCATAGATTTGCTGAGAGGAAGGGGTGGTAGTTTATGGCGGGTGTGTCTGTGGGTGAGTGTGGGGAGTGGGGATATTGAGAGGGGTCTTGCGCAAACAGGCAGGAGTGGTTAAGCGTCATTACAGAGTTGAAGTAGGCGGGCAGGGTGCGGTAGGGGTGCCAGGAGAATGGCACTGTTGTACCGTGGAGGGTAGAAATACATATTTGCATGAAAATCCAGCATTTCAGCATTCAAGTCCTAGTAAAATAATCCACCTTTGTTGTGTGCACAGATAACATTGTCGATATTCCACTGAGACATGATGAACTTCTGTTTAATAATTGCAGATGTTAGGCTTTATTTGCAAATGTATTACAAGCAATGTACATCCTGCTTGACCCTATTTACTGAATATATCGTGACCTATTTGACCTCAGGTTTCAGCACGTCTTCTCTCATAATGTAACTCCCCTGCTAGCTCAGTTTGACCATCTTTCTCCTCCTTAACCTGCCGTGTTCGACAAAGGCCATCCTCAGGGATATCCATGTCCCTCCCAGGCAGTTTCCCAGAGGTCCCTACTAAGCAGAATGCATGACCACCGATATCTGTACACCCACAATTCAGTGTAATCTTCTTAGTTGTCCATCAGGGGGGATGATGACAGCGACTCATCATTTGTTGTGAACTCGTCGATGACTGATGAGTCCAATTTGTGCTCGGAATGTACGGTGGCACGTTGGATGTGTGTGTGTAGCTACTGTCAGATGAATGAGACCATCTATTCTCTGCTGATGCATTTGTTTAGCTTAAGATATACAATCAGTTTCAAACTGTGTTGCGCCTTTATGAATATAACTCCCTGGCAAGTATTGACGGATTGAGGTAGTGAGCACAATAAATTTATGTTGTTCACTATGAAGCACTAGGAAATCTAGACCAAACTGTGTCTAGCACCGGGAACAGCAGTGAAACAGTCAAAGCACCGAGTCACAAGTGACGTATTGCCTGCCCCCGCCATCCCTCACTCACCTACCCGGGCCAACTTCCCTCCTCCCTTCGCCTCATCACCCTGTCTTCTCCTCCTCCCTTCGCCCTAATTCCCCTCCGTTTCCCCATCTCCTCCTCCATCCCACTTCCCTCTTCCTCCATCCTCCCCTCCCTTACTCCGCCTTCTCCTCCTCCACCACTCCTTCCTTCCTCCCCTCCGTTCTTCCTCCCCGCCTCCCCTCCTCCACTTGCTGAGTCCTCCGGTCCTGCCCTCCTCCCTCCCGCACTCCCCTCCCACCATGTCCTCAACCCTTCCTCTCCTGCTTCCCTCCTCCCGTCTTCCCCTCCTCCCGTCTTCCCCTCCTCAATTGCACGTCAGCCCTGTCCCCTTCCTTCCTCTCCTCCTCCGCTCCTCCCCTCTTCCCCTCCTCCGCTTCTCTCCCCTCCCTCTTCATCCCTCCCTCCTTCCCACCCTCCATCCTCCCCTCCTCCCCTCTTCTCCCACCTCCTCCCCTCCCCTCGACCCACGTCCTCTTCCTTCCTTCCATTCCCATATCCTCTTCTCTCCCGCCCCCCCCCCCCCAACAAGCCAAACCGTCACAACTAAGTCAGTCCCCTCCCAAATGGCCCGGTTTGATTTCAGAGCAGACCGCGTACGTGTCATTTGGCTGTCACCGGACCTAGATCAGCAACATCTTAGGGTTCACCTCACACAAATTGCACCGACAGGAATTAGTTTTTCTTGCGCATAGTACGCTCAAGATGAAGAATTCATTCACCACAAGAAAGACCGCTGAAATTCGGTGCCAGCAACGGAGCAGACAATGAAATAAACAAAGTGACCACAAACATCTCAAAATTGCTCGTAACCTCTAATCATACTTGATTGATGATCTAAAATTAACCCTTGGTGTTTTTAAACTGGCCGGATCCGAAACTGCAAAAGGACGAAGGCATTTGTATTTGTGTTGTTGCTAAGTTACTGATGAATGGATCGGACATATATGACTAATTTCAGTGAGGATTATTAGGGTTATTGAATTGAACCAGAATTGGTGGCTTGTACAGCAAGACCAATGCAATACAACTTAGTCTGACACCCGACGGCATAAAACAGATAAATTGAAATGTAGATATAGTTATGATTTCGATAACACTAATTATGCAACTAAGTGATAGAGAAATACCCATCGCTTTAAAGAGGCAGAGTGAGTATAACTGATAGACAGATCTGCCAACTGTTCATTGTGCAGATCCTCTCGCACCGAGCACACTTATATTGATGAGTCATCCTTAACGGAATGTTCATACTTGCAGAGAACATCTGGACTACTGTAGCCAGCTCTGGGCTCTGCACAAAATTTGAGAAATGCAACAAGTAGAAGAAGTACAAAGAAAATACACCAGTAAAATCCCCACTCTATCTGAACACTAATACTGAGACAGACTCAAACTAATTAAACTTAACTTACAAGAAAGAAGAATGTAAAGGTAGAGAATCATATATATTTGGTAAAATAATAGAAGGAAAAGTGCCCAACCCAGGAATAAAATACCACATATCTCAAAGGAAGGGAAGACTCCATAGGATTCCAGAAATAGAGTCACAAGCTGGCTGCGCAATCAAAACAATCAGAGAAGGAAGCTTCATCATAGTACGTGGACCAGACCTCTTCAATACCATGCCACAAGACATAAAGAAACAAGACAGACTGCAGCACAGACAGCTTCAAACACAAACTGGACAAATATCTCCGAACCATCCCAGATCTACCAAGAATCCCAAGATATACCAACGTGACAATAACGGACACCAACTCATTGCTGGAAATGACAAAGCTGCCCGCAATGACCACTGCATCCACACTCAATGACAAAGGCAGAGTCAACAACCTGGCATGAGCACCACATGCTTGAACTGAACTAAACTAAACTTGCGAGGTAGAAGATATGACCCTGATAAAAAGTGCAAACATTCTCAGGTATTAAATTGACCAATTGACTCCTTTACTTCATTACTCCCCGCCGTCCCCTAGTAGACTTTGATCCTCACGCATCGGATACGCATATTGCATTTCCTTTGTACAGTGTTATTCATTGAGAATATGTTACCTATGTTACTTATTTAAATGTGTGCGCGTTCTCTTAACTGATATTCTTGCAAATTGAAAAGAAAGCATACGTTTTTAATTGTCTAGACTCTGTGTTGATTCATGTAGAATGACACCTACAAAAGGTTCCGATTCAGAGGCACTACCAACTACTCCGCTAGTCCTTTCAAAGTAGTCAGTGGATTTCTGATAACCTGACTTTAGCTGCTGCAATACCGTTTAGTGTCCCCCGGGCATGATAACAGATGGCGAACATAGTGAGTGCCAGTCAGCCTACTGCAACTACACTACTCCACCTGTAAGGTTTCATAGATCTCGACTGTTGTGGTATGTACATAAAGAAACCCATAAATCACCGCACTCAACCTTGCTATCCTAAGTGCTCGGGTAGCAGGAAATCAACAGAACAAAACACTCTCCACCAAATGATGACGTAAGGCTTATGTCCATTCGGAAAAGAATAACTTCACTTCACGAGAATATCCAAATTGAGAAAGCAACGATTTGCAGGTAGACAAACCATCGGGCAAGTTGCGTCGACAAAGAGTGAGAATGTACTACGCTCTATATATAATGATCATGCTAGTATTATCTCAGATGTTTTGAGGGCATAAAACCCCACCTATTCGATCGTGATTCTCCACATCCGACAGATGAACCCACCAGCCTTGGCGGAGTTGACTGTTCTCGTGGAAGTCCTGCAGGTGGGGCTGAGTGCGGTGGGGGTGGGGGTGGGGTGGGGGTGGGGGTGCGAGAGGGGAGTGCTCGCTGCCTGCGGGAACAGCCTAGCACCCATTCACGCCGCTAGGGGCAGTACCAGCAAGTCACGTGCAGGGCACCCCGCCGAACGCTGATTGAAGCGTCAAGATCACGTGTGCTTTTTCGATGCGATTTTGGTCTTTTTATGTGCGTGTTGAGGATGGGCGACGGGGGTTGCGGGCTGGGTGAGGGTTAGGGTGAGGCGTGGGTGAGGTGAGGGTGAGGGTGCGGGGCGCGTGGGTGAGGTGATGGTGAGGGTGAAGGTGCGATGGGGAACCCTGGGTGAGGTGAGGGTGAGGGTGCGGGGGGGGGGCTGGCTGAGGTGAAGGTGAGGGTGAGGGGGGGGGGGGCTGGGTGAGGTGAGGGTGAGGGTGCGGGGGGCCTGGGTGAGGTGAGGGTGAGGGTGCGGGGGGGAGGCCTGGGTGAGGTGAGGGTGAGGGTGGGGGGGGGGGCCTGGGTGAGGTGAGGGTGAGGGTGAGGGTGCGGGGGGAGGCCTGGGTGAGGTGAGGGTGAGGGTGAGGGGGGGGGGCTGGGTGAGGTGAGGGTGCGGGGGGCCTGGGTGAGGTGAGGGTGAGGGTGCGGGAGGGCCTGGGTGAGGTGAGGGTGAGGGTGAGGGTGTGGGGGTGAGGCCTGGGTGATGTGATTGTGAGGGTGCGGGGGGGATGGGTGAGGTGAAGGTGAGGGTGCGGGGGGGAGGCCTGGGTGAGGTGAGGATGGGGGTACGGGGGGGGGGGGGGGAGTTGGTGGGGTGCGGGGGCCAGCTCGCCGGAAAGAGGACATTCAAAGAGGATGCAATTTGTGAGAAGGGTGGGGGCTGTGGTGGATGGGAGTCTAGGTTGGGTAGTGGAGAGTGAATATGCAGGTCTGCTGGGTGCAGTGGCGTCGGGACGCAGGTAAAGGCAGGATGAGATTGGGCGTTTTGTGTGACATTGATAATTGCACGCCATGTACTATATATAATACACTATTTGACTAGTTGTGTTGGCGATTCCATATTCAATAGCACCGATATAATATGGTTTCAACTCAAGCTATTGTGTACAGTGAAGATCTGCTTGCACGCGGGGGTACAACTACAAGGGTGTCCAGGGGTAGAGTGGGTCGGGAGGTTCAGGGTGAAGTGGGTAGAGAGGGGAGCTTAAGGCGAGGTGGGATGGGGAGGTGAAGGTGAAGGTGGGGTGAATATGAGAGGTGAGCGGTGAGATGATTAGGGTTGGGAGAGAACGGAAGGAGGGCGTCGTAGGGACCTGTGGGGTGCGGCTGGAGGGAGAGGTAAGGGGTAGGGAGAGGTTAAACTACGGGCAAAAGCCGGTCAACCCTCGGCTGGTCTTACCATTACTCATCGCACAGACGCAGTCTATTTTTCGTGTGGCATTTAAACGACAATTAATCAGAAACAAAAGCGACGCCTGCCATCGCGCCCGGCTCGCGCCTTTAATTCCATGCTGTTGTTGGCAGTAAGTCAGCGGACGCTCCCCATTCATATGCGCCACCTAGCAGCAATAACTGCGGCGCATCACAGGCGAGCTGCAACCCCTCTCCGCGGACCCGTGGGCACCGCCCGGCGCTTCTAATTCTCATCAATTAACATTTACCTAATTGCTTTTTGCCACACTGACAAAGGTCGCCATGTTTTCAGTGCGCAGACTGAAATACTTTGCGGCAGATAGAGAAAAAAAATGACCTTTAATACAACAAAACGAAACCACGGGTGTCGCTCCGTCATTAATTAACAACCGAAAATAAATAAATGGAAATATTCCAGGCAAAACGCCTTACGCCCTGGCCCGCACCCACAACCACCTGCCCCCCCCCCCCCCCCACCATGCCCCCCGTCCCCCGCACCCGGCTCCTCCACCGCCTGCTCAGCATATGCAATTTCAAGTCATGGCCACGGAGAAAAGAAAGCTATTTGAACAATCGATCAGAATCAAAACATTAGTTTCATTTTTTGTGTGTTCGCGTGGTGGATCTCTTTATATTACAGTTCACTGAAAAGAATGACCGAATTATTGTGGATGGCATCAGCGTTCCTGGGGAGGTGGGGTGTTGCCTGATGGACAAGGGCGCGGGTAGGTTGGGGTTGGTGGGGGCGGGGATGGGGAGCGGAGGGAGGAGGGTTTGGGTGGGAGGCTTTCTTGGAATAACTTTCTTCAAATTTGGAATAATTGTCCAGGTAAAGTTCCAACCGATTTCTCCTGATTACATGTTGGGTGGGACGGGCAAAAAAATACTCCAAAAACATTTGAAAAAATAGGTGCATTGTCTCCAATGTCTGAGTAAGAGTGATTTGCGCGTGGGCATTGTATTGCGTGTACGAAGTGAGGTTGGGTTGTGTGAGACATTGTTCTTGTCTCTCCCAATGTAGGAATGTACTATAAAATGTGGGATCGAAGATGATGCAATACATGCATGTTACATTGAGACTAGCAGGATGCTCTGCATGATGTATACAACCAATATGACTTTGCTTTCGTTGTTATTGTTGCTGGTCATCGATAATACTCCTCCCCCGCCCCCGCCTCCCCGTCGACCCCCCCCCCCCCGACCCCCACCCCCACCACCAGCTGTGCTGGTGCCTACCGGGACAGCCTGCTTCTGACGGGAGCGGGCTGACACGGCGAGCAGCCATATTGGCGGGAAACTGCCGGGGGGTTTCAGAGCAGTCGTCTGCTTCGGGTGAAGGAAAAGCTACCGGTGCAGATTACATTTTAGTTTATTTACTTTGAGGCGCTGAATATCCTAGGCTAGTATTCGGCTTGGATTGGGACCATGAAGCGTGAGCGTGATTGATCAGTTGATTGGCTCATTAATTCATTGAGTAATTGGGGTGTTGCGTCCCATAAGTGTTAGTGGCATATTCGCTTGGATTAGGACTTGCAACAGTGACTGGTTTATAGTGGTTTATAGTGGTTTTTATATAGTGGTTTATAGTACTAGTATGCTATAGTGGTGTGTATTGGTTTAGAGCGGTTTATATCGGTTTACAGTGGTTTGTAGTGGTTTATAATCATTTATAGTGATTGATAGATTACACTATATATACAGTGACGTAACTCGTCACTGTATGAATCATTCCCTGCCCTGTCCTAACTAACTGAATTGTGGTTGTAGTGAGTCATATACATTTATTTATGTCTCATCGTTTGACTCAGCTGAGACCAGACAGGATGGACGAATGAGGTAGAACGTCTGTCTCCCGTGTTGGTAGAACGTGGGGTCGTGGTTTCGAACGCTGGTCGAGTCAAAGCAATGACTTAAAAATTGATACTTGTTACTTCCTAGCCTGGCACTCAGCATTATTAGGATAGGACAAAGACTGGTTGGCTCAGTGTTAGGATAATGTGACTGAGTGGGATATCAGGTGATGGTGCTGGCGGCCTGGCCTTCCAGTGGGGCAGCACTATAAAGTCGCCATGAGTGCGCACTGTCACAAGTCGGTACCCATCCTGATATGACCTTAGATGTTGCTAGGACGTAAAACAACAAACAAACAAACTTGACTCGTCTGAGAAGCTGGGAAAGGAACCCGCGACCTGCACTACCCGAGTTGGATATTTCACCCACGTGTCCACCTCCCCCACCCCGTTAGAAGGTCCCAAATTGATGGATGACTTACTAAGTAATAGCGTCTCCCATCCACCACACGAACACATGGTTCTTTCTTTACACTTTCCGACTAGTTAAGGCTCAGCTTACGGCTGAAGTAAGGATATCCATTCTCAACAGATGGCCCTAGGTTATTCGTTAAGTTCAAAGGTAGACCATGGTTGCATACCTTGAGTAAAATCACCATCACCGACATCCATTCTGGTAAACACAGATCACCATCACTGACATCCATCCTGATAAACACAGAGCACCATCACAGACATCCATCCTGCTAAACACAGATCACCATCAACGAGATCCATCCTGATAAACACAGATCACCATCACCGACATCCATTCTGGTAAACACAGATCACCATCACTGACATCCATCTTGATAAACATAGAGCACCATCACATACATCCATCCTGATAAACACAGATCACCATCACATACATCCATCCTGACAAACACAGATCACCATCACTGACATCCATCCTGATAATACAGAGCACCATCACAGACATCCATCCTGATAAACACAGAGCACCATCACAGACATCCATCCTGATAAACACAGATCACCATCACCGACATCCATCCTGCTAAACACAGATCACCATCAACAACATCCATCCTGATGACATCACCGACATCCATTCTGGTAAACACAGATCACCATTACCAACATCCATCCTGATAAAAACAGATCACCATCACATACATACATCCTGATAAACACAGAGCACCATCGCCGACATACATCCCGATAAACACAGATCACCATCACTGACATCCATCCTGATGAACACAGATCACCATCACCGACATCCATTCTGATAAACACAGATCACCATCACCGACATCCATCCTGATAAACACAGATCACCATCACCAATATACATTCTGATAAGCACAGATCACCATCACCGACATCCATCCTAATAAACACAGATCACCATCCATCCTTACAAACAGAGATCACCATCATTTAAATCCATCCTGACACACACATACCATGTATCAACCTACTGAGACACACTGACATGCTTCCCTGACACACATCAACATCCACCTTGACAGACACTGCTATTTATCCTGACACACACACACAATCATTCCTAACACACATACATATATCCATTCAGACACCCACACACGCCAATATCCATCGTGACTTATAAAACGCCATCCCTGACATCTATCCTGATAAACACAGATATCCATCACCGACATTCATCCTGAAAAACAGAGACACGGGTATCACTCTATTCAGATACTCGCACAAACCAAACTCCATCTTGACACAAAGAGGTATCCATCCTGACACACAGAGATATCCATCCAGACACTCACTCACACCAACATTCATCAGGACATACAGGACCCCATCAGGAAACCAGCACAGATGCATGTGGCATATTAGCCAATAGCCTAATATGCTACTTCCAATTTAAATATCAAAGACCTGAAAATAAGACACAACAGGAAGCGATAGGAGCTGGTACTGGTAGCGAAAACGAACAGAAGAAAAAGCGTTGACGAGAAGGTGGCACATGAAGGAGGTCGTTGAGAAAGAAACACAACCCGTTGTGTTATTTGTATTAGTCAACGGACAGTTTAAAGGGCACGCTAAAGTTGTATAGTCCGAGAGAAGCTTCAAACTTTAAAATCAAAGACAGTTATATGGGTTTGATTCTACATATCCAACTGAGATATTGATGCACTTATTAAACAGTTCTTGCTGCATATACATACTAAGGCAATTTAATGGAGCATGTTACTGCGGATTTTAAAGTGCATGTCAAAATTAATGTACTATCATTTCACTTCAAATATATCCGAAGTTAGCAATTTATAATATAGATTACTTTAAACTAATGTCAGGCTGACTATTGCCATAAACCTGATATAGTTATCTAAAAAATAAATGTCAACGGTCAAGACCATCGAACTATGCAACTTTAGTGTAGTTCTACTAGATTACCTTCACTACAGTACATGGTAAAGCTGATGTGTTTTTGATCACAGACAAATAAGTTCAATAATAACTTAAAAACATCCAAATACTGAAAACTCGGGAATGAAGAGGTGGCAGAAGTCTGATCTGATAGCTTTCTTTTATTCGGACACTTCTGACCATTCCTGCTTCAACTTGCCTAATTTATCTCATCTTGTCTACTCTTTTTCAATATTCCAATCAAGCACATTCTAAATGCACATCGCCTCTCTGTAGCGGTGCCTTATGTCCGATATTATGCCACAAACACCAGCCATTGATATATTCTAGTAAAGCCTATTCTCAGGCACGCTAGAGTAAAGTATTAGTTTTGTAACCATATTGGTTTGGATTGTACGAGATCGAATTTATATTAATTAAAAGCAGCTAACAGGTCCAAGGCCTATTATAGCTGTATCCAATTGATTGATTGATTGATTGATTGATTGAACCCGCGACCTGCACTAGAAACAGGTGCCTTCCTGATCCGAGTTCCTAGAACAACGCTAGCAGCCTTGATGACAGAATGGTGTGCAGCTACTGGTGTGTGACGTCACAACCACACCCGGAATTTCCTTTAAATCTTTCAAGCCGAAAATGGAATTCGCCCTCACCAATCCACGGGATCCAAGTGAAATTTTACCTCGGTACTACGCCTCTGGCTACTCGTAGTCCAGGGGTGAAATAAATGCTCAGCCGACGTATTTTATGCCGGTGGCTTGAATTTCTTGAATAAAATTCCCATCAATTCTCCGGCTAGCCCCAGGATTCTAATTCGGCGAGTTTTGCGCGCAGCTAATTTGGAGACAAGAACAAGCTGTCTGTTCTTCTTGTTCGGCAGGCTCTCTGAACACAGCCGCTATAATAGTTACCGTGATCCGCTTCTGGGTTGCCTCAAATCCCTCGAGAGTTTCTCCCCATTAGCGAAATGTTCTTTAATTTCGCCGCTTGTTCCTGACTAAGGGCTTATCTATTTCCATAGCAGTGCCTGTCCTTAGCTCCGCCCGCGTCCCCTCCCATTACCCCTCACCCCTCACCCCTCTCCCCCAGTCTCCTCCCCTGCCCCAGTCCCTGACTACCCCCCTCCCCCCGCGCGCCCCGCGTGCCTGATACCCGGCGCCCTGGCGCTATCTCCTCGGTTTCGCCGATAATGTGCCGGCTGTCCTGGCCACGCTCCCCGGCTGCGCCCCAACCCCTTTAGTTAGCCCCGTCTGTTCCACATCACTCCGTCCCGTGGGAGCCACTGCCCCCCCCCCCCCCCCCTCTAACCCAGGCCTGTCGTCCTGCTATTCACCTCTCCCACTACACCCTATCCCTTCCCGAGACCGCCTAACACCCCACTCAGCAGCCACCACACAAGCCCACAGACACCCCCTGCCACCTCACCCGGCGCGGTGGCCGAATCGGTAGAGCGCAGGCCTTCCGTGCTGGAGATCGGGAGTTCAATCCCTTGTGGATTCAATCCAATGACTTAACAATGTATACTTGTCGCTTCCTAACCTGGTGCTCAGCATTAATAGGATAGGGCAAGGACTGGTTAGCTCAGTGTCAGAACAATGTGACTGAGTGGGATATCAGGCCATGGTGAAGACCGACTGATTTCTCAGTGGGGCAGCACTATAAAGTCACCATGAGTGTGCACTGTCACAAGTCAGTACCTGTCCTGATATGACCTTAGAATGTTTCCAGGATGTAAAACTCCAGCAACCAATCAACCCTACCACCCCATCCATACTCTCCACATCTTGATCCGCACCCAGTAACAGCCCACACAAGGTAAAGTCGCCACCCCGCCTTCTACCGACCACTACTCCCCCCCCCCCCCCCCGCAACACCAGCACCCACACACGCGACCCGGCACAAGCCCCCAACACACGCACCCGGCGGCCCCCAAACCCAATACAGGAACCATCTCCTCGTCGCAACTGGGATGTGTTTCAACTTCACAGCGGATGCGCCAGCGGCTAATTCAACAAGAAAACATCCAGTAGGGGGAGGGGTCGCCTTCCTGCAGACCGGTAATGGCTCCGTAATAAGGCTCTGGTAGCGAGCCGCTCACAGCGCCCTCTCACCATACACCGCATGGGTGGGGGTGGGGTGTGTCTGTGTGTGTGTGTGGTGCGTGTTTGGATGGGGATCGGTAGGGGTGTTTCGGAGGGTGCGCCATAGTGTCCAAGGTGATATCACTTCACTAAACATTCACCCTGGATTTTTGTTGCTGAAAACAGTATTAGATAATTGTATTATTGCTTGAGGGTCGCGGGTTCAAATCATAATACAGACATGCAAACTCGAACAAGGTTCCATCCTAATAATATTTGTATAAATGATTTATACCACACACCAAGCGACACCAATATATACAGAGAGAGTTCCATTGTCATTGAAACATGGTTCTAAGAGTGGTTGAATTTCTATCGAATGTTATACTAATTTAAAATACTCACCGCAGTAAACCGGAATTGCGCAGGGTTATTTTTGTGAGGGAAGTAGGGGTCTGTGGTTGGTGGGCTATAAGAGGGATAGTTAGGAACGGTTTATTTTCGTTGACCACCTCGCTCTGAGCCAGCAGACCGGTCCCCAGGAGCCCCTCCCCCACCGTCCGGCGGCGGCTGATGCAAATTACTTCATTTGGACCACGGGCCTGAGCCAACTGGAGGCTTCCCTATTGAAAACGGGCTTAATAGGAAGCAATCTCATTTAAGGCTGTTTAATGACACGTCGAGCAGAAGGGGGTGCACCGGGCTACAATAGCCAGGCGCGGGGCCTGGTCGGCCGCCGGCCCGCGAGGGGTTTGGGCAGGGGTTGGGGGGTGGGTGGGTCGGAGGGAGCGGGTGGGGATGGCGGGTGCGGGCGGCTAGGGGGGGGGGGGGCGGGACAACAGTGGAGAGGGGCCGGGCTGGAGAGGTTGGCTGGGTGGGGGCATGGGGACGGGGGCTGTCTGAAGATGTGGCCTTGACTTCTGGGGTGTTTGTAACCTTATGACGGTTACTGGCTGCAGAACTGCAGCAATATAGAGAGGCACCGATAAATCAATCCAATTTTTGGTTGAAGATTAATCTTCTGGTGGGATGGCTGTAGAAGCTGGGGGATATCTTTACAATGAATAAACGACGAGTCGTTAGGCACCCCGAATCACTCCGGTCCGGCGGTAGCACAGCACTTGTATCCAGCAGACAGTAGCAAGGGTTTAGGAGGAAGTGACAGGTAAAGGTGGGTCCAGCGGTTCCAGCAACAAGAACAAAGCGAGAGAAACAATAAGGTAAAGGGCCCCACCCAAGCAAACACCTCCCTTGATTAGGGGGAGAAGTAAGCGTGGGAGAAAAAAAAAAAAGGTAGAGTGTAGGAAAGAGAAATGAGGAGAGTTGAGTCAAATGACCGTGTCTATTTGCTCTATGGTGACCAGCCGGCCAGCCAAGGACACGGAAAGAGTAAGAGTACAAAGTGAAATGCTGGTGGGCTACATACACTCCTGGAACTCTTTTCAGACAATATCAAGGAGGAGCATGGCCAGCCGAGAGGAGAGAGAGAGAGGTGTGGACGAAGTGCGATCCGGATAGCAAGTGAAGCTGTGGCTGGAGCAGCACAATACACCCCCCCCCCCATCCAGCTGCTGCGTCCGGTGGAGGGGGTGGGGGGAGGCGGAGTAGGGGCACCAGGAGCCACAGTTTGGTGGTTACACCACCCTGGAGAAGTACACATCCCCGAGCTGTCAGGATTAACAACCAGAGAGGAGTTACTTAAGGCTCACCAGTTGTCATCCGCAATATGAGGTGTTTTCCTCCAAAACCTACAAATAGACCAGAATCGGTGTGGGGCATTATTATGGACATATCTTCAGATGATTAGATCTATTTTCTGATCAGAGTGGCATTTCCATATCTGGTAGAGGGCATGGCGGGAAGGACAGTTTGCCTGCCGGAAGCTGGCAGGAAACTGAGGAATTGAAAGGGAAATGTTTGTTTGAACCATGCGCTTGACCCAGCCATGCAGCGAGTGAATGGCAACACATCACACCGGGAACATTCCATGCCAGGCCAATCACGTGACTGAAGTCATAGGTCACCACAAGATGGCACGCGCCCGCCAAATTGGTTCGTGTCTGGGTCTGTGTGCAAGGGGCGTTGCGTATTGGCTTCCATTCCATGCATAGCGAATAGACAAGTGCATATCAATAGCAAAAGGGCAGCAGTTGTGCATATCAATAGCGAACAGGCCAGCAGTTGTCCCTGGGAAACAGACATGCATGTATCAGTACCACACAAGGAACGTACTTGTCCATAGTCAACACACAAAGGCATGTTAATGACGAACAGGGCGGCAGTTTCTTCATACTTAACGGGTAATTCTGTATCACTATCAGTCACGAACAGGACAGCATATGGTAATTGAGAATATACATGTATGTAACACCAACAAGCAGAGGAACACATGGTAAACAGACCAGGATATATTCACTGATAACAAGCAAAAGCATATCCATGGAAAACAGACAATTGCATAATCACAATTGCATAATCATGACCATATTGAATATCGTATTCCCGATCTATAGTGACTTAATAGAATAACACCAGAATATCAGGTTTACACACTTTAAAAACCTGTCTCAATGTCTATGTCTATCTATATAATTATGTATATATCTCTACGTATATATTCTCCGTATATATTATCCATGTATAAATGTATATCTATTTAAGTGTATATGTATTTGAGTATATACATACATGTATGAGAAAATATATATGCATATTTGAATCTACAGGAATATTAACAGATGTATATATAGATATATTTAGCTAAGTGTAGAATCACAGAATCATTAGTTCCAACGACAATGGGTTCTAATGAAGTACGGTAGACACATTGTCTCCAAAATGTGCACCATAGAGATGCGGCAGATACTTGTACAGCACAAACATGTTCGGATTGGAAGAATAGAAGTAGTACTAGAGAGTGCATCACATTCGCGCCAGTGGCATGCATGCAGCTGCAGTAGTTCCACACATAAGTTACAGTAGGTTAATTCACAGAATAGCCTACAGTGGGTGTGCATGCAAGGTGCCATTGCTTATGCTTACAGATACAGTACACGTGTGTGTGTTGTGTCTGAGCCGAAGATTCCAGTTACATGTGAGCGATATTACAAGTAGAAGCCACCTGTCGGCAGGGTGTAAGGCCTAGCGCTCGTAGCGGTGATATACTTGCACCATCCCGCACTCACAGCCCCGCCCTACCACTGCGCGTTACCACGCTGGTCAGGGCCGGTGAATTAGCGCCGTAGTCCAGGCGTGGCTGGGGACTCAAGCACCGCGTCAAGCCCGATCATGACCCCTGACCCATTGACCACCCCCCGCCCCCGTGTGTCTCCACCCACCCGGGGTCGGCAGCTGAGGGCACTGCCGACGGAGGCCGAACCTGGGCCCGTATGCATGAATCGGAGTTAGGCTTAGCCGGAGCTAGGAGCTAGCTCGGGGATAGCTATCCGCGGCTAGGAGGGCCTTGGTTAATTAGGTCAAGTGGTATGCACCAATGTACTAGCCTGGGCGGATAGCTAACAATGAAATTATTTATAGATTTGGGAAATCCCTCGAGTCGACAATATGAATAACGCCACCAATGTGGTGGCGGCGTTAATATCGGTTCGAACTTAGGGTTAATTTGATTAAATTTCACTTATGGCGTATGTAATTCTGTTAAATATGACAGCATTGAATAGATTTGGGCCTAATATATTGCCGCCGATTCGGCGGCGAAGGCGGCGGCCATGCTTAGTTGACGTTGGACAGTATGGATATTGACGTCGCTATGTCGGCGGCGATTTGCTTACTTTACATTCGTCGATTCGACAATATGAATAATGTCGCCAATGTGGCAGCAGCGTTAATGCGGTTCGAATTTAGGGTTAAATTGATCAAATTTCACATATTGTGTGTGTAATTCTATCAAATATGACAGCATTGAATAGGTTGAGACCCTCACACGCACACTAACCAGCGTGGCTAGCAGTTAAACCTGACTTGTAATCAGGGTAACTTAGCCTAGGCTACGGTCAGCGGCTAGCTCATGCATGCTGATTTTCCAACTTTAGCCGGGTGGAGCTACCCTAGCCAAGGTTAGAGCCCTAACTCCGATTCATGCATACGGCCCCAGGGCTCCCCCGCCAGATAGAAACCTACCCTCATCCCCTCCCTCCAATTGGGTGGGTGTGTGTGTAAGGGGGAATACTCCCGAATAAGTTTACTTCTCTATAGGTATCTACCCCGTAGCTATATATAAACACATCTATAGTAAGAACCTGATATGTTTCCTTCTCCCTGGGCTACGAGAAACCTGGAGGCTAAGCATTTATGTAATATATGTGCTCTATAATCTATTATGGGAATATAAACAAGGACACTAACTCTCTTCAGTTTGCTCTATTATTATATACCATTTATCTAGGATCCACTGCATGCTGCATGTAGTTCCAGATTCGGCCACACCGGAGCCACTAGTCATAGGCTTTGACACTTGTATGCCAGCTGTGCCTCGACGTTATCGCCTCCAAATCCACTCGGACGGTCAATTTTAACTATATATATATAATAGTATATTCCTGACACCTGAAATGGCAGACCGCAGCTAAACATCTGGGCGGCACAACGATCATACTATGCACCCAAGGACTCTAAAGTGTTACTGAATGAAATAAGCAACACATACATACGGACGCTGCCACACTCACATCCACATTCCACTACAGACCCGATGTGCAATATATTTGTTAACCTATACCGTATATTTATTAATATTGCATGTGTAATTTATTTAGCCGTACCGTACCTATGTCCTGAACGAGATAATATTATCAGGTAGAACTCACAATCGGTTCTCTATGTACTAGTTAATGATTAAACAACAGTATATGTATATTATATATATGTACACATATATAACTATGAGTATATGCTTTATGACCTGATTCGAACACGATTGCCGCAATGCAGAGATTATCTGTTATCAAATAAACGTAGTAAAGTACAAGAGGACGTGTGGTGAGTTGCATGTAACTTAAGTGTAGGCATAGCAGGTCCTACAGTAGTAGGTCAGTGACTAGTAGTAGTAGTAGTATGGAGCAGGGCGGAGCGGAGGAGAGGTGGGGCGGCGGGAGCGGAGGAGGAGCGGGGCAGAAGCAGAGGATGGGCGGGGCAGAGGAGGGGCGGTGCGGAGGAGAGGGTGGACGAGGAGGAGGGGTTCGGGGGGGGCGGGGGGGGGGTCGGAGGGGACTCGGTAAAACAGGGGTGGCGGCGGCGGATGGGAGTGGGAGGAGTGGGGTCTGGGGCGAGGCAGGGGTTTGGATCAGGGGCCCGAGCGGAGTGGGTGGAGGCAGAGGAGGGGCGGGGGCGGAGCAGGGGTGGGGCGATTGGGGAGGCCCGGACGAGGGTTGGGGGCGGCGGGGGGTCACAGGGCATGCCGGGTCCAACGCGCGGTTAAGCCGCGCATCCCAGCACATGGAGATGGACACTAGGAGGGCTTCCTTCATCCCGGAGGCTGACCGCATCAACTAAGCCACCCATACCTCTTCGTTGACCCCTAAGCCTCTCCATATTGTGGCTGACCAGTTGGTCAATTTCCATACATGCATACTTCTGTCGGGCTGGCCTTTCCCTCTCCTCCTTCCTCCACTCCCCCAACACTATCACACACATGCGCCCCCTGGTGACGTGGAGGGGGAAGGCTCCGTCTGCACGACTTCCGGTGACGTGTATAGGGTTATATGGTTATCTAGAGATGAGGTATAGGCATGCAGGTCACACCACAACCCCTATTCCCAGCACACGGCGTCCATTGCGCAAAGCCGACCCTGATGCGCGGGGAGCGACATGGTGTTGGGATATGGCTTAGAGTAGTTTGACGTACGATCCCATGGTGGTGGGAAAAGGCAATTCGTCCGAAGGATCAGGGTGCATATGCAAATAGTGGGGTGTGTATGATTTGCTCTATGCGGAATCTTAGTGCATGACAAAGGTCCGTGCATTGATATATGCCTGCATGGTATTCTAACCAGTACACTGTTCCGCAGAGAATTACAGTCTTGTGAATTTATATGGTACTTTTGAAGGGAGCAGACCGTGTCATTGTAGACCCGATTGTAGACACGATGAAGATACTTAAAGCTGCAGAGTCTGATGAAATCATCACATTTTCAAAACCAAAACAATTATCTAAATTTGATTCTACATATCTTTGACACTTGTACACTTATCAGGGATGAACGTGGATAATGTGGATCTTCTCCCATAGACTTAGCACTGTCAGGGAATCGCAGAAAAATGCAGGAAGTCAGGTTTCAACTAGCCTTATTGTGACTGTATTATCGCCCATATTCAACTCAATCTTGTTTGCGATTATGTTCTAGCAGCATCTAAGGTCAGATAAGAACGGGATTCGAACTGTTGTCATATACATCCCATTTTGGGTGAATTTTATTTAATGTTAATCGGTAAATTTGTTAAATCGCGGAAATTCTCAAAACCACGGATATCTTTCATCCCTGACTTATTAAAAATTTGTCGCCATACAGAAGGGACTCCTGAAACAATTGAATAGAACCTGTTACTGCAGAAGCCTATGGGGTAAGAGTTTTGGCATGTGTTCCAACATTAATGTTGCATGGTTGTACTTCAAATATCTCAAAAGTTAGCCATTTATAATAAAAGTTACTTCAAGCTAAAGTAAGGTACATTATAATGATCAACCTAATGTATTTATCTCAGTAAATGTCAGAAACTGAAAACCATCAGACGCTGCAACGTTAAGAACCTTCCATCGCCCAATCTTACATTCATTGAAATCGCCAGGGGATTCTTCCCAGCCCGTGTACTCGGTCTATTGCGGCTACTCTTCTTTTTTTGTTCTTTTTTGTTGGTAAAGTATATATTCATCTGAATATGACATTTGTCAGTGGCGGAGCACTGGTCTTCTGGCCATCTTACTATTGTAATTGACAGTCTAAATAATCTAAGTTTGATCAGTGCTGTATTAGTTACAGCACCGATCCTGTAAAATTAAGGGAGTCGCTCCTGCTGTATAATGTACAGCACCAGTCACTGTGGTTCATGCAGAAATGGGGAGCAGCACTGAGTAGAAAGTGTATACTCGGGGCAACTCAAACAATCATTGTGGGTTACATGTTTCTCTTAGAAAACAAGGTGAGTTTATAGTTGACCATACATTTTGTCTGTCTTATATAATGTTCAATGTGTTTAAACAAGTTGATAGTTGTGTACGATGTTCGGTGTGTTGATGGTTTGTTCATGATGGTTAAGGGTGGTGGCAGGGGATGGGGGGGGGGACCATTGGGGTGGGGGTGGGGGTGGGGGGAACCCACAGGAGAGCAAGCGAGGATGTGGGGATCAGGGCTTTGCTAGTAATTACCGCAGTAGTCATTCAAGGGCCTGAATAACCAGGTGGGCTCTATATGCATTTTTGAAGGCAAGTATTGTTTGTGTTTCTCTGACTCTGATGGGGAGGTCATTCCACATGACACTACCTTTGTAGTGGGTCAGTAGCAGTAGCGACCTGTCCTAGTTGGTTTCAACATAACCATGTTGCATCCAGACACATTGTGCGTGTGTATTTATGATGCAGTGGTGTTCTATCCGTCCCTGATCAGAATCGATGGTCCACTGATCGGTGAGAGTGATGTCCTTCTCGTGCTGAGCAGCTTGATTGCATTCCCTCCTCCAAATTTGGAGTTGTCGCTAACTTTGCTGGCATTCAGCATTACTGGGAGTACAGCACGGTTGGCACAGTATCATGGCAATGTGACTAGGTGGAATATTGCACCGTGGTGCCAACGCTGTGAGCTCCTTGTGGAGCAGCACTATAACACCCATGAGTAGGTATTACCGCAAACCAAAACTTGTCCGAATATTACGTCAGATGTTGCTAGGGCGGCATCCTCTATCAATAACTAAATTAGGTATTTTGTAGGTATATCAGATACTGCAATTTATTGACCTGATATTCCGAGGGCCTTCCTGATATAATATGCAATTTGTCTGTCAACCAAACCGGTCAGGTTAATGTGAGCCGGAAACAAACTGAAGCAATGTCGACAACAGTCCCCATTCAGCAGTCTCCATGTGCAGACCATAGAGTTACGCCGGGTACCTGCCTTAAGCTACGATTCCATATACCTGTTATGCGACATCTGAATGTGTATGCGGCATGCGGCATGATGCACCCATGCGATTTTCTGTCTTTCTTGCTCCAAATTTGTGAAGGAAAGTCAAAGTTGCTGGTTAAGGCCCTGTCACATTATGACACATTTCACAAGTGCGCGGCCAACGCGTAAAATCACTTTTTTATGTCGAGAAGCATCAAACTTTTTGCCGCGGGGGGCAAAGTTGAACATATACATACCGTATACATAGTGTATGGCCAACGTATGACCAACATATGGCTAATGTGCCTCCTGCCGAAAAACGCTCAAATTACACTCATGGTACTTCGCAGAACGCCGGTCAACATTATATATGTTAGTCGATCACCAGAACTACGCCTCATATGTTACGTACATCAAGACATGCTGGAGAAATGCTAAACTGATGTTAGATGTACGTTAGACGTACATTATCCAGACATTGTCAGTATGCAGACTGTATGTTCCCACTGCCTTTAGTGTAGGTCAATGTAGTGCAATGTAGTGCAACGAAGTGCAATATAGTGAACAATGTTTGTCTAACGTACGTCTAATGTACATCAACGTACACCTAACATATACATAATGTATGGCCGACGTAAAATCCACACATGGTCAAACATTATCGTACGTCAAAAGTTTTGTGCATCCACAAAACTTTGCGAACCCCCTGATGCGCGACGCCATATCTCATCGAACGTTGACATACATCAACGTATACCAACGAGCACCTAATGCATGCGCCATGCATAACGACATATCCCAGCATAGCTGCCAACAATCACATACGTTGGCATATGTTGGCGCAACGCGTCGTAATGTGACAGCCCCTTTACTCTATGGCAAATGGAGCCACATCCGCATTCGCATTCACACCGATCAGTCCATGGAGTGATCCACTTGCCACACTCACATTCACATTTCCATTCGCATCCAGATATATCGAAACACCACTGTGCATTTACCTGCTTTTCCATTTGTTGTCACATACGCATTTGCATACCGCGTATATGGAATCTTAGCTTTAGACGACTCCAGTCCTGTATGGGAAAGGACTGCATCGCGGCGGCGTGCTTTCACGGCGGTCCTTTGCTGGAGGAAATGCCGTGACACCTAGTAGTATAGAGAAATGGCCTGACGAGGCGCCGCACGCGGGGAAGAGGATTTCTATGGGGCCATACAGCTGCCTACTGCTTGACCCCCGCTACAAGTTATATGGGCCAATATCACGCTGGAAGCAATCATTATATATAAACATATACATGATAATGAAGCTGACATGTATCGAAAGAGTTGTCTTATTCATATACATACATTATATGTCACAGGGTTGATACTCAACCATAGACCTGTAATCAAATACACTGATGCATGTCCAATCAAATTCTAGGTGTCGTAGTGCTATGCCAATTCCTGCTACAGTAAATACTTTCTACATTGCCCGTGATGAATAAATAGTGAATATGTTCTTATCTTGCAGGCCAAGTCACACGAGAGATGTTGTATTGGTTATATTTCACTGACAAATAATTCGTTGTTAAATTAGAAATATCCCTGTCATCTCGGATAGCCAAATCGTATCCCAACAACGTATCGCTGTTATCATTATTTCTTTTAGTAAATCAATGTTATTCATATACATATATGTTGTCAGTGTCGTAGCGCTGGTCTTCCTACCGTAAGTGTTACATGTATATAATGTATTTACACAAATATTTTACAGAGCAGATATGATGTTCCGAGCAGATATGATTCTTAGCATCTACATTATATGTAACATATACATATATTAAGTATTCACATGCTTTTCGATATTGCATGGATATTTATCTGGCGCGGATTGGTTACATACCAATAAATATCCCTTTAAAACAAAGTTACCGCTAAGTCATAGTAAACTGTTGGCATGCGTGTGACTAGCTAAGTGGGTGCTCAGCTTCTTCTCTCCACTCTCCGACTAAATAAACAGCTAGGTCAGGAGCTTGTTCGACAGGATCTAGTATTTTTCGTTGGCACTCCAATCGCTCTCAGAGGCACGGCTAACTTTATGACTGAAGGGTGTGTGCCTCAATCTGATGACCTTTACTAAATGTACATCATTGTTGCAACATTATACACAGGGCGAGGTTTTGTAAGTTATTCCTTTGTGTTTGTTGTTCTCCAGGTTGTATGGAACGACCTCTAGGCGAGGCGTTAATACACAAAAGCCATCGTCTACACACCATTAATCTTGTTTAGGCTTGCATTGTTGTCAGCAGCTTTACAGATGGGCCACACCTTTAATAGGGAATCCGCATATACATAAGTATATATACGGGGAAGTGTTGCATGAAAGCTTCACCGGAAGGTGGCACAAACGACGAGGAAAAACTCGTCATTACCCCAGGCGTCGGTTTACCAAGTGCACGTCGAGCATCCTAGTACAGTACACGCGCCTCTGTCCCGAAGCACCGTGCAGAAAGGTGAAATAGGTGTGGGCTCTCAGTCTCTATTCCAGTCAAAGAGGAAGAATTAATTTTAATAAATTGTTGAAAAATAAGTTGGAGAAGGAGTTTATGCACATATAGGGAAATTCGCTCGAGACAAGGTAGGTAGGTGGTGATGTGTTAGTGACAGCTGCTAGTATATTGCTTCACCTCCCGCAAGATCGCGCCGCTGATCGTCGCGTCGCCGATCATCGCGTCGCTGATCGTCGCATCGCTGATCATCGCAGTGCGTCGCGTTGAATCGCGTTGCGTCGCGTTGAATCGCGTGGCGCTGTGTGTGCCCGGTATGTTGCTTGACGGTGCGTTGTACGTCGCGTAGCGTCGCGTCGTGTTCCATCGTCTGGTATTACGTCGCGTGGCGATTTATCGCGTCGTAACACGTCGCATCGATTCGTCTTTGTTGCGTCGCGGCCCCTGGCACCCGTTCCGTCGTTTCACCATGAGCAGCCAAGTCCTACGAAGGCTAAACTGGAAGCAGGGACTCCGACCAGTGAGGGGGTCTGGGTGCTGGCAGGTGAAGCGGCGACCGGCAGGACGCGAGGCTGAGCCCCCCCCCCCCCCCCCCCCCCCCCCCCTCCCATACATCAGCACCGATTCTCGCCAGGCCCCTGTTGACCGTCCTGAAAAGCGAACTTCCGCCGGTCGGACCGAGGCGGGCCGCCGCCCTTTGTAAAGGCCGTATTACTCAGTGAGCGTCTGTGGTCCTGCCAGAGGCAACGCTAGGGGGCGCCACTGTAAGGCGCGGGGAAGACCAGACACCACACGCAGATAGGGTTACTTCCCATACATCAGCACCGATTCTCGCCAGGCCCCTGTTGACCGTCCTGAAAAGCGAACTTCCGCCGGTCGGACCGAGGCGGGCCGCCGCCCTTTGTAAAGGCCGTATTACTCAGTGAGCGTCTGTGGTCCTGCCAGAGGCAACGCTAGGGGGCGCCACTGTAAGGCGCAGGGAAGACCAGACACCACACGCAGATAGGGTTACTTTACATGGACTCACCTCTCCACGCTCATATATATATATATATGTGTGTGATGCATAACGTATTATGCGAGTATTAATATATGGAATGGAATATTACTTATTATTATTATCATTATACTCTGTATGATGCAACGCCTACACACTGCCTGCACATGAAAGCATCAATCGCCTTTCGGCCGTTTCGGCCCACCTGGCCTACACCAGATGTTGACCAATGTCAGTATGTATATAATATACATATTTAGCTATATTATTGACACTACTCACAAACGCCAACGCAATAGTATTTAATATTATGGAGGAGAGTCTCAGCTCTGGCCGGTTCCTAAACCCCCTGATCCTTTATTTAAGTAAAATGCTGGGCCAAGTAGCCAGCCGTTGGTGGTCAGGTGACATTGCAAGCAGGCTTGCTCCCTACTTCACTGCACCCCACCCACGAGGCTGCTCTAGCAACAGCCACCAAATCCTTCTAGACCGTTCTCCACTGCATGCACCGAAACACAATAGATTAGTTCCCATAATATCACCATAATCCCTTCTGCATTATACGTAGCCATATATTTATATATATATATATATATATATACATATATATAAATTGTAGGTATGTGAAGGTTGCACTGATGAAATCAGTTTAATATATCATATTAATATGCATTGCTTAATAATATGGACTTAAGGCACAAAAGGAGATAGTCATGGCACTGTCAGGTTCTGATATCCGTGAGTGCATACAACTCACATTGTTTGATAGGGACTTCTCTATTATCACTCTACACATATAACAATTATAGTTGTAAATGCGCAATTACAAAAGAAACTAAATCTATGAGTGCATAATTATACATGTAGCCTGTCCTGCTGATTGACCCGTTTCAAATGACTCCACCCACGACTTTTGGTAATTATGCATATTCAAATGTATGGAATACTGGCCCTGAAGTTAGCAGAATTTATGTTTTACTATGAACACATTTCTCCTAGTAAACACCCAAAAGTAACCTCTATTAGGTAATAATACCGATATTCCTTTCTACAAATTTGTCTTCAGCATACTCTATGATGCGACCTTATGCAAATCAACCATATCATTCTGCACATGCCATGTCGTCCTTTTCCTGATTCCTTCTCCGATCCCCTACCATCTTCCCCGAAGCACACAAGTTCAGTTCCCCATTTCTCCTTCATGCTGATACTTGCACGCCAGTTACCAGCCACTGCCCCCACCCTGTTCCCCATTCATTGCCATCCCCATCCTTTCCTCTTCCCTCCACATCCTTTCTCAAGGTTCGCCCATTAACCTTTCGACAAGTGGCTATTTGGGAAAGACTAAGAATCTACGCTTTTGGTTCTAAGCATATCTGACCTTTTCTCCGAGTCAGCTATGTCCATTGAAGTTCCAGCAAATTCACCCACATTCTCACCTCATATATGACCAATTCAACCTTAAGAAATATGTGATTTTGAAATTTGACAATACTGTAAAACCTCTCTAACCGACCAACCCCACAGATCGACCACTCTCCTATATCGATCGCTTTATTTGGGTCCTAAACGATCGCCCATTGTAATGATACAAACACTCTCTAAACTAATCACCTCCCTAAATGGACCATTTAACGTCGGTCTCATGGTCGGTCGATTTAGAGAGGGGTTTACTGTATATATTAATCAGATCAAATTAATTGGATAGATATGCCAGGATGCAGCATCAGTGTCTTTCGGTGATGAGGCGTTAATCGGAGAAGGAATCTCTGTTAATCGGGAGTCGGGATGTTAGGTTATCAGGTCGGGCATGCTAATTGCTTCTGGATAAGATCTCGAAGATCAAATCCTCCTCACCAACAGATTTGTCCGAGGGCCTTGGCCATCAATTCCTGAGGGATTATTAGAACATCCTGATGGATTAGAACAAAGTCTGAGTCTTCTGACTAGGGTGCAGGTCACCTGACCAGGGTCCAGGGGCCATATGTATGTGTCGGGGTTAGCGCTGTGAAGCTGGTTTTCGGCAGGTTTACCGGGTTAGCGGCGATAAGTCTGTATGCATGTGTCGGCGTTAGACAGACACTGCAAGCTTAAAGTCGCCTGCACTAACTCCAAGCCATAGGATGGTTAACGTCGATGTTAGGGACTGATTATGCCCAAATCTATTCAATGCGATCATATTTAACAGAATTACATGCGCAATAAGTGAAATTTAATCAAATTAACCCTAAAATCGAACCGTTATTAAAGCTGCCGCTGCATTGGAGGTGTAATTCATATTGTCAAATCGACGAATGTAAACTAAACAAATCGCTGCCGCCGCAGCGACGTCGATATCCATACTGCCAGAACGCCGCCACATCGGCGGCAATATATTAGGCCCAAATCTATTCAAATGCGATCATATTTACCAGAATTACATACGCAATAAGTGAAATTTCATTAAATTAACCCTAAATTCGAAGCGATATTAACGTAGCCGCTACATCGGTGGCGTTATTCATATATTCGAATCGACGAATGTAAACTAAACAAATAGCAGTGCTCGCCGGCTACAGGCTCACCACTTAGGCTGAAACGATAACTAACCCTGCCGCGCTTTGGATGCATACATACCCCATGACACATCTGGAACACCAGCGTTAGATAACCCGGGACCTGCCTTTAACACCGGAGCCGATAAAATGTTGCTCATACATATGGCCCCAGGTTAATTGAGAGCAAGCTAAGCTACACTCCAATGGAACATCCACGTGACGCTGCATTGGTAGATCAGTGTAATTAGTCACTGGTCCCTCGTTACACAAAATCAGAAATAAGCAATGGTGGATGTGGTCTGAATGCATTGTTACCCATATTAAGGTGGTGGCAGAGATGGAATAGCGAAATGGTGAATCTCATGTAAACGTAGTATACTTCACTGATTACACTTCTCATATAGTTGGCATTAAAGTTCTAAAGGCAATATTACTCAGTGGGGCTCTGAGGGTCAGGCGCAGACCTAGGAGACACACCCAATTATAATATATGGTTTATTCTGGAAGGCTACATTTTGGCACATTATACTATAATCAAATTAACTATAAATTATAGTTAATTTAATCTGTCATCATCATCATCATCATATCATGCCTTCGGTCGCAATGCGACAGAGACTGCTTTTGTTACTTAACCGCCACTCTCCATTGATCTGTATTCAGTTATATAATGGCCCTATAATTTCAAATGTAAGAAAAGGATGGTGGGTGGGCAAACTTCGTGCAAACTGAGTGGTAGAATTGAGTTGTAGCCTGGTGGGCATCGGCCTGCATATAGAAGTGATCGGTCACCATGGAGGTGGGGTGGGGTTCAGTTTGATTGTTAAAGAGCGGAACTGATGTCTGGCAGTTGGAAAGTCACCCAATTGGCGGACTGTTGTCTGGGCCTTTGATGGTGTTTATAGATAATGTTATAATAAGCAGGGAGCTGCTCAAATGAGGGCGAGCGGAACAGTTGTCCAACTCTGCTCAATGTGAGCGGATTAATGCTGAATCCCAACACGTCGCTTGAATCAGTTCACCCTGTTGCAAACAGTAGATTAGCAAGCGGCAATGTGGACTCAGCCTGATTAAGGTTTACATGTATCTCATTGCTGATGTTGAAATACTTCAAAGGATAGATTACGAACCTGCACAAAAGCAGGAATTCTCCTACCCCGGATATGGACAGGCGACCGACGGGCTTTAATGGGCATGTACTGTGTTGTCCTCCCCCCCCCCCCCCCCCCCCCCCCCCCCGGGACTCTGTGAACTGTACGAGCTGTGGCAACATTGCATGCATGTGTCTAGCTAGATAAAGGATTCACCCAGTACTCGCCGTACATGGGTGAAGACAGCCTTATATAAAAACGGTCGAAAAATTAGGCTAATGAAATGAGTCTTTATGAGAGCCTAATTTCACAATCTAAGAAGCAACATTTATTCTTTGTATATGTCTTCATATTTCCCCGCTACCTTTGAGTTGAAAAATACAATAAAACATCTGATTTAATAAGATTTAAAAGTGAAATTGATGGCGTTCTATGGCCGCCATCTTGTCTTTTTGCATTCTCTCCCATTTCACCAACTCCGTGCCGATATAAGTAACCATTTGACACTGGAGCCAGGCATTGTACTCCCTGTTCCATACTAAAGCTATTTTCGCCTGCATTTACAGTACATTGTCCTTCACCCGTGTACTACAAGTACCAGGTGAATCTTTTATCTAGTGTCTAGCTACATACAAGCCGCTCGCCACACCTGTACAAGTTTCCACTGAGCTGTGATCATTGCTACATATACATTCACAGTTGCAGCTGCTTGGCCATAACCTCCAGGCGCGCCTAGTGCAATTTTCTTTTAGCATTTCTCTGTGCAATAAGTCCGCTCTCGTCCAAAAATAGCATCCAAACATGCAGCTGTCCAGATTGATTCAGGTACAACTTAAAACCAGTGTTACTAATTGAATGTGCATGGATTATTTCAGGCTTAGGCCAACAAGAAAAATATTCATGTTTCAGCTTGTATGGGAAAATTTGGCTTTGTCAGTCTTTAAAAATAATTGTTTGTCAAACCACATACTGCAATAACTGCACTTCCACTTCGCAAACCTGAAATTTACAGTGGGGTCACCTAATAAGAGTGCGATTATTATTGGGGGGGGGGGGTTCTCTGGGAGCGGAAAATAAAAATCGAGTCGGTGGATTTTAACTGGGTCGGTCGGCAACCGGAAACATCAATATATTTGTAGGCCTTAGCATAGCCACTGCCAACACCCCATCTCCTCCTTTCTTACTATGACACCCCAATGTCCCAAGATAGTTGTACCTGCCCCAGCATCATCCCTCTTCCACAAATGTCCTTTCAATCCAACAACATCTGGGCACTTCATCCTGGCAAGGCCGGAATGCGATTGCTGCTTTCACGTGCAGGCAGTGTGTAGGTTTGAATATGGGCTTTGAACATGTCGGTCTGGGCTGTTACAGGGCGCAGTCAGACTGACGTTGTGTGTACGGGATGCCGGTGCCAGTCGGAAAAGGTGGGAGGGGGGGGGGAGTAGTTGTGATCAAACAATCCCATCCGACTTCATTATATCAAGCACACGCCCATATGACTTAAGCTAAGATTCCATATATGTGATATGTGGCGTGCAAATGCAACAACAAATGGAAAAGCATGTAAATGCACAGTGGCGCTTCCATATGTCTAGATCTAAATGCGAATGCGAATGCGGCAAAGTGGATTGCTCAATGGACCAATCAGTGCTAATGTGAATGCGAATGGCATGCTGCATACTGCGTATATGGAATCTTAGCTTTAAACAGCGAACCTATAGAAGAGTCAAACAGAAGCCATTACCCATTGAGAATGTAATATTCACATTATTTTATTTTCGATGGTTTTAAGTTTCTGTTAGATGTTTAAGATTATTATATTAGGTTGTTTGTTATAATCCATATAACCTTGATTTGGATTAACTTTTGTTTTAAACGGTTAACTTTTGAGATATTTTATATGAAACCTATGAAATAATGTCAGCACGCAAGTCATCACGATGGAAGTCATAAACTTCAATGGTGACAGGCTATATTAAATTGACCTAATATCCTTTATGAGAAGGAATATATGCAGAAGCCCTACAGCTAGATCAGTAGGATCAAATCTAGGTCAGTGCTTCGGTTTCAACATGCTATGCTTCTATCAGACTATACAGCTTCATATGTGGATGACAGTAAGAAATATGTCGCAATCCTTCTCGGTCCGAATTTCTAGACAAAGGTCTATCGCAGCTTGCTGTAAGGGATTAGATTCTCCGCCCTGTGTCCCATTGATTGGTTCTTGGGAATATATCAAAATTCCGCATCACAAAATATATACAAGAAAAGTTGGGTATGTCAGTCACCGTTAATTACTCAATTACTCCGAATATTGCACCCGGTCCGCGATTTAAGTGATCTTAACTCTTGTCTGCTGCATATAAACATGTCTGCCACACTTATTAATATTAATATCACCAGAATTAGTCCCTTTTCATCGATCCTCCTCTGTTCACAAAGGTTGTCAAATGCCATCTAATATATTTGTTTAAAACAAATTACAAACATTAAAAATAACGCCTTATGCAACTTGAACACAATTTTCAAGCAGGTAATTTCTCCAACATAACAAGCGACTTCCTGTGGTAGTGTTCCCGCTAACCACCAATTTAGTTCATATATTTGTTTACAAGCTCGGTGATCTAAGGACCAGACCTCCTCCACCATCCCACAGCACCCTAACTCACCCACCACATATAAGGTTTACAAAGGAATACATTAAAACCTCTCTAAATCGACCGACCTTGGGACCCACTTTAAATGGTCCATTTAGGGACGTGGTCGGTTTAGGGAGTTAGAATATGGTTACAATGGCATTGTTGGGACCCAAATAAAGCGATCCATATAAGGAAGTGGTCAAGCTATAGAGGTTGTCGATTAGAGAGGTTTTAATGTACATCTATAAAGGGTCCTTACATAAATACACACGCCCACACACAGCCCCACTACACCTCACATCACGGCTCCTTACTCAGCCTCAAAGAAGCCTAGCCCAATGAGGGAATTTGGGATCACATCCAGACGTAGTGATGCACTACACGGGTACTAGTATTACTACAGTTCTATGTGAGAAAACGTGGGCTAGTGTGAGACGTGGGTGTTGGGAGGGGAGGGCACCGGGCTGCCGGCACCATAGTAAGGGTGAATTCTGAAGGTGCTGGGGGAGCGGCCCTCATTGCAATAAGCCGTGTGTCCACCTCCCTGGCACCACCACCATACCATCCCGCCATCCTTCCCGCCCTACCCCACATACCCCCCCCCCCCCTTCACCTGCCTCCCGACCGATTCTAACTTCCTCACGCACCACCCCGCTCCCCATCTACGACCTCCCCCCCGTCTCCAAACCCACTCCGCACCTCCTCCCACCTCCTACCACCATCCGTCCCCTCCACCCAATTGTCTCTCATCTTTTGAACATGAAACCTCTATTTTCACTGTGCTTTCCCCTCGCGTCGCCGGCCTCCACCTCGCGTCACCTCCGAACCCTCTCGCTGAACCCGCCGGGTCGGCCAGCTTGTGATCTGTGTATATGGCACGGCAGGGCAAGCATTATTACCCGCAGACAAATTGCTGTGTGAGTGTTTCCCTGTGCTCTGCTGCCCCCATGGTGTGTTCTGCTGGATCTGCTATATCAGGCGGCGTGGCTTTATTTGTGCGAGTTTAGCACTATTCCCAGAAGACCGTGGGCATAATGATGTTTGCTGGCAGTATTGTGGTATCGGAGACACCGACACCCAGACGGGCTGGAATTGGAGCACATTAGTCCAGCCCCACCACCCCAGCCTCACCCCCGCCTTATCTCTGAGGGAGGATTAAATATTCAGCCATATTGGGCCCAACCCGCTGATTGTCTCGTCACATCTGTCCCGGCTTGTTTCCAGGCGGCCATTTTGGTGGTGACTAAGGTGCTCGAAGAACGAAGGCCGCCATTTTGGATTGCAGCCAGTCAACTTGAAGGTAACTTGATACAGTTAAAGCCTGCCTCAAGATAGCCGATAATATAAACAGCTTTGATCCAGCTTTCAGTTATTGTTTTACTTCAAGACATCACTTAACGCAAGCTATATCGATAATATAACATAGATATATATATATATTTTTTTTTAATGACCACATACACTCATACTACTTATCCACAGTGCTAAATTTGTATATATTCCTCCAGTGTGTGACACGAAGGGCCAATTCATCTGACAGTTGGGAGGGTGGGGGGGCACTCTACCAATGCACATGGAGCAAATATATGGTGTACATGTTACCCTTGCATTTATAATTGTATAATGCATTATATCACACACACAAATATATATACATATTTAACTATCCGGCTATTCCACCCCCGCTTAAGGCCAGCCTACGTGTTAATAAATAATTGTTTCCATGTGAATTTCCAGGCCTGTCGCCTCTCGTCCTGCTGCTGGTTGACCGCCTTCACGCTAACTTGACCCGGGCTACAAAGGTGGCTACTATATCCCCGGAGGTGGGAAGTTTGACTCCATACAGTCCGTGGGGCGGAAGGCCCTTAATTAAATGCGTTTATAGAACAATCGAATACCAATATCAGGTTGACCATAGCGGTTAATAATATAAGACTGGAGAATAGTAAAGAATGCAAGGAACGTTCCAATTACTTCTTAAGAGCTCACAGCTTTATTCTTACCCTAACTAACAATATAAGTTTAGCAATATGATGGATATGAACAAGTAAATCCCCTCCCATATAATTAAGTTAAATAAGTTTGGAATTTCGACAATAAACGCCTAAATCTCATCTAAAACATCAGAGCATGCAAAAACATGTCTGATGGGTCTGGGCCCGAATGCCCGACCTCCCCCGTTGTTAGGAAAGTCACAATTGATGTATCCTAGCAACGCTTAACAGCAGGGAACCCGGCCCCACAAATGGTGGCAAATGCGAGTCTGGTGAGTAGCCCGCATTTCAGAATGCGAGCTAATCAGCCCTGCCCGCATTTCCATTGGTTGAGTAGTCTCACCTACTTCATATATTTATATATATATATAGTATATATATTATAACCGTATATATATATATATTGGTGAGTGTAATGAATAAATGTAGCCTGTTGCTCTCGCACGGCTTGGACTCTACTCCAAACGTTAGGACACCCAGACCTCTAGTAAAGTGATGCCCAGCTTTCCATGCATGTATTCACTACTTGTATCAATTCCGCAGGGGGGTGGGGAGGTGAGGGTGTTGCATGTATCGTAACCATCTGCAACTGCAATTCCTTGAGCATGCCAGTAAAGTATTCAACAAATAGAGGCTGTGGGATTTCAAATAACAATCGTTACCGGTAATGTGTCGTTACCATGCTGGGGAAACTACGGAACCGAAATTGCATTTTCCATGATATTAATCAAACGCAAGGCAATATAAATGTTTAATTAAATGCTACAGACGGTTGTTTTCTTCACATTGTACTTTTGTAGATGATTAAAGGTATATATGTTCAATTTTTGCAAAGGTTGGTTTAAAATATACTCCTACTAAATTGAATTAACTGTTTCAAGAATGGGTACCCATCACCAATTTTATGGAACCGAAAAACAGTTACCCATGGGTTCCCATGAGTACCAGGCATGGAACCCAAAAAGTGTTTCCCATGAAATCTGAAATCCTACAGCCTGCAAATAGGTACATTCAAATCATTTCAAATGGACTTTGAAAATGCTGGTGCATAGACAAAAGCTCCTAAGACAAAAGCTCACAAGACAAAAGCTCACAACAATTAATTTTATTATACATACGGTACCGTGTAGACATATAAATATCACAGCTTGACTATTTTTAAATGTATTTCTTATGTGACTGGCACAGGTTTTTCTTTGTTGTCCATTAAAACAAAGGATGAAAATTCACCCCGATTGTCAACTTTCAAAATGACTTAACTTTCTTCATATTTGTCCTAGAATCAAATTTTAAAGACCATTTTAATAGTAATTCAAAGTTCTTTCCAATAGAACAAGACGCTGTGGCCGAATCGGTAGACCACAGGCTTCCTGTTCAGTAGGTCGGGAATTCGAATCCTGGGCGAGTCAAACAAATAATTAAAGGGGCTGTGTCACATTAGGGTTTTTTGCGGGAGCGTATGGCGGTGTAGGCGCGTTACGTCATATACGTTGGCATACGCCGCCATATGCTGCCATGCGCTGCCATACGCTATGCATATGCTATGCACACGCTATGCATACACTACGCATAGGCCGTCATGTGCTGGCCTATGCCGCTGTATGACACCATATGCTTTCTCCCGTCTGTCCGTCCAAATTGTTTTGTGCATGCTAAAAAAATCTCGACCTATGGGAGCGTATGGTTCATACACTACTCATACGCTACTCATACGCAGGTGTACGCTCCTCATATGCCGGTGTATGCTCCTCGTACACTAGGGGTGCACCAGCGTAGGTTACGCATATGCTCAACTTGCGTCACCGGCATATCTCTAGCGTATGTAGCGTACGCATAACCTACCAGTTACATATGGGAGCGTACTCCTAGCGTATGCACAGCGTATTCCAAGCATATGCCATAGGTCTTGACATCGATCTTGACTCATACGCTACTCATATGCTCATACGCTATGCATACGCTATGCATATGCTATGCATATGCTACGCATTCGCTACGCATATGTTCCATATGCCAATCAAAACCGTCAAAAAATGTCACAGTATGCTCTCATACGCTCCTCGTACGCTCCTCGTACGCTCCTCATAGGTTCCACATATGCTCAAAACCACCCGAGAGGTCACCAAAGGTCATGATAGGCCGGCACGCATAGCTTTTACATAGGTTTTCAATACGCTCCCGCCATACACCGTAATGTGACAGGGCCTTTACAAAGTTTATAATTGTCGCTACCTAGCCTGGCGCTCGGCATTATTAGGATAGGGCACGGAGTGGCTAGCTCAGTGTCAAGATAATGTGACTGAGTGGGATATCATGGTGTCGGCAGACTAATCTCTGGGTGGGGCAGCACTTGCAACCACCTTGCGACCAGTTCGGTCGGCGCCATTAAAAGTGGTTGGCGACCTGGCTCTGCCAGGTCACCGACCCCTTGGTTGGCGAGTTGGCACCGACCTGGCGGTGCCCAAATATGCAATGTTGCGCTCACCGTGTTGTCGGCGCTATGGCGCCAACCTGGCACTGCCCAGGTGCCACCATGGCGCCACCCCGGCGCCGACCCGGCGGTGTCCCAGTGTGTATCCGGCATGGATCTGGTGGACCCCGGCGGTAATGCGGCGCTGCTCCGATGACAGCCCGGTGCCAACCTGGGCCCCGGCGCCGGGGTGGCGCCAACCACCTTTTTTAATCAATGTATTGAGTGGGATGCTGGGTGGTTGGCAATCTTTTGGGCATAAGGAGGTTGATGCAGACACTGGCTCTTGTGTGACTAGGGTATACCGGAACGAAATGGAAAAGAAATACTGACCAGTGTCAGTATCAGTGGGTATTGGATATACGTTATTATCGATTTCGAAATTTGTTCATGGAAAGAATTAAGAGTAAGAACTATGAATCTAAGGTTAGGTTTGACTGCGTATTCAAACGTAACAGGACGTGACCACTGACCTTAAATTCGCCGGGTATACTTCACCCAGATACAAACGAATCCAGCATCAAAAGCTCTCCAAACATACCTTTGCTTAGTTTTCTCAGTTCATGTAACTGAACATGTGGGAGGAGAGTTGAGGTCTGTGATGTATGAATGACATCATAGGTAGGATTCCCTCATCACATGACCTAGAGGGGTTCCCCACACACAAGGGAAGCCATGGCAACCACCAAGATGGCAGCCACAGAAAGCTCTCAATTCAATGTATTTTAAAGTCTATTAATCTGCATGGTTTAATCAATTATTCAGACAAAAAGTAGCTGCTTATGAGAAATAAACATTTGAACTTTATATTTAGCATTTTAGATTGCAAATTCTAACATCTTTCTCTGTATGGTTGTCTAAAAGCCTTGTCAGTGCTGCTGGACTAACTACAACACAACAGGAGCAACCTTAGATACAAGATTCACCCCGTACTGCTGCAGTAGGGGTGCAAACCACCCCTATGTAAAAGGTGGCGAAAATGCGGGTCAAAGAATTGAGGGCCTAATTTAACAATCTAAGAAGCAACATTTATTCTTTACATCTGTATTATTATTTACCCGCTACCTTTGAGTTGAAAAATATAATATAATATATAGTTTAATAAGATTTAAAAGTGAAATCGACGGCGTTCTGCGGCCGCCATCTTGTCTTTTTGCATTCTCTCCCATTTCACCAACTCTGTGCCTATAGAAGTATCCATTTGATACTGGAGCCACATACTGGAGCCTCACTTCCATACTAGAGCCTCACTTCCATATTAACGCTATTTTCCCCCGTATTTATACAAGGCTGGTCTTAACGCGTGTACTACAAGTACCGGGTGAATCTTTTATCTAGAGCAACCTATGTCCACTTTTTGTGTTAGGGGGTCGGTAAACAAACCAACAATAAACAAAGATATCCATCCCATTTTGAGGGTTTTTTGCTCCAAATTTGTGAAGGAAAATCAAATTTACTATTGTTTTTTTCATTATGGCAAATGCAGCAGCATTCGTGTTTGTATTCGCACCGATTGGTTCATGGGTCGATCCATTTGCCGCATTCGTATTCACGTTTGTATTCGCATTCGCATTCGCGTTCCTATTCGCATTCGCATTTGGATACATGGAAGCACCACTATTCATTTACATGCTTTTCGATTTTTTGCCGCATTCGCATTCGCATAACGCATACCGCGTATATGGAATCTAAAGGGCCTATCAAACTACGGCGTATGGCGGCGGCGTATGCATAACATGGTGCAATAATTTGAAAAACGCTATAGGTCGAGATAAGCCAACCTTTTTGCACTGCGGGAGGTCCCAGTGGCGTATGAAGCATACGCATAGCATATGCCTGGCGTATGGCTACCGTATCCCTACCGTATATCGACGTATGCAAAGCATATGATCAAGTATACTTGGCGTATGGGGGACATGTGGCGTAGTTCATTTTCCGACACTTGGTGGCGCATCGGTACTAGTGGGCCTACACGGTCATTGACAATGCTTTGAGTTTGCCGGTACGCGCAGTGCAATACGTATATTTTATTCAAAATTAATAGAAATACAGAACCCTAACCTTATAAATTTAATACAATCTATTCACTGTATGTTTTCTATATGTATGCCAAGCGGTTTGTCTCTAGGTCTTGTGGTTTTAGAGATATTTGACTTCTTCTGTATGAAGATTGCTCACGGCCATTGACAATGCACTGAGTTTGGCGGTACGCCCAGTGCAAAACGATTACTTTATTAAAAATTAATAGAAATACAGAACCCTAACCTTAGAAATTTAATATAATGTATTCGTTGTATGTTTTCTATATGTATACCAAGTGGTTTGTCTGTAGGTCTTGTGGTTTTAGAGATATTTGACTTCTTCTGTATGAAGATTGCTCACGGCCATTGACAATGCACTGAGTTTGGCGGTACGCCCAGTGCAAAACGTTTACTTTATTCAAAATTAATAGAAATACAGAACCCTAACCTTAGAAATTTATTATAATGTATTCGTTGTATGTTTTCTATATGTATACCAAGTAGTTTGTCTGTAGGTCTTGTGGTTTTAGAGATATTTGACTTCTTCTGTATGAAGATTGCTCATAGTCATTGGGTTTGCAGTGTGACAGTTTGCCGAATAGGCCCACTCGTTCAGTGGAGACGCGAACGGCAGGAATTTGAACTAAAAAGTCGGAGGTCCCCCATTGGGACGTATTTTGACAGTTGGAGACAACAGGACCGGCGTATGAGTAACATAGGCCGCCGTATACCGAATGTGCTTCTAACATATCCCAACGTACCACTAACATACACATAGCATATGATGAACGTATGAGCCACACGTCGACACACGTTGAAAACTTTGAACATGCACAAAAATTGTCTCGGGACCTCGACGCACACCGACGTAAGACAAAGTATAACGCTGTATGCAAAGTGTACCCGACGTATGCCCAATGTATACATAATGTGTGACGCCGTACGCCGACGTGTTGGTCGAAAATCAAATACGTTGGCATACGCCAAGGCTATACGCCATAGTGTGACAGCCCTTTTACTGAACGTTGTGAGTACGCCAGAGACACCCGGAGGGTGTCGGTTCAACGTACAGCTAACCTATGCTGACTTACCCCTAACGCGTGCATAACGGACGCCGACGTACGCCCAGCATATGTCCAGCGTATGAGAACCGTATGGGCCACACTGCGGCATAAGTTGAACATTTTGAACATGCACAAATTTTTGTTTGCCGCTCGACCTATGCCGACCCATGCCGACCTATAAAGAATGTATATGACGTATGCCCAACCTATGCATAACCTATGACGGCGTATGACCACGTATTGGTCGAAAACCGCATACGCCGGCATACGCTAACGCGATAGGTCGTCGTGTGACAGGACCTTTAGCTTTAGCACGGAACCACCTTATACCACGCTGGTTTCCGGCGGGGGCCCCATTAACGCAGGCCCAGCTCCGTCATGAAGCAGAGGCTATATGTAATTCAAGTTGGCTTCTTATACGCACGAGCTATATTATTCATGCTAACAGACGAGATCACCGTTCCGACTGCGCATGCGTTGAAAACGGCGTTGGCAGTGTTGCGGATTCCGAGGGACACCAGTTTGCCAGGGACACATCACTTCTGCACATGCATCAAAATCGAACAGCATTGTCACTAATGTTATAAATTTAATATAATGTTTTTGGTAAAGATCTTTTCTATATGTATACCAAGCGATTTGGTTCTAGATGGTGTAATTTGAGAGATATTTGACTTCTTCTGTATTTTATGTATGAAGATGGCTCACGACCATTGACAATGCCTTGAGTTTGATGGTACGCGCAGTGCAAAACGTTAGTTTTATTCAAAATTAATAGAAATCAAGAACCCTAACCTTATCAATTTAATAGATTCTTTATGGTAAAGATGTTTTCTCTATGTCTACCAAGCAATTAGTTTCTAGATGGTGTAATTTGAGAGATATTTGACTTCTTCCGTATGAAGATTTGCTCAAGGCCGTTAACAATGCATTTCAATGGAAGTGTCCCTGGCAAACTGGTGTCCCTCGGAATCCGCATCAGCAGCAAAGCAAATGCATCTGGCCACTGAGTTTGCTGATACACGTAGGGCAAAACTTCTATTTTATTCAAAATGAATAGAAATACATAACAATTTGGCATAAACGTGTATACACACATGCAATATAGTGATCTGCTGAATATAGCCAGAGAGCGTGTATATAAACAGATGAGAGGGACAACTCTCATACTAGACCGTGTAACAGCCTCCGACTGTGGCGCTCCAAGTGGTGGTTGTTGAATAGCTTAAGCATATGGGCAAACCTCAAGGCATTTTCAATGGCAGTGAGCAATCTTCATACAGAAAACGTTAAATATCTCTAAAACTACAACACCTAGAAACAAACTGATTGGAATACACATAGAAAACATGTTTACCAAAAAGATTATATTAAATTGATATGGTTAGGGTTCTGGATTTCTATTAATTTGGAATAAAACTGACGTTTTTCACTACGCGTACGGCAAACTCAAGGCATTGTCAATGGCCTTGAGCAATCTTCGTACAGAAAAAGTGAAATATCTCTAAAACTACACTATATAGAAACAAACTGTTTGGAACACATATAGAAAACATATTTAACAATGAGACTATATTAAATTTACATGGCTAGGGTTCTGAATTTCTATTAATTCTGAATAAAATACACGTTTTGCACTACACGTACTGCAAACTCAAGGCATTGTCAATGGTGGTGAGCAATCTTCATACAGAAAACGTTAAATATCTCTAAAACTACACCACATAGAAACAAACCGCTTGGAACACATATAGAAAACATATTTACCAAAAGGATTATATTAAATTGATAATTTTAGGCTTCTGTATTTCTATTAATTTTGAATAAAAACAAATGTTTTGCACTACGCATACCGGCAAACTCAAAGCTTTTTCAACACTAACCGCCAGGAACGGCACTGTAGCCTGTGTTACCGTTTTTGGCGGGAGTTGTCCCTCTCATCTGTTTATATACACGCTCTCTGATATAGCTAAGACAAAACTAGCCATAGTTAAACATTTTGAGCTAAGCAACATGCAATTCCACACAAAACAAACAGTCATTTTAAGGCTGATATCCACATCACCATTATTAATTCTTATTCTAAATATTAAAATGCCAAATGTGTCAACATACACTTGTTTCAGAGAAATATATAACCAATATATGATTAACCCTACTCATTTTCTAGTTCTAGATATGTCATTAACCATGGGATATAAATAAAAACATTAATAAAATAAATAAAACTGACTCTGGCTATCTCTAACACTAGTCTGAGTGCCCAGATTTGTCTAAATCTAAATGCACATGGCATAAGATGTGCTGATTATATTGATGTAAATGCAGTGCTGGATAAAAGATTAATATCTTAAGTTATTAAATATATATTTTTAGTTGGTATTCTATGTTTCAAACCAGAGCTGAGATGAGCTGAAACTAGCACATTTCATAGCTGCACCCAGTATATTAGCATGTGCCATGTGCTTCTCACAGGTTTGTTTTTCTTCTACACATCCCACAATGCACCGCGCGGCTGGAATCAATTCAACTCTTATATTTTAACTCTGCGCAAGGTATGTTTACAATAAACTGAGGTGATACAATATATGCATACACATTCCTTACAGACAGAAAGGATGGCAGAAAAGCAATGCTTATCTACCTGGTCTCCATAGCCGTGTTTACACGGGGAATTGTGAAACGTTCTAGACAAGGCGATTTATATGAAGCGTTTCAGACAGATGTTTACACGGCGGAGTTGAAAAGTGTGTCGACGCCGGGAATCAGCAGGCGCCTGTAGCCGGCTAGCACTGCTGTTTGTTTTGTTTACACTTGGTGATTCGACGCCGATGTTGCTGCTACGGTAATATCGCTTGGAATTTAAGGTTAATTTAATTAAATTTCATTATTTGAGGATGTAATTCTGTTAAATATGATCGCATTTAATAGATTTCGGCCTAATTGGGCCCTAACACTGCCGGGTACAAGCGATTAGTTACTGCTCCATCTGTTGCTGGCAAGCCCTACTATTTTATACTATCGCCGCCCGGGAACCAGCTGAATCGCTTCAAATAAACCACCTCCGGAGGTGGTATACATGAGGCGTTTCATATGAAGCGATTCAGCCCTAAAACGCCACAGAACCGCGTCTACACGGCAAATGTGAGTCGATCTAGGCAAGGCGTTTCATATGTGGCGTTTTAAATCTCCCGTGTAAACACAGCTCATGATGTGAATGAACAAGTGATGACAATAACAGATGATTAAACTTAAGCTACATTTTTAACTAATGATTATGATGAGATACTGATGCGTCTCTTCACAGTTAGTAAAAAACAAAGTAATGATAGGAATAATATATGTATATTGTGTCATGGATTCGTGTCCTTAATTTATTTACATCACTAGATTATTGTCTCATATTAGTTTTGTGGTGCAATTCACTTGATATTATCTATAAATACTATACAGTATGTCAGTTTGTTTTTTTCCCCTCAAAGAACTACACACACACTTGTTATTTATTAACATTTCATGGTTCTGGTTTCGAACCAACCGAACACCTCTACGACTCAGCCGATTTGTTAAAAAGAGGTTTGGGAGGGCGGGGAAATCTGCTAGGAGGTGTAGACTGTATGACTCTCAGAAGCAAAGTGAGTTAACTATGCTGATGATTGAGGAAGTTCTATAGGTTGCCTTGGATATGATTTTTGAATTTTGATATGATTGCTTAGGGACATGCATATGTAATGGCTACCTTACTTAGCAACCCAATGCAAATCCAAGGATCATTGACTTGATATGAATGTTTAGGGATATGCATTTGAAATTGTTTACCTTACTTAGCAACCCAATGCAAATTCAATTATCAGAGGCTCAGTCTCTATGTTATGAATTACCCATGTTACGAGGTAACATGCACAATTCCTAGTCACTATAAATCTCACGAATCACTCTGCTGCGCATGGTTAAGTTGAAAAGGCAACCGTTATTTACGATAGTTGAATTAATTTAAATAAGCGTTTCTAAGATGCATAGGTTCCATATAAGTTATAACATGCGTGTACAAGAGTAGGCCCTATCCTCCGCGTGTTGTTCTTTTTGTTGTTGTTATATGCATGTGTTTAGGCCTAAGGTATGTATGGGTGTATACCTCTGATTGTACATAGGCCTACAAAGGATCTAGTCTGAACTGAAGAATTGACTTGAACTGAATTCATACAGAAATTAAATGTATATTTCCTGATACCAAATGAAATCGTGTGCAAGTAAACAATAATACTAACATGCGTAAGGATCAAGTGAAAACTGAGCTTAATTAATTAGAGAATTGAACCGAAGTAGGCCTATGTATGTATGTTGGCATGATGAATTTGAAACTGGGTTATAATTATTTATAAATGAACTGATAAAAATACGTGTTGTCATAAAATGACAATTAAGTTATGAAGCAACATTAAATTATAAAACAACACTCAAACGCATCATATGATCCATATATAGGGCCTACCGTTTTTTCCTATGTCACATTGTTTTGTTTAAAGTGCCTGTCACACCTCACCAGAATGAGCAACGGACATAACCGGAGAAAGAATTTTCTAGTCCGGTGGTGTTCGGTATCAAAATGTATCGAAATGTGTTGAAATGTTGCGCTATCGGGTCAAAGGCGGCCAGACGAAACGAACGCTAAACGGACAAGGAACATACATTAACGAATAGCCACCGGATGATAACCGGCCGACAACCGAATATCAAATGGACAGACTGAATATCAACCGGACACGGACCAGGCTGTTCATGGACACGCCAAAAACATATACTGACCAAATTCCCTCAACACCGTCAACAGACTATGCAGGAAGCAAACCAGAAATATAACCGGCGGGTAATGGACATGGACCGGACAAAACGGACTTAAAACAGACACCAATCGTATACGTCAGTCCGGCGGTGTCCGGTACAAGTTTTGTGCATGTTCAAAACTTGCCACCGTACACACCGGACACCACCGGACAGAGAACGGAAACGCCGGATGCCAACCGTATATAAACCGTACATTGACGTATTTCACCGGACAGTGTCCATTTTCTATCCAGTCCCCCAATCCGGTAGGGTGTGACTGAGCCTTAACGGAATGCTTCATATTTGCAAAGGAGAAAAAACCTATATGTTCAGGTGCAAAACCCTGTAAATCCCAAACCGAATATTGAGATAAACAATGGAGTCAAACCTTCAAAAGGTATAATTTTAACATTCCTATTTGTGTGTGTTCATTGGCCAGTAACCATTTCTTCACAACAAACATGGAATTATTTGGAATTAAAATTTGCTTCAGCCTAAGTTCAGGTAAATTTGTTAACATTTTAAGTCATTTTTTGGATCGGCATTTACGGGGATTAGTTGCTGTATATCGGTTTCTGTGGGTTTTAAAAAATATATTTCTTTAGATAATACCCCATCACCTAGATAAAAGATTTACCCCGTACTGCTGCAGTAACATGTGAGGAGTCGACAGAATCAAAATAAGATCATTTTCAAGCGCCATTGTCATCGTTATTGTTGAAACAAAGGCCAGGGACCCAGGAAAGGTTGTCCATAACAACCAGAGCGACAGTTGTGGCGAGAGAGGATGTCGAAAGGAAAAAGGCAAGGAAGCTTCTGCTTGCCTTCCAAATTCGGTAAGAAAGTGTTTCTATACTGATATATTGTCATTTCGAAGGTCTAAAGAAATGTGTTAATACATTACTGAACCAAACGACACACTTAAATTGCATTGCAACGAAACCTAGTGGAATCACCATCGTCATCGGTCAATTAATGCCGAGGGTCACTCCTCAAGTATTACGTATATATATAAAACTTAGATTCACCCCTACTACGGGGTGAATCTTTTATCTAGCCTCACAGTGCCATTACTAATGACATTAGAGGCGTTATTATTAGTGGCTAATAATATTCATTCTAACTAGTACCAAGAAAGTAAATGGAGACGGCATATCAGTTCACGATGATAAATATACTGTTTATCGATCGGTAAATATAGACAATTTTCCCCTGGTTAGATAAAAGATTCACCCGGTACTTGTAGTACACGGGTGAATACCAACCCTATATAAATACGGTCGAAAATAGCGTTAGTATGGAACAATAAGTAGAATGCCTGGCACCAGTGTCAAATGGGTACTTATATCAACACAGAGTTGGTGAATGAGAGAGAATGCAAAAAGACAAGATGGCAGCCACAGAACGCCGTCGATTTCACTTTTAAATCTTATTAAACTAGATATTATATATTTTTCAACTCAAAGGTAGCAGGCTATCAATAAGACAGATGTAAAGAATAAATGTTGCTTCTTAGATTGTGAAATTAGGCTCTCAATTCTTTGACCCGCATTTTATATAGGGTTGGTTTGCACCCCTACTGCAGCAGTACGGGGTGAATCTTGTATCTAGGCAATGGTAGGCTGAAATTGAAAAGTGAAACGGTTACACAAAATTACCTATTGGCTATTCTTATTATTTTACCCAATTCTTCTTAATCTAATGAAAGTCACAACTGATTATCTAGGTTACCTGCTCCGTGCATGGTTATGTGTACATTTAATGTTTGTTTTGATGTAAGAAGGACATTGTCGCAATGTTAGAACCGTGTGATACCTATAGGCTATAGACTCCATCACGGTTCCGACTGCTACGCATAGGGCAAAACTGGCATTTTATTCCAAATAAATAGAAATACATAACAATTTGGCACAAACATGCACGGAAGGATGCAATATAATAATATAATGAATATGTTTAAGACACAACTCTCCATAATTAAGCATTTTGAGCTAAGAAACATACAAGTTCAGTCACTTTACAGGTTGATGTTTACATCACCATTGATTAGCCAGAAGTAATTCTTGTTCTAAATGTCAACACAAACTTGTTTCAAAGAAATATATAACCAATATCTGATTAACCCTACTCATTTTTTATTTCTACATATGTCATTAACCATAGGATATATATGGGTCGTTCTCAGAAGTTGTGTATCAATGGTGTGACATCAGTACCAGAAAATCAAAATGCTGCCAAAGTCCTATAAGCAAGTTTCCTCAATGTGTATGTCCTTTTGCATCTGAATAATTGAAAATAAACATATTCTGGCATTTTTAAGTAGGTCAAATGATGCTCACACCCAATAAATAGCAGTATAGCATGGAAACCAATCTGACTCCAAAATCAAATATTTTCCACACAAAACTTGACATTTTTAGGACATTTCACGTGCCACTTGCTTTATAAACAGTAGTAATAATAATTTGAAACCTCATTGCTATGGTTTTGTCTTATTTGTGAATATTAAAGAGAAAAGCAAGAAAATATTAGCAGAGTAACAGATTAGCAGAGTAACAAAGTGGAAACAACAATTTTACACAAATGTTCGGCTCAAATTTCAATGATTTGGGGCAATTTCAGAATTTATCTTTTACTATACCATAACTGGGTCCATGCATAGTGTTAAATGGTGAAAATAGTTCCTGTACTGTATCTGTACTCAGTGTTTGATACAGAGTTTCATAGTACTTGCAAGTACACAATATTAACATTTACTTTTGATCTAAACTATCTCCCACATTATTTGGCTAACTGATGAAATCTAAATATTGACACTCCAATAAAGGGTTTCTTTGAAATATGCATTTCTAGTAGACTACCTCAAGTGGTACACAGTTTCTGAGAATGACCCATATATAAACATGAATACAATAAATAAAACTGACTGGCTATGGCTCTAACATTAGTCTGAGTGCCTAGATGTGTCTAAATCTAAATGCACATGGCATAAGATGTGCTGATTATATTTATGTAAATGCAATTCTGGATAAAAGATTAATATCTTAATTTAGTATATATATTTTTTTAGTTGGTATTCTATGTTTCAAACAAGAGCTGAGATGAGCTGAAACTATCACATTTCACAGCTGCACCCAGTGTATAGCCATGTGCTTCTTGCGGGTATGTTTTGCTCTGACGCATCCCACAATGCACCGCGCCGCTGGAACCGTGATCTAGTCTATTCACAATATTCATGCTGCAGCCATGTTGAAACCAGACCGAGGCCACTTACGCGTCTGCGAGCCGCCACTGTATGAAAAGTAATGTGAATACATTTTCGTCAACCAATACCTCTCGGAATCACTCAAATTTGAGGGTATTCATTTTTTAAACTACGATATTCATCCTTGCATAGCTGTTTTCTATCTATTGGCCAATTTTCACAAAGATTGGGTGATTTTCCCATTCTTTATGTGACTGTCAACTTCAAGTCTGCATAGTTATGGTGGTATCATGTAATGCAGCACTGTCAGCGTAGTTATCTGTGCAACACAGTTAAACAACTAGTCTTAGTAATTAATAAAAGCTATAAAAGGGTTAAAATATATTTTTTTAATATATCTGTATTAAGAAAGTTAGCAATTTTGAATTTAAGAAAATATTGACAGTCAAGGTGAGCAACTTTGTTGACATTGCCTACTGAAATGCATCTGATCATCACTCAATCTTCATGAAAATTGATCAATAAATAGAAAAAAGGTATGCAAAATTGAATATGATAGTTTCAAAAGTGAATATCTTCAAATTTTACTCCTTTAATTTCTGTAGCAGTTCATACACATCGGCACACAGCAGTGTCTTATGGCCATTTTCAATATCGACCCGTGCTCAGACTCGTTCTGATGCCGAATTAGGTCGCGCATGAATAGTGTGAATATATGTCATTGGTGACACAGGTTACATGTTTATTAGCTTCGCATCCCATCTTCAAATGTGTGAAGAATAATTAACATAAAAAGTTTCACACATATCATCGCAAACTTAACGATGGAGTAAAATATAGTTCACAGGTAATAATAGTTAAGTATGTTTGTATGTGATGGATTTTCTTTCACAAGCTCACAAGACATACGCTCACAGTGACACCCTTAAAGAAGAAAAGAGATAAAAAAGCTCGGAACACTTTTTTGTATTAGGGCTTATATAGCCCACATATAAATGTCACAGGTATAATAAACAGGACTAATTGGAAATATATTTATTAAGGGACTGGTCATAGGTTTTTCTTTGTTTTTGATTATATATATATATATATATATATATGAGTCAGCCTCACGAAAACGGGCTAATTGGTGGTCAAGTGAAGATGTTGGCGTCGCAATTCTTAAAAGTGTAGTACATTCCTTTGTTTCATATTAAATTATCCTAGAAACAAATAAGGTTGTTGTATTTTCTCGACCTATGCATTCAGTATATATTTAAGGACTTTCCAACATTTCTGTCAATGCTAAACTATAATTATACCAATCAACGCCAACATCCAATGATCGACGCGACAACTTTAACAGATGTGGGCATCGCAATTCTTAAAGCCTTGTGCATTTCTTTATTTTGTATTAATTTATCCTAGAAAAAAATAAGGTTGTTGTATTTTCTCGACCTATACATTCAGTATAAATTTAAGGACTTTCCAACATCTCTGTCAATGCTAAACTATAATTATACCGATCGACGCCGACATCCATGCTCGACGCCCACAACTTCCACCAATTGGCCTCTTTCGTGATTCTGACCCATATACACTAGATAAAGGGTTCACCCTGTACTCGCAGAACACGGGTGAATACCAGCCCTATATAAAAGCTGTCGAAAAAGCGGGGAAATGAAATGACAGCCTAATTTCACGATCTAAGAAGCAACAATTATTCTTTTTATATGTCTTCATATTTCCCCGCTACCTTTGAGTTGAAAAAATAATAAAACATAATTTAATAGAATTTAAAGGTGAAATCGAAGGCGTTCTATGTCTGCCATCTTGTCTTTTTGCATTCTCTCCCATTTCACCAACTCTGAGCCAATATATGTAGCCATTTGATCCTGGAACCACAGTTTCTAGTTCCTGTTCCATACTAAAGCTATTTTCGCGCGTATTTACACTATGTTGTCGTTCACCCGTGTGCTGTTGTTTTCCCGAGGTACAAACCTCGGATAGTCGTGGGAGAAGGAAGGACATCTGGGTCCAGCAATCTTTCACATACTTAATAGGATAAAAAATGTTCTTCAAATTCTATGGATACTAATATGTTTTCGTTTCAGCACAAGCCAACATCATAGTCGTGGTAAGGATAGTTAGATTTTCCTTAATCCTGCGCGACCCACGACTATCCGAGGTTTGTACCTCGGGAAAACAACAGTTATCCATCATCTGTACCCAGGTAAGATTTGTATAACTATACTATTTTACCTGAGTACTACGCCTCTGGCTACTCGTAGTCCAGGGAAAACTTTACCTAATCTAATTTGTTATCCTCTTTTATACTATTCTTAACCTGACACGTTTCAGTACAAAAATAGAATTGTGTGTTTCTCACACGTCTTTTAGTTGATGAGTAAGCGAGTCGCCAGGCCACTTGACTTTTCTAGTCGTTTGTTGTAATGTTTTGCAAACGATCTAGCCGTCTTCCAGCCGTCTTCCTATCAAAATTGTGACTTGTCTTATCTTTGGTTTAAGCAAATGTAATAATTGGCTTGCCGTATTTGTAAATTTATCAACTTTCTGTTTCGTTAATGAAATAGTCATCACTGTTGTGTCAATAACAAAACCCAGAAACTTCAATTTCTTTAATAATGATTTTATTTCATGTAGGTAGAAACCTAACTTTTGAAATGTCTCACATAGCTTGTCTACTGCTGTTTGACAATGTTTTTGTATTTTTGCCGAAATAAACTAATCATCAATGTAAGGAAACCTAACATGTCCTTTCCTAGCCATATGGGAGAAGATTAGTTTTAATAACCTTTTGAAAATAGGTGGAGAACAAGCTAGGCCGTTCGGCATACAGGTAAACTCATAAAGCTTGTCATTCCACCAAAACCTTAGAAATTTACGATCAGGTTTATAAATTGGCACTGTATAGTATGCGTCTCTAAGATCGATGCTGGCTAGCCAGGAGTCCTGAGTTACTAAATCTCTAGCTATGTCTAGTGAAAACATTTTTAAATGTTTATACTCCACCATTTTGTTTAACCTTGTTAAATCCAAAATGAGTTGAATATCTCCATTTGGTTTGGGTCTCGAACAAATATTTGAGATAAACTCCCCTGCGACATGCAGTGCTGGCTCTATAATGCCTTTTTTCACAAAACCTTAGAACCTGATCATTTAAGGCTTCATGCTCAGAAGCATCAAATCTATAGGTAAATGGTATGCTATTCTGAATGGGCTCATCCATGAGCGTTATCCTGACCCCTTCAGCCAGGCTGAGGATAGTTAGATTTTCCTTAATCCTGCTCCATTCCAACAAGCAATTAATTAAATTACCCATGGTAAATTCGCTTACGGAAGTCTGTGTGCCTGGGCGGTGGAACAGCTTCTGCGGAGTGAACTCCCTCTTGAAGGGCCTGTTCCTGTCGTTCCATCCTAAGGGCTGCATCTGGCCCCTTCCCCTGGCCTGATAGCCATAGCCCGTCCCAAACCAGCCGCCTGGCTGTCCAGATTGACGGTTTCAAAAATCCTGCCTGGCTTTCTTGAACGGGGCAGGATTTGCATCCCCTGACTTCTTTTTCTCGGCTTCCATATGTTTGTCACACTTGGTTCCTCTCTCCACTTGCTTAAATAAGTACTGGAGCTGCCCCCCGAACATCTTGGTCTTGTCCAAGGGCTTGCCCTTCACAGGCTTGGGGGGAAGGAATAATGTATATTCCGTCCCATCATTGTCGACCACCTTCTTGGACCTGGCTACCTCTTTGCCGGCCTCCATACAAACCGCTTTGAATACGTTTTCAAACCGCCTGTATGAGAGGAAATTTGTGGCGGCTGCAGTGCAATTCCCCCATCCATCTCCCCACAAAAGGACGAGAATTTATTCTCGGTCATCATTCTGTTGGCGATCGGTGTGATGGCTGCCAGTACTGACAACACCGCCTTATGCACAGTGTACAGGACACCTTCAAACTTCCTCTGGTCCTCGCTCAATTTAACATCACTGTCCATCTCTTTAATGACCGATTCCGGGACCCCTTTGATCCCCGTGAACTTTTCCCCGAACTTGGTAATAACCCAGCCGGTTTAAGAGTGTTGAAGTGACCGAGGATGGTCTTGCGCATCATCATAGTGGTGGCAATTTTCTTGCTCTTCAAAGTTTTACACATTTTCACCACTTTCTTGCTCATTTTTGCGTACTTCCTCGACCGCTGAGTGTCTGAATCGGACTCTCTTGAAGACGAATCCGAAGATGAGTCTGAAGAAGACAACTTCTTACTCTTCTTTTTCTTACTCTTTTTCTTCACCAGCGGTTTCTTTCTGTAAGCCCTAGTGAAGTCATCCCCATCCGAAGAAATCTCTTTCTTCTTGTGTTTGTGTTTTTGCGCAACCACCACTTCTACTGGGGGCTCTTCCTCCGAGGAATCTTGGTCCTCCGAGAAGTCCTCCCAGTCAGACTCTTCCGATACTGGCCCCTGCTTAGCATCCTTAGCGGAGCGCGGCCTAGCTGGAGCATTTCCTCCAACTTGAGCTGAACGAGTTGCGTCAAATACTCATCTAGGTCAGTGGGCCCGAGTTCAGAGGCCCCCGCCTCGTCAGAATCATGTTGTTCTGGCGACCTTTGCACCCTTGCCGGCGGTGAATGATCTTCGTCTTCACTGTGCTCTCTGGGAGCGTCAGCTTTACTCCGCTTCGTAGCCATAGCTGGGAGTCTGCAATGACCAAAACCCAAAGTTAGGCAATGCTCAAGGCGAATGTCACACAGGTCATTGACACATAATTAAACCAAGTGTGCATCACAGTGTTAAGTCTGTATTTAAGCCGTCTTTAACACAGGCGTATGGGAAATTGAGTGTCATAGGTAAACGGTATGGACAACTAACCAAAACTAAATGAGGGGTAGGGACCAGTGTAGTGGTTGTCTCCCACACTCTCTGTCCAATAACCTTCTCCCACCTGGGGCTTTGTTGGCCAATAAGTTGGAGAAAATACTACGGAACTCAGAGGTACGCCTCATAAACAATTGGGGAATCTCAAAGAAACCCAGGAATAAATCCTATCGATGTAACTGGCTCCTGCCAAACATCTCTCCATTCGGCAACGGGCGGCAAAACAAAGAACAATGGTGGCATTGTTCTAACTAAATTATGACACATCGTAACTGAACTGTACCTCAGTTAATATTCCATAACAAGTTTCAAAAACTTGAAGTATGTGAATGCTATCCTGAACTATACCAACAAATCCATTCCAAAATGGTACTAACCTGCCGGAGCTACTCAACAAATGTCGTCCAGTTGTGAGTAGATTATGCTAATTGCTGGACCCGGATGTGCTTCCTTCTCCCTGGACTACGGGTAGCCAGAGGTGTAGTTCCAAAGTAAAATATATATATATGTATATATATATATATATAAATATATATATAAATAAAAGAAGGCACGGGCTTAGTTTGTAAGGGAAAGCTTGCAGTCACTTTTATATTGATGTGTTCCTAATATTTGTTGGGGAGAATAAATGTTGTGTTAATAAAACCTATGTATCATTGCTATTATTAAAGAGTGCTGGAGGCCACATTGAGTAAACCCAATTCTACATGAACAGAAAGATCTGGGACAACATGCCACCTCCGGAAGAGATCCAGAGGTATGACTAGTAACATTTCAGGTCACATCAGTATGGGTTCTAACTTGTGACAGTATTTGCGGTCATGTAGTAATTTTAATTCGAGCCTAAAGCCGAAACTATGTACATGAAAGATCCAGCCAGTACTGTCTCATTCAGACTAAGACGCCTACCTCATTAACCGACTAACACACAAATAGAGAACCCTGTATACAAAGACCCAGCCAGTACTGTCTAATATTCACACTAACAGAGTCACCTGCATTATCTGACTAACACACAAATACAGAACCCTATATAAAAAATCCAGCCAGTACTGTCTCATTCACCCGAACATGCTCACTACATTACCAAACTAACACACAAATACAGAACCCTGTACATACAAAGATCCAGCCCAGTAGGCCTACTGTCTCATTCACACTAACAGTAACACGCTCACCACATTAACAACTTACAATCAATCGCATTTCACAATTCATGTCAAGTAGCCGAAGGCAATATATTTACCTAGCCCATCAAATTTAGCACCATTATTTCAGTAGCTAGTGAAGTTAATTGTGTAAATAACCCACTAACAATTATGACCAGAACACCAGTACCTTTATGCTGACGACCAGTGCTGAACAAAAAAACAGAGTAAATAATTACCACTGATGCAAACTTGCTGGTTATCTGATCAACTGTCTTTTGCGAGATCATGATTTTCTATATTCGTGTTGGTGCTGCCTAGAAGGGAATGCTAAGTCAATTTAATCAAACATGTCATTACTGAAGTCTCTAATATCAAGAAGGGACGTCAAGATACATGTTCCATGTATTCACTTTCAAGTATCTACAAAGTTAAAGGTGAATACATGTAGTTCAATAAAGCATCAAACTTTCTCAAGCAAAATACTTAAATCTAGATTTTAACCTACATATGCAACTTAGAGACTTGTGCACTTATTAAGCATGTGTTGCTACATATAATTTAATAGAACCTGGTACTTCTGAATCGTATGGGACCAGAGCTTTGAAGACCATGCCAAAATTAATTTGCCATCTTTACCCTTCAAATATCTCATAGGCTTAGTTATTTAAGATCAAACCTACCTCAAACTGAAGTAAAGTAGATGATTATAATGATTAGCCTGATATATTTATCTCAGAAAATGACAAAAACTCAAAACAAATTAGGCAACTTGAATCCTTTAAAATAAGTTACATTGAACTGAAGTAAATTATAATGAATATCCTCGTATATGTATTGTAAAAACAATATCGTAGAAACCTAAAGCCATCGGACTGCACAATTTTAACTAGCAGATATATATTTCGGAATCATTAAACTTCGGAATCATTAGATTTCGGAATCATTAGATTCTACTCATTTTGTGGCATGAATATGTCGTTTGCTGGTGACAAGAGATTAAACTTAATAATAATGAAGGCCTCAGGTGCAAAAACCGACAACCCTTTTAGCTGGGTATTTTTGTAAAATAGAATTTATTGTTGTTCTTTCCAGGTAAAGTATATCAATTTCCTATGGAGTAAGGTATTATATAGGGGAAGTGGCAGCTTCTGTGAAAAAAAAGGATTGGATTATCGGAATGATGGCAGCTTCAGCGCAAACGTTGTAGTCATGTTTTCATTTCGACCCAGATGGCATTTGTCGGTTTTTTGCACCCGGACCCTTTACATAAATCAGTCAGCTACGCCATCTGATCAACCTCATATTTACCAATAACAGGGATGAGAAAGAAGTTGAGAATCGGACAGAGAGTTTGAAATCTGTGACCTTCTCCCATTCTCACCTAGAACTCAGAGTTGACCTCACGCTTCAACCCATTCATGTTGTCAAGCGACCCCCGAAGAGGTGAATATATGTTTCTACACTATTACACATGGTTTGCATAGATTCACGTATGTGTTGCGAAGTATGATGCAAATTATATGCAGATGGCAATGTAATAGTAATTGTAGAAAGTGTGTTGTGTACTATCGCGAAACAATATCGGGGTTGAATAATAAATGATTTCCACCGGCACAGACGCACCCTTTGACGGCAGTAGCAAGAACTCATGCACCGCTCGGATTTCAGAATTAATGCATTGGAGAGTATACAAAACAGGAAGAACCAGCACAAAACTATAGGGAAACAGAATAAAATACCAAATTTAATAGTGCATTTTAGAAGGAGAAGATCTTCCATTTAGTGCCAGAGTAATATAGGCATTATTGTGCACACATTTTCTGTCAACACATGCCTCCTGCATTTGGATCTAGAAAAGTGCAAATTTTGATCTTGAATAATAGATACGGTGGTCATCGGTTCTTTTTTTGTTCAGTCAACAGGGTTTGTACTGGTCCTTAAAAACCAAGCGATTAGGTAAATTAATAATTTAACAAATTAATTATTGGAAAGTCATTGAAAATTGGGGTTAAGAACCAAATAAAGAGCCAATAAATAATTAATCTTTCTGGGTTCTATTCCCCCCATGGTCAGCATACTGAGGTCACTGCCGAAAGTGTCATCTGAGAAATACAAGAGGACTATGACGCTCCAAACGCGTGCAGAACCGAAAGGCTTTGCGAGTGACAAGGTCAAGGAGGTCAAGCATTCCCGGACCAAGTGTCGAGAAGTGGACACGAAGACCCGGCCGGCGTCTCCAAAAATGCCCAAGGATTGTCTCAAGGTCGACAGCGTGGAGCCAGTAGACATCGACGTGAAAGCCTTGGCTTGGAAAATACTTAATGAAACCGAACAAACTATAAAAGAGCCGTGCGTACACCCCTTTTTTGTTGTTGTAGATTAGTTGATTAAGCGGGGGAAATTTCAATCATGGACGATTGGTCTTCCTCATTCCACTGCTCCTTGCCGTATCCTAATAATGCCGAGCACCAGGCTAGAAAGCAACAAGTATAAATTTTTAAGTCATCGGTTTGACTCGACCAGAGTTCGAACCCACGATCTACCAGAATGGGAGACTGACGCTCAACTCATTCGGCCATCCCGTGTTGACTCTGAATCGTTTTTGCACTGAGTTTGTTAATAAAAGATGAGGTCACATGACCTTTTTAGTTGATTAGTATGTGAATGATTCCCCGTGGCCACGTTTGTGTGTACGGCTTATATGGATCGAATGTTTAAACATAAAACGGTCCCGGTCCATAAGGCCTGCTTAGGGATGCTCTCCATTATACACCAGGTGCCGCATGATGGCATGTTCCAATAGTCTCCAAGGTCTCTCATTGGTGATGCATGGCACCAGTTTTTTCTCCACCCAACCGTCACACAGTTTTGGTTTCATGGAATTGGGATTAATGGTTGTTACGCTACTTGGTCACTTAGGCACGGGGCAAATTTGTAGATCACTTCTCAGTGCTCTCTGGCCAGAGTCCGGACACATATAGATATATATAGTATAGTTATACAAACCTTACCTGGGGACAGATGATGGATAACTGGTGTTTTCCCGAGGTACTAGTCTCGGATAGTCAGGGGTCAGGGAGAAGGAAGCACATCCGGTCCAGCAATCTTTTATATACTTTATAGGATAAAAAATGGATACTTTAGTGTTTTCGGTTTGGTACCAGCGAAACGTGATAGTCATGGTAGGGTAGGGTGGGTAGGCCCTGACCCATGACTATCCGATGCTCATCATCATCATCATCATGCTGTCAGTCGCAATGCGACAAAGACTGCTTTCATCACTTAACCGCCACTTTGTGCGGTTGTACATTTCATAAAAGCTGCTTGCAAAGTGTTGAAATGCTGCTGGCTTTTGCAAGTTACTAGCGGCACTCTCTCAGGGAGCAAATAGAGGTCTCACACCGGCAAGAACATGTCAAGACAGGCGCAAACTATTTGTCCCTGCAGTGGCTGGTCGGGAGATGTTGGGAGTTCCATTCATCACCGCCCTTAATGCTGCCACAATAACATGGTTTTCTGTTAGGGTTTGCTCCCTTAGCCTTTGATTCTATCAAGAACCAGACCTTGTACCACAAGGCAGTGGTTTACAACTTTGCAAGGCAGGGGCGTCAAACTCCCTGAGGTATCCGAGGTACTGCATTACCCGGCTTGTACCTCGGGAAAACCTCGGGAAAACACCAGTTATCCATCATCTGTACCCATGTAAGATTTGTATAACTATACTATTTGACCTTGGTACTATGCCTCGGGCTACTCGTTGTCCAGGGAGAATTTTATGTAATCTCTTTTTTGTTATTATCCTTTTATACTTAATATTGTAAACATACTGCAATGTTTTTAGTGCAAAATAGTAATTTTGTGTTTCTCACCCGTCTTTAGCCGGTGAATAGGTGTGTCTCCAGGCCTCTTGGCTTTTCTAGTCATGTGTTGTAATGTTTTGCAAATGATCTAGCCGTCTTCCACCCACCATGTGCAAGGATTCTCTTAACTGAGATTCCTAACTATCTTGCATTGGAGACCATGGCTCCATGCGTTGAGTGAGATGCATAGCGTCCAGTATTGATGCCTGCCTCTTTAACCACCTTACAAGTGTGTCTCTCAAGATAGCTTTATGTGGTTTAATAAAGCTGATCAGTAGCGGTCTGGAATTCCTTATTCCGCTTGACTTGGATATATAAGCCCTAATGGCTGAAACTACACATATCCATTTATCTTCCGGAAAACTATTTACATGAACTGTGGACAGTGGGTCCCCTGTGCGATTCGACTTTTGTAATGTCTCCTAATCGAATGTTGTCTCATCCTTATCTATCTCTCGTCCATCCAGTGAGAGTGCCACAATCATTTGGTCTCTGTGTCCCGTCACTAGCAGTAATAGCACTGCTAACTTAAATCCTAGTTCCTTCATTGATAAATGTCTATTACTAGGCCATGATTTGAATAACTTAAATACTACAGACACGTCCCAAAACCTATTATATTTGGGTTTTGGTGGATTTCTTTCATACACCGATCTAATGAACCAGTGTACTAACTGATGCTTTCCAATCGTTTGTCCATCTATTCTTGATAGAATAATTGAAAGTGCACATGTTGCTGCATTAATTGCACCAAATCCTAACCCTTCATTTTCAAACATTCTTAGAAATCTTAATAGTTGGGCTATTGGAGGTTTGACTCCTTTAAGAAGACAATGAAGTCCCCATTTCTTTAAATAACTTGTGTATAATTTCACTGTTCCTTTCCTCCAGGCATGTGAATTAAGTCTTTCTAGCGTAATTTTGTCTAAACCATATTGTTCTAAATGTTTTCTTAAAAAAGGAATGCCTAAAGGGGTGTTGTTGACATGTCTCCGTGGACTGTTTGTTAGTGGTCCTTGATGGTGTAGATTGTTCCTTTCTCGTGGGAACCTGAGCATGTCTTTTTCTTCTAATGTTATTGTCGCTAGCCATGGTTGTGTGTCCCATGCTGGTACTATCAGTACTGCATGTGAGTGATCCATCTTGATCTTCCTGGCCACTCTGCTGATAATGCTGAATGATGGAAATATGCAATAGAATTTATTATTCCAAATTTGAGAAAATGCATCTACTCTCCAGGCTTCTGGCTCTGGGTACCAAGATACATATTTGGGTAACTTTTTGTTCTTGCGTGATGCGAATAATTCAATTTCTGGTTTGCCCCATTTATCACAAATATGGTTGAAAATACTCTGATTTAATGACCATTCTAGATGGTCATGAAAATGTTGACTTTTCTTGTCAGCGAAAGTATTTTGACTGCTTGGAATATGTGCTACTGTTAGCCATATTTTGTGTTTCTCTCCCCAGTCCCAATTTAGTTTGGCTAAATAGTTACATGGTTTGGAACGAGTCCCTCCCATATTACGTATATAAGCCATAGCTGTTGTGTCATCTGTTAATATCCTTAAATAATTGTTAGGTAGGTGAACTAGACTATGTAATCCTAGATAAATAGCTCTAAGTTCTAGTATATTTATGTGATCGGAGATTTCATATTCCATTCAGGGACCATCTGCTGCCTGTTGGTCTCTATGAGCACCCCATCCTTCTAATGAAGCGTCTGTTCTAACCATAATGTTGGGCTCTCCTATCCTAATGGGGTTGGGTGAATTGCTAATTTGTGACAGCCACCACATAATATCATTTTGGCCTTCTGGTGCAATCGTTATGGGCCACTCAAAGTTCCCTTTTGGGTGCGCCAATGCCAAGTTCTTATTTATTTCCAGCGATTTAATATGAGCCTTGCCATACAGAATAGCCAGTGCATATGCTATCAGGATTCCTATCAGGATTGTAACTTGTCTTATCTTTGGTTTGTTCAATCGTAATAAGTGGTTTACTGTTGTTGTAAATTTATCAACTTTTTGTTCCGTTAATAAAATGGTCATTTCTGTGGTATCAATAAAGAATCCCAGAAACTTTAACTTCTTTGTTTTGCTGTTAATACTTATTTAGTTTCATGTATGTAGAATCCTAATTTCTTAAATGTCTCACATAATTTGTCCACTGCTGTCTGACACTGTTGTTGTGTTTGTGACAATAAATGAGTCATCGATATAAGGAAACATAATATGTCCTTCCCTAGCCATCTGGGAAAATATTGGAGCGCAAGCTAGTCCCTTAGGCATGCCTGTGAACTCATACAGTTTGTCGTTCCAACAAAACCTGAGATATTTACGATCCAGTTTATAGATTAGTACTGTATAGTATGCATCTCTGAGATCCACACTGGCTAGCCAGGAGTCTTGTGTTACTAAGTCTCTAGCTGTGTCTGATGACAACATTTTGAAATATTTGTATCTACTAATTTGTTAAATAAAGTTATATCAAGCATTAGTCTTACATCTCCATTTGGTTTGGGTCTCGTGATAATATTGGATATGAATTCCCCAGCCACATGTAGTGCTGGTTATATGATGCCTTTTTCACAGAATTTAAGGACCTGATTATCTAACGTCTCGCGTTCTGAACCATGAAATCGGTAAGGGAAAGGTATGCTATTTTGAATAGGTTCCTCAATCAAGGGTATTCTTACTCCTTCCGCTAAACTAAGGATAGCTAAATTCTCCGTAATGTTATTCCATTCAGGTAGGCAATTATTGAGGTTACTAGCTTTAAATATGCTTACTGATGTTTGCGTTGCCACTTGTATTTGTTCCATGGGTGGGGGAATGGCTTCTGGGCATTGAACTCCCTCTTAAAGGGTCTGTTCCTGTTGTTCCAGCCAAACGACTGCCTCTGGCCCCTTCCCCAGGCCTGGAAGCTGAAGTTTGTTCCGAACTGGCCTCCTTGTTGTCCAGTTCGACGGTTTTGAAAATCCTGCCTCGTCTTATTGAAGCAGGTAGGATATGTGTCTGCAGCCTTCTTTTTGTCCGTTTCCATATGTTTCCCACACTTGGAACCGGTCTCCACTTGTTTGAACAAGTGCTGGAGTTCTCCACCGAACATCGTAGTCTTGTCCAGTGGCTTTCCATTAATGGGCTTGAGGGCAAGGAATAATGTTTATTCCGTCCTGTCATTGTCCAAGACCTTCTTCGATCTGGCTACCTCCTTGCCTGCATCTGTGCATACTGCCTTGAAGACGTTTTCGAAACATCTGTAGGACAGGAAATTGCTTGTCGCTGTGAGCAGCGCAATTCCCACATTCATTTCCTCGCACAGCGATGAAAATTTATTCTCAGCCATCATCCTGTTGTGCAATGGCCGGGAGAGCCGAGAGTACCCCTTTGTGTACTGTGTGTAGAACCATTTCAAATCTTTTCCGGTCCTCACTAAGTCTGATGTCTGAATCCATCCCTTTGATGGCAAATTCTGGGATCCCTTTGATCCTTGTGAACTTCTCGGCCAACTTCTTTTTACGCCGAAGAACCTTGCACTTCTTCATCACCTTGCACTCAATTCCGCGTATTTCCCTGCACGTTTAGTGTCTGAGTCAGAACTCGTTGAAGACGAGTCTGATGAAGAGTCAGAAGAAGAGGATTTGTCTTCTTCCTCTTCTTGGTCTTCTTCTTGCTCTTCTTCACATGCGGCTTCTTTTTATGTGCCCTTGTGTACTCATCCCCATCTGATGGTTTCTTCCCTTTCCTGGTGGCCACTCTGGAGAGAAGCATCTCCATCTTTTGTCGTACTAGACGTGCAACTGGTTCATCTAGGTCAGCTGGGCTGGGCCCGGCCTAGTACCCCCCGCCTCGTCGGAATCTCTTTGTTCTGGTGACCTTTGCACCTGTGCTGGCGGTGAAGGTTCTTCATCTTCACTGAGCGCTTGAGGTGTCTCTGCCTTACTCCACTTCGTAGCCATGGCTCGGAGTCTGTGAGTAAATCCAAAAAGACCAATGGTAAGGCATTATTCGGGCTGAATATCACACAGATAATTTGAGTATAATTATACTAGGTGTGTATCATGGCGTTAAACCATATTTAAGCCGTTTTTAACACAGGCGTGTGGTTGATATACAGTCGTAGGATGACGGTATGGGAATCCAACTGATCCAAACGAGGGGTAGGGACCAATGTAGCAGTCCCTCCCACAATCTCTGTCCCATAAATTTCTCCCACCTGTGGCTTTCTTCGTCAACAAGTTGAAGAAAATACTATAGGACTCGGAGGTATGCCTTATCAAAATAGTTAATTGGGGAATCTTAAAGAAACCCAATAATAAATCCTAGCTATGAAAATGGCTCCTGCCAAACATCTCTCAGTTCGGCAATGGGCGGCTTAGTTATGTGTTATCCTGATAATGCCGGATAATTATTATCCTATCCTTATTGCCTATTTTACAAAGATGTATGGCTATTTATGTTACGATATAATGACCCTATATAGCACTGAGTCATTTACCGCTGCATTTTTTGTAGGACCATATCTAAAGCACTGAGCGGATTGTTACTGAATTCTGCTTTCATCAGATTATGCAGTTTTACTGAACCGCTTATAAAATTGTCCATCGCAGGGAAAGCAGCACCACATTATTCCACAGGCTGACTGAGCGGGAGCGACGGATACAGAGGTTGCACCAACTAGTGATGGGACCATACAGCAGCAGAAGACTTGGAACAATCTCGAATAGTATTCGGTGGTCGAGCGACACATCCGATATGACGGAAGAGGAGGTGAGTCTTATAAAGCTGCAAAAGCGAATCATAAGTGGCTACTCCAACAAGCTGCCCTTCTACACCCGAAACACAACGTCACTCAGCAACGATTTCTTCACACCGAGTTCCTCGACCTCGACAAGCAGAGGATCGGTATCGACGGCCAAGTCAGGGATCGGATCGGAGGCGATGCGGATGCCAAACTGGAAGGATGATGTGCGGAAGCCACCTGATGGGCGGCGGTCAAGGGTCTTGTTGACCAGTGCGCATCTGCGTGCGCGTCGCTACGTGAAAGGACCCAACGGCTCGCCAGCCGACGGGCCGGAAGCACAGACAACACACCGTCAGGGGTCGACACGAGTCATCACCAGACTGCACCTCCACAGCAATAACTAAGCGCACCAACTGTATATTAGGTCTATGTTTTGTTTGTATGCTGTGTTTGTTGTCTCCCCATTATTGTTGCGCGCTATATATGTATTACTTATTCTTATTATATGCATAGTTTTCTAATAATATTGTTAAAATCATCAGTAAATTAAAACTATGTTGCCACTTCAGCATTGCCACCCCTATGCCACTAGCCGTCCTGATATGACCGTAGATGTTGATAGGACATAAAATTCCAATAACCAACCCTATGCAAATGTTTGTTATAATGATGGGCTACAATAACACATTTTGAGTTTTGGCATAGATGCTAGTCCTCATTCTATCCCCCTACCTTTTCCTATTATTATTATTAGTATTATTATTATTATCATTGCTTGTCGTACTGCATTAGAAAATAGCAGGTAACGAATGTACATACTGATATATATGCTTCCTGAGTGTTGCGGTGTTTTATGGTTGGTGCTGGCCACCTCATGTTGTCATTACCGAACCATCAACTAAGCATTTGACTACGATATACATGAGATATTTAGTCATCATGATGTTTTTAGATGGATCGGCTTTCATTTAGTGAAGCCTGCTAGAGCTGTTGAACATTCTCAGTCGCGAAGGGTGCGTGTATCATTGGGGAATACAAACCATTTAAATTTGAGTTTTAAGTCAGAGTTTATATACTTGCTACACATTCCAATTTTAAGAGTCAGTATTGTGTTATTACTGTAAATATATGTCAATCTAATTCAATAGGAGATACATTTTTTAGTATTGAATAAATATGGATATATAAGATGCAGAAGTGTGTGTTGGCTTTTTTGTTTTTGGTATTCTTCACTTCGTTATTTATCGTCAGTCTTGCATTTAAATAACAACTTTCAACCCAATTGTCATTTTGGGCTTCTCGATTTGTACTTGCCCATCTGAAATATTAGTGTGCTGTCCAAGTATTATGTAAATATGGAGCAGTTTAAAATATACTTATCCGACAGCAAAAACAAACTAAACAAAAAACTTTCCCCAGACAAGAGTCGGCGTCGAACCGTGTATACATTGTTCAGATGCTGCAATACTAATAATCATTATCATTAGAAATTAATAATCGATTGATTAAACATATAGAATCATAAATGTGTGTCAGAAGAACATTGTGGTGAAAAGTATGCGACTTTACTGGAGGGAGACGAGGAAGGAATTTTCAGTCTTGTGTCGTTCTCTGGAACTGGGCACCAAAGTGTGACATGGAGACACAAAGTGAAAACATTCCAGATAATAGCAGAATCCATTGTCATGTGAAAGTTTGCATGTTGTTCATGTCAAAGTTTAAAGGAAATATTTTTAAAACATTTAAAAAGCAACTGCATTTTGATTTAAAGCTTATATGTTAAAATCACCTGTGTAACATGGGAATCAGACGCATGTCAGAACATTACTTTAATATACACAACAAATTCAAATATGATTTGATTGATTACAGTCAAGCAAAAACAATTAGGTGTTGTAAAACAAAACTTTGGGTAGGTGTAAATTATTACGTTTTCACTTTAGGGCAAAATTATACAAGGCTACTCTTCAATGTTGTGGGATCGATTAAATACATGTAGTATTGCTAACATACTTAAGACAGAGGTAGCAATAATTATTTGACTTCATCAAGAACAACAAAGAATTTATTATCACCATGGTTACATGGAAGCCAAATATGTGGCGTCCAGTTTCAAAGAATGCCTCCCTTAGCAACAGGCTGAGAAGTCCTGACGAGACCCATGTCCCTCCCGATTGTATGGCCTGATATTCAAATAATTATATAATATAATGCGAATGTGCACATGTTTGTGTGTTCGCAAAAAGAAACCTTACCTTACAATATTCTTAAATTGATTGTGCTTGTTCTATTTTCTAGCTTTTATTATTTTTTCAAGAAATTGTTTTATTAAAATTGTTTTTGTTATTATTCTAAACCGTTAGTTATATGGGCTAAAGGCCCAAGTAGCCCTCAGCAGGAGCAAGCTTTAAAATCTAACCATCCGAGCTGGTCTGGAGGCGGTAGTGACCAGACGTGGCTGGTGTCAGGATGGACAGGAGCACATGCAGGTAGCACCATAGTGGCAGAAGCAGGAACTATCTCCTATGACAGAAGGATAGTAGGTAATAACTAATATATAGAAGAGAACTGATAAGTGGTAGTGTCCTTGTTTATATTCCCATAATAGATTATAGAGCATATATACACATATATACTGTATATATATATCTATAGTATAGTTATACAAATCTTACCGGGTACGGATGATGGATACCTGTTGTTTTCCCGAGGTATGAGCCTCGGATAGTCGTGGGCTAGGGAGAAGGAAGCACATTTGGGTTCACCAATCTTTTGCATACTTAGTAGGACAAAAAATGATCACACAATTCTATGGATACTAAAATCTTTTCGTTTTGTCACAAGCCAAAGTCATAGTCGTGGTAGGGTAGGGTGGGCGGGCCCTAGCCCACGACTATCCAAGGCTCGTACCTCAGGAAAACAACAGTTATCCATCATCTGTAACCAGGTAAGATTTGTATAACTATACTATTTTACCTCGGTACTACGCCTCTGGCTACTCGTAGTCCAGGGAGAACTTTACGTAATCTCAATTGTTATCCTCTTTTATACTATTCTTAACATAACATGTTTCAGTACAAAAATATATAAGTTTGTGTTTCTCACCCATCTTTTAGTTGGTGAGTAAGCGAGTCGCCAGGCCACTTGACTTTTCTAGCCGTTTGTTGTAATGTTTTGCAAACGATCTAGCCGTCTTCCAGCCGGCGTGCGCCAGGATTCTCTTGACTGTATATAGTATAGTTATACGAGTCTTACCTGGGTATAGATGATGGATAACTGTTGTTTTCCCGAGGTATAAGCCTCGGGTAGACGTGGGCTAGGGAGAAGGAAGCACATCCGGGTCCAGCAATCTTTACCTACTTATTCAGGATAAAAATGATCTTTCAATACAATGGATACTATGATTTTCCCGTAATGGTACACCAACGGAATAGACGTGGTAGGGTGTGGTGGGCGGGCCCTAGCCCACGTCTACCCGAGGCTTATACCTCGGGAAAACAACAGTTATCCATCATCTATACCCAGGTAAGACTCGTATAACTATACTATTTTACCTCGGTATACAGCCTCAGGCCAGCCTCAGGCTAGGGAGACTTTTACATAATTCATTTTTATCCTTAATATCATTTATTCTTATTATAACATGTTTATGTGTCATTGTATTAGTAATTGTATCATTCAAAGTTTTTGTTCTCACCTATTCCTGTTAGTTGGTGAGCAGGCGCTTTGCAATGCCGGTAGGCTTTTCTAGTCGTTTGTTGTAATGTTTTGCAAACGACTTAGCCGTCTTCCAGCCTGCGTGCGCTAGTATTCTTTTTACAGAAATGCCGAGCAACCGTGCCTTGGAAACCATGGCACCTCTGGTTGAGTGGGAAGAGTATTTGCCTGTATCCACTCCAGCCAATTTCAACACCGTGATTGTCCATCTGGCAAGGGTGTCTCTGGAAATTGCCTTATGTGGCTTTATGAAGCTCACTAATAGTTGTTGTGATGCACGTAAGTCCTTTGTCTTGGAAATATAAGCCCGTATGGCTGACACAACACATAATTTACGATCATTTGGGAAGTAGTCTAAGTGAACCATAGATAAAGGGTCACCTAGCGTGTTCGATTTGAGCAATTGTGCTAAATCAAACGTAGCTTGTTTCTTGTCTATTTCTAATCCAGTTAAGGATAAAGCAACAATCGTTTGTCCTCTGTGTCCCGTTACTAATAGTAACAAGACCGCGACCTTAAAACCTAATTGTTTTATATCTAACAAAGAGTTGTGAGGCCAAGCCTGAAACAACTTAAATACTATAGAAACATCCCAAAAGCGACTATACTTTGGTTATCAAGATTCCTTTGATAAATTGAGCGAAGTAGATAATGAAGGACATAATGGTTACCAACTGTTTCGCCGTCAATTCTAGGTAATATAATTGATAACGCGCATCTTGCCGCATTGACGGCCCCAAACCCCAGTCCCTCATCCTCTAGAGAACGAAGAAAATGGGCTACTTGTGCAATTGTTGGATTTGTTGGCTTGACTTTCATTAGCAAACAATGTACACCCCATTTCTTTAAATAAGTTGTGTACATTTTGACAGTTCCTGGCCTCCATGCATCGGCTACTATCCTGTCTTCAGTAATTTTGTCTAACCCAAATTGCTGCAGCTGTTTCCTTAGAAAAGGAATGCCAATAGGGGTGTCGCTGACACGGCGCCATGAACCACTAGCGGTCCGTGGTGCGTTAGGTTCCCGGCTTTTCTTGGGAATCGTATATTTTCTTTTGCCAGTTGTGAAACTGCTGGCAGCCAAGGTTGCGTGTCCCAATCGGGCACAATCAGTATGGCGTGTGTCCCCTCCATGCTGATCTTTCTCACCACTCGGCTGATAATGCTAAATGGTGGGAAAATATAGAAATAATTATTCGCCCAGATAATAGCAAATGCATCAACTTTCCAAGCATCCGGTTCGGGATTCCAAGACACATAACAGGGCAACTTGTTATTGTTTCGTGATGCAAACAAGTCCACTTTAGGTGTACCCCATTTTGCACACATGAACATAAACAAACGTGTAGATAGGGACCATTCTAAATGGTCATGGAATTTTCTACTCTTATGGTCTGCTAGTGTATTTTGTGACCCTGGGATATGCGCTACAGTCAGCCAGACTTGTTGAGCCTGTGCCCAGTTCCAAATCAGTTTAGATAACTGATTGCAAGGCTTTGATTTGGTTCCACCCATGTTACGGATATATGCTATAGCAGTAGTGTTATCAGTTTGTATTCTAACTTGTGATTTAGTTATCTTGACTAAGCTACGTAGGCCCAGATAAATAGCACGCAATTCTAGCGCATTAATGTGGTCTGACCTTTCATCTTCTAGCCATCTACCACCTGTTGCAACCCCATCTCGATGGGCTCCCCAACCTTCTAGCGAAGCGTCAGTGGTAATTACTGTATTTGGTTCCGCATGCGGATTGGATTTGGTGAGTTTGCTATATGTTGCATCCACCATCCAATATCCTGTAACCCTTCTTCAGAAATAAACATCTTTCGTTCAAAATTTCCTTTAGTTTGTGCTAGCGCTAAATTTTTATCTATTTCTAGAGATTTAATATGGGCTTTCCCGTATAGAATAGCGGGTGCATAAGATACCATTATCCCGATAAGGACTGCGACCTGTCTAATCTTAGGTTTCGGTAACTTAAGAAGCTGGGTCGCTGTGGTCATAAACTTAGTTAGTTTCTGTTCTGTTATCGACACTGTGAGGGACCGTGTATCAAGGATAAACCCTAAACATTTTAGTTGTTTTGTTGGTTTAAGCACTGACTTATTTGGATGTACATAAACCCCAATTTAGTGAGTAATGCACATAAATCTCGAACTGCGTTTACACAATCAATTTGTGTTGACGCCATTATAAAGGAATCATCTATGTAAGGGAACATTATATGACCATTCCGCGCCATAACTGAGAAAACAGGCTTTAGCAGTTTAGTGAACAAACGAGGGGCACACGCTAAGCCATTCGGCATGCAGGTAAACTCATAGAGTTGGTCATTCCAAAGAAAGCGGAGAAATTTCAGGTGTTGTTCCGCTATGGGAACCGTGTAGTATGCATCTTGTAAGTCAACACTAGCCATCCACGCATCTGGTGTAATCAGATCTCGTGCCGTATCTAGCGAGAACATTTTAAAATGTCGATATTCGATCATTTTATTAAGGGTCGTTAAATCCAGAATCATTCGAACGTCCCCGTTAGGTTTCGATCTCGAGAAAATAAACTCTCCTGGGCAGTGTGTCACTTTTTGTATAATTCCTTTGTTAAAGAATGTTTGTACCTGTTCGGTTAGTGCCTCTCGTTCAATTTGTTCAATTTTATAGGGAAAAGGAACTCTCCCTTCTACCGGAATTTGTATGAAGGGAATTTGAACACCTTTAACTATTTTTAAAATATCTCGGTCATTGGTAATTTTGTTCCATTCAGAAATATGATTAATAATATTGCCAGCCACAAAGTTGCTTACAGTTTGTGTGGTTTTAGAGGCCGCGGGGATTTGTAAAGTCTGTGTTTGGGCCTCTACTTGGACCCGCCCCTGGGGAAGGGTCGCGGGGAGTTGAAGCCTCGGCCCAGTGGCCGTGGGGTGTTGTCGGACCAGCCTCGGAAAATCTGACTGAAGGTTGAGCCCGGTCTGGATCCTCTGCCGAGCCGTCGTGGGCGAAAATCCCCTCGTGACCTTTTGAAGCATGCGGCTTCCGGCTTCTTCCTCCCGTCCATGTTTTTGCCACTCTTGGCTGCGGTTTCTACTTCTTTATAGAGGTATTGTAGTTGACCCCCGAACATTTTCGTTTTATCCAAAGGTTTCCCTTTGATCGGCTCTGGGGCCAGAAAGAGCGTATACTCTTTCCCATCATTGTCCCTGACCTTCTTTGAGTGGGCCACCTCTTTGCCGGCGTCTGTACAAACCGACTTGAAGACATTCTCATATCTTCTGTATGACAGGTAATTACCTGCCGCCGTTAGCATTGCGATGCCTTTGTCCATGGTTTTAGCCAAGGACGAGAACTTGTTTTCTCGTTGCATCCTATTTGCCACCGGGGTGATGGCCGTCAGGGTACCGAGCACCGCCTTATGCACTATGTGCAACACGCTCTCAAATTTCTTACGGTCTTCCGTCATGTTGACATCTCTGTCCATCTCTTTAATGATGGAGTTGGGGACACCTTTAATGCCCATCAATTCATCTCCTAGCTTGGAGATGATTTCCGCTGGTTTAAACGTGCGGAAATGACCATTGATGGTCTCGCGCATAAGCGTGGTAGTTTTCGCCCGCTTAGCTTTCGCCTTCTCCACCTTTTTTGACACTTTGCCACCAATGGCAGCATAGACACCCTCATATTGTGTGTCTGAGTCTGATTCCGTCGAAGTGGAATCTGGGGAGGAATCGGATGAAGAAGAATCTTTCCTCTTCTTCTTTTTCTTGGACTTGGGCTTCCGCTTTTTGTGAAGCCCGGTCTTATTTCATTCCTTGGTGAACTCGTCACCCGAAGAAGTGACCTGCTTCTTCTTCTTGCTCCGTTTAGGAGGAGGAGGAGGGGGAGCCTTAGGCTCCATCGCTGAGTCTGTCTCTGAGAAGTCTTCCCAGTCCGACTCGTCTTGGAACATCGGCAATGGCCATTTACGAGACAGCGGTGGTTTGAGAGACAGAATATGGCTCTCCATAGCCGCCCAACGTGTCTCCCAATCTGGAGCTGTAGGGCCCTCAGGCACTGTCTCTTCTTCCGCCTCGGAGAGGATATGCGCCCCGCGCTGTGGTGAAGGCATAGCCGACAACACCGGTGAGGAGTCGTACTCCTCGTCCGAGCCTCTCGGAACGCGTCCCTCGGCTGCTGCTGCAACGCGCTTACACCGCTTCGTGGCCATCGGGATCTGAAACAAGTGAATGGTCAGTCCCGGTATTTCTAAATGTCACAATTTTGTCAATTAAAACTTAATTGGACATCTAGTGGTGTTAGAGAACGTGTTTATACCGTTCTAACACAGGCGTAATAAGCTAAATTTGTGCGTGGATTGTGGGTCAAGCCCAAATCTTACGCGGGGTCGGGACCAGTGTATCGGCTCGCCCATCCCTCTGTTCCGCACACTTCTCCCTCCTGCGACTATTGCGCCAGCAGGTCGGAGAAAATGCTACGAAACTCGGAGAAACGCCTGAAAAAGTTTGTGGGGAGACTATAAAAGAAACCCAGGAGCATCTCCAACAACACTCTATTAGAGTCCGAGAGAATTTCCACAGGAGATGAGGCAGAGCCCACATCTCTACCCATGGTCACGCGGGTGTTGATAGAACCGCTAAGAATCGGTTTCGTTCCTTCGAGAAGGAATCTAGAGCGTTCTATCCTCGGTTTTTTATAACCGAATAAACTAATCCAAAAAGGACCAAAGAAAGTTCTGAACTTTCCATAATGATGCTATAATGCATCATAATTAAGCTAAGCACAGTATTTATTATACTTACTGCGTATTTGCTTGTGTGTAGACTAAATTTGCGGGAGCAACTCAACGAAACGTAATCCAATCGTGAGTTGTTTATGCTAATTGCTGGACCCGGATGTGCTTCCTTCTCCCTAGCCTGAGGCTAGCCTGAGGCTGTATACCGAGGTAAAATATATATATACTGTATATAAATACACATACATTTTATGGTACAGATTGTATACTTCAATAAGTATGTATTGTCTAGAATATCGGAGTCAAAAGAACAACGTAACTTCCCGGTCCTGTAGGCTGATTAGGTCCTAAATAACTAACTATAAGATGTCAAACATGCCACTTTCATAGTACGTCAACCTCCATCTCCTCTTCCTAATCAATCATCCAATGACATCCTCATAGTCTAACCTCACATGTTTTACCATTATGCAAAGCATAATCGATCGATCAATATCGGTCACCTTTGAGAAATATCACGCCAAAAGCCCGGAGACGGGCGGCCGTTTCCTGCGGTTCCCTTCAGCTGCCCGGCGTCCCGTGCGCTGCGCCCCGCCCGGTGCGACACCTGAGCCGGTGTCGGACGCGGCGCTGGTGGGGGGAGGGTGGCTTGCTTGTTTTAGCGCCGATGTAACGCGACGGCACGGCGGGCCGACAAGGCGGGGTGGCGCGGGGCGCCCACTAGGGGGCGCCGCTTTAGATTGTATACACGAGAAGGGTGTTTGTTGCCCGCCGCCCGCCGCCTTAACGACGTGCTTCTAACGGACAAGTGGAAGCCCCGAATGTGCTGGTGTGCTTGGTGTGCGTGGAGGTTAAGTGGGGAAATTGGTGCTACACCGGTTGTGGGGAGATGTGGGAGAGTATGTGTGTGTGTCTAGGGGGCAGAGGAGGGGGGGGGGGGGGGGTGGCGAGGAGGATAAGTGTGGCGATAGACGAGATCACCATTCCGACTGTGCATGCGCCAAAAACGGCGTTGCCAGCAAAGCAAATGCATACACAGCCATTGAGTTAGCTGATACACATAGAGAAAAACTTCGATTTTATTCAAAATTAATAGAAATACATAAGAATTTGGCATAAACATGTATGCACACATGCAATATAATGATCTGATGGATATAGCTAAGAAAAAACTAGCCATAGTTAAACATTTTGAGCTAAGAAACATACAATTCCACACAAAACAATCAGTCACTTTAAGGCTGATATCCACATCACCATTATAAATTCTTGTTCTAAATATTAAAATGCCAAATGTATCAACATACACTTGTTTCAGAAAAATATATAACCAATATCTGATTAACCCTACTCATTTTCTAGTAGTAGATATGTCATTAACCATAAGATATAAATAAAAACATTAATAAAATAAGTAAAACTGACTGGCTATGGCTCTAACACTAGTCTGAGTGCCCAGATTTGTCTAAATCTAAATGCACATGGCATAAGATGTGCTGATTATATTGATGTAAATGCAATGCTGGATAAAAGAGTAATATCTTTATTTATTATACATATATTTTTAGTTGGTATTCTATGTTTCAAACAAAAGCTGAGATGAGCTGAAACTAGCACATTTCATAGCTGCACACAGTGTATTAGCATGTGCTATGTGCTTCTCGCGGGTTTGTGTTTCTTCTATGCATCCCATAATGCACGGCGCGGCTGGAATGGTGATGTAGTCTATAGACGCCACACTGGTTCTAGGGAGACGTTGGGATGGGTTGGGGTGGGGGAGGAGGGTGGGGAGGACAGAGGGGTGCGGGGAGGGGGTTAGGTGTGGGTATGGGTACTACACTGGTAGTGGCGTGGAGGAGGGCAGGGAGACTGCGAGGTTAATATAAGGGAGGCAAGTGGAGCGACACTGGTTGGTGTGCAGGGGGTGGTGGGGTGGTGAAGAGGGATGAGGGGTGAAGCCGATGAAATTGGAAAGAGGGTGGGGGAGGCAGAGGAGGAGAATTGGAGGGGATCTGGGAGGGAAGCAGTGAAGAGGAGAATTGGGAATAGAGGCCCATACTAGAAGTGCGAAATGGGGGCGGTTGGGGGGGGGGGGGGCGAACTGTGAGAAGGGGGGGCAGGTCGGGGGTCTGGGTCTCGTGTAGTACGCTGGTTGTGACAAGGGTGGATGGGTAGAGCAAGCAAACTGGAGCTGAGAGCGCACAGGGGAGGGATGGGGTTGTAGTGGGAGGAAGCAGAAGGAGATGGGGGGGGGGGGGGGTGTAGGGAAGGAGACTTCTGAACACGAGGGCAGGGGAGGCATCTGGAGGGGCCATGTTTGTGCACCCGGCAGGGCGGCTATCTCGGGAGGTGAGGGTATCCCATAGGCATGGGATGATATGATAGGTCGGGACATCGTAGTGGTGACCTGGTGATGTGATAGTTGAGCTGACAGGAGTAATGAGTATCCCATGTGTTAAAGGTGGTAGGAAGGTTTGTTTGTTACAGTTTCCTGCCCTGACAACATCCTGGTTATATCAGGACGGGTACCGACTTGTGAAAGTGTGCACTGATGGTGACTTGACAGTGCTGCCTCATTGGACCACCAGCCCCATGACCTGATATCTAACACAGTTGCGTTACCCTGATGCTCTGCGAAACAGTCCATGTCATATCCTATTGATGTCGAGCACCAGGCTAGGTAGCGACAAGTATAAATCTGATAAGTCATGGGTTTGACTCTGGCTCGGATTCGAACTCCCGACCTACCCCACGTGAAGTCTGCGCTCTACCGATTCGGCCACCACGTCCAGGGAAGTAGTGAGCTAATCGTAATGAGAATGGACTTGCTGCTGAATTAAGAGAAGGTTAGGAGATGAAGAATTGGAAGAGGCTCACAGAAATGATCTGACGGGAGGATCTGACAAGTACTAAACTGACAAGTACCAATCGAGAAAAGAGTGCACAGTTGGTCTCTTCACCTCAAATATAAACTTTTCGCACGCAGTTACAGTACACTCCGACTGAAGTCATGATTTGCAGATCTGTAAGGGTATTTTAATGGAACTAATTGATATCACCCATTGCCGTACAGACTAATCCCTTGGTGTTGAAGAAAGATTGAAGTAAGTAAAATACAACTATATATACCCAGTGCAGCTCCCACCCAACCCACGCCGCACCCACACAAGAAAACCTTGCTGCGTTGACGAGTATATTATATACAGTAAAACCTCTCTATATCGACCGACCATGGGACCAACTTTAATTGGTTCATTTAGGGAGGTGGTCAGCTTAGAGAGTTAGAGTATCCTTACAATGGTATTGTTGGGACCCAAATAAAGCGATCGATATATAGGGAGATCTGTGGAAGGGTCTGTATAGGGAGATTTGACTAATTCCAATATTGTTCCTAATAAGAGACGATCTTCTCAAAGCTCAATTTGATATGATGGTAATCAGACTTTTAAAATACATTAGATAAAGAATGTTGGTCTTCATTGGGTATGTTTTGTTTCCCATGTAAAGTTTGCTGATGAATATTTGATGTTCGGTGTAGTACGGGACATTAGAGAGTCATGTAGCTGGCGACTGGGGAAGTCTCCTGGACACCAGTGACGCCATGCTGTGCAGTGTGCGGTCTGAGCTGCACGAAAGTGACGCTAAATGGCCAGCATCAGCCAATGAAACAGCGGCTCAACGGGTGGCACGCATGCGCAGTCCACCGCTATTAGGTCCATTGGATTATGAGCCCAGCACACCGCCTGGTCCCATTTTAAGTGACGTGCGGCGGTGGCTGTGGCGGTGGTGGCAGAGAGTACTCCACTTCTGAGATACCAACATTGGTGTCCACGAGTCAGGTAGTCCATGCTGGAGTAGGGGCAAAGCAGACTCCAGCACAGCACACTGTACATGTACATGGGGTGGGACTTTACCTGATGTTGGTTGGTTGTTGGAGTTTTACATTCTGGCAACATTTAAGGTCATATCAGGACGGGTACAGACTTGTGACAGTGTACACTCATCGTGACTTTCTAGGCTGCCCCACTGGAAAAGCAGGCCACCAGCACCATGACCTGATATCCCACTCAGTCACATTATCCTGACACTGATCTAACCAGTCCTTACCTTATCCTATTAATGCTGATCGCCAGGCTAGGAAGCGACAAGTATCAATTTTATAAGTCATTGGTTTGACTCGACTGGGAACCAAACTCCCAATCTCCTGCATGTGAGGCCTGCACTCTACCGATTCGGCCACCGCAGCCGGTTTTACCTAATGTAGAATATCGGCAAGCTCAATTACCCTGCAGTCCACACCACAGGCAATTGTCACGGAAGGATGATATGGCATTTACTCAGCAGGAATAATGTTTGGGGATTCAATGGGAGTAGAAAGAACGTGACCTACAGAGCATGCTCCTGAGCTGGGAGCAAACACCACCCTACTTCCGGTGTGCATACACGCCAGCTTGCAGCTCAGTCGATGGAAACAAGTGGATGCTAATTCAGAAAAAAACAGGGGATTGGCGCTGGTAGTGGCGGTGGTGAGAATGGGGTGGGAGCAGTGGGCGGCCTTGGGGGTGGGGGTGTTGGCAATGGCGGTGCTGGAGGTGGGCATGTTGTTAGGCTTGTCCGGACGTCCCCATAGATCACACAGTGGTGTATGGATGTCACAAGAACGCCGCTCCAGATATAGGACCTGGTAACAAACGCTGGATTAACATAATGGTGTCCGTAACAGTTCCCCTCCAATGTTGTGTTCATGTAATGATGGATGTGAACGTGCTTCACACAAGCAGTAGTATAATATATGTGATGCTAGCTGCACACTTTACTTATAATTTTATAGTCGGTTTTGTGTTGTTGAACTTTGTTAATTAATTACCCGAGAGAGGATCCAATTAAATACAACGGGCATTCGTGGTGGCCTCTGTTCTGAATTCGCCCAGAATGGGAATTGCAGAAACTGGGTCATCATTTGTGATTTGAACTACATTTAATAGATGATATGAATGATATTTGAGCAAATAGTGATATATAGCTTAAAGTTGCATAGTCCGATAAAAGCATTACATTTTCAAAAGCAAAACATTTATCTAAATTTGAACCCACATATCTAACTTAGATAAGTGTACACTCATTAAGGATGTATTGCTGTCTAGAAGGTTCTATGAAGTCAATCTGATAGAACCTGTTACTGCTGAAGCCTATCGAGGTTAGAGTTTTAGCAAGCATGCCAACATTCTTTTGCATGTATACACCTAAAATATCTACTAAGCTAGTCATATTAAAGACAACTTACTTCAAACTAAGTAATGCCTATTAACCTGCTCAAGCTAATATATTTATCAAAGAAAGTGACAGAAATTAAAAAGCATCAGACTATGCAGTTTCAATTTGGCTGTATTATTTATTACCAGTGACCCTGATGCTGCATGGGCAGTTCGAGAACTCCCACTAGCCTGAATTGGCGACGTCCTCCCAGTTTCCCCATATTACTCCACCATCAGTCCAGTCCATTATCCTTCTTAATCTGATCACCAGCTTTTGGTTGAAAGGTCCTCTGCCAAGTACCAGCCACACTTCAGTATACATATCCGGTTTTGCACCATTGTATATCATTATATTTAGTGCAATATTATAACAATCATTTAAATTCATTCATTAGAAGACTTAGGAGGAAATAATAATTGGATGCACCAGAAGAAGTGGCCTTCATAATTACCTTGAACAATATTATGTTGCATGTCTAACATGGCAGGACTTTTGAACTTTTAAGTAGAGGTTTAATGAAACCCTCGATAAAAATGTGTGACCGTGCAGATAAATATGTGTCAATCTGATTTAATCGCATCGAATAATATTCTCCAACAAATCCGGATAAAGAAACGAACGTTGAAGTTGGCAGTCTTGTGGTACCTACTATCACTTTAGTATCAGTATCAGTCTCTCTCAAAGGAACCAGCAGTACAGGCGCCCCGATTACAATACCTAGCATAGTTTAGTTTAGACGTCACTGTCTTTGTTTGCTAAAGAATTCTTTAGTTAAATAGCAAACATGTAAACCAAGAAATGGAGAAGGCGTATAATCATAAGAGCCACTAAGTGATACAAAAGTACTTACTAGTAGTCGTGGAAATAGGACATATAGAGAATGAAGGAGATTACAATATATTGTGTAATATCTGTATATGAATAGCTTGGTTTTATGGACATAATGCAGTGCATAGCAGACCAGACGGGATGGTCAAATGAGTTGAGTGTCCGTCTCCTGTTTTGGGAGATCGGTGGGTTTGAGTAAAACTCAAAAATGACTTTAAAATGTATACTTGTCGCTTCCTAGACACATACTTGGCATTATTAGGATAGGACAAGGACTGGTTGGCTCAGTGTAGGGATAATGTGACTGAGTGGGATATCAGATCATGGTGCTGGTGGTCAGCACTATACAGTGAGTGTGCACTGTCATAAGTCGGTACCAGTTCTGATATGACCTTAGATGTCGCTAGGACGTAAAACAACAACAAATAATAGTTATAACCAGACCAAGAATAGATGTGTGTTTATGGCGCTAAGTGTTGGGAGAACACGTAATTGTCCCTAAGCATGGGTTCAGCGCAGACTAATGGACGTGAAGTCACAAACAGGTAGCAGTGAAAGCGGCGGGAGATGGATGTGGAAACAGGCTTATCTTCCACTGCTCAGTAGCACTTGCCCTAGTGTAGGTTGCCAGAATGCTGGTATCATGCCGAAATTAAGCTGATGTCCCATTAGTTTGCTCTCTTGGAGGTGCTTACCCAGCGATGTATGCGTATATTATGCATATATTTATAAATAAATATATATATATATATATATATATATACAATATATATATAGTAGAACCTCTTTAACTGACCACCTCCACAGATCGACCACCCTGCTGTATCAAAGGGCTTTATTTGGGTCCCAACAATACCATTGTAAGGATATTCTAACTAAACTGACCACCTCCCTCAATTGACCACTTAAAGTCAGTCCCATGGTCGGTTGATTTAGAGAGGTTTTACTGCATATATATATATCCAGTAAAACCTCTCTAACCGACAACCTCCACAGATCGACCACTCCCCTATATCGATTGCTTTATTTGGGTCCCAAATGATTGCTCATACAATACCATTCTAATGATAAAACAAAATCTCTAAACCGACAACCTACCTAAATGGACCATTTAAATTTGGTCCCATGGTCGGTCGATTTAGAGAGGTTTTACTGTATATATATATAGGTATATGGAATATAGGCGGCATAAATGTTAAGGCAGTATCTGACTATCAACCTGCGAGTAACTAGCAAGTGGGCACTCCCATGTTTGACAATTCCATATGAAGGTATCAGGTTAATAAGCAACAGGTATAGTGACATATATATGCAGTCAGGACCATTACACTAACACCACATTCATAGAATTTCAGTTTTAAACCTCGAAATATACTACCATCTTTATTAAGCCTAAGTTATTTCTCTGTTTATTAATGTTTTTCATATATGTGCATAAAGACGCAGAGAAAGAAACCACTATGTAATATACTAGAAGAGAGATTTAAATAGCACTGCAGTATATAGTAATATAGTATAGTTATACAAATCTTACCTGGTACAGATGATGGATAACTGTTGTTTTCCTGAGGTACTAGCCTCGGATAGTCGTGGTCTAGGGAGAAGGAAGCACATCCGGGTCCAGCAATCTTTTACATACTTAATAGGATAACAAATTATCTCAAAATTCTATGGATACTAATATGTTTTCATTTCGGCACAAGCCAACATCATAGTCGTGGTAGGGTAGGGTGGGCGGGCTTCTCATAGACAGACCTAATAAACCAGTGCACTACCTGATGCTTTCCAATCATTTGTCCATCTACACTTGGTAGAACAATTGAAAGTGCACATCGCACTGCATTAATTACACTGAATCCTAAGCCTTCATCTTCTCACATTCTTAGAAATCTAACAATCTGAGCTATTGTAGCCTTAATGGTTTGACCCCTTTAAGCAAACAGTGAAGTCCCCATCTTTTTAAGTAACTTGTATATAAGTTCACTGTTCCTTTTCTCCAGGCATGTGAAATGAGTCTCTCTTGTGTAATTTTGTCCAGGCCATATTGTTCCAAATGTTTCTTAAGAAAAGCAATGCCAAAAGGGGTGTCGTTGACACATCTCCATGGATTGTTAGTGGTCCTTGATGTTGCAGGTTGTCTTTCCCTCGTGGAAACCTGAGCCTGCCTTTCACTCCTAGTGTGACTGCGCTAGCAACGGTTGTGTATCCCACTCTGGTACTATCAGTACTGTGTTTGAGCGATCGATCCTGATCTTCCTGGCCACTCTGCTGATAATGTTGAATGGTGGGAATATGTAATAAAATTTATTATTCCAAATCAGAGAGTATGCATCCACTCGCCAGGCTTCTGGCTCTGGATGCCACAACACATATTTGGGTAACGTTTTGTTGCTTCGTGATACGAATAGGTCAACTTTGGGCTTGCCTCATTGGTTACAATGTCATCGAAAATATTGTGACTTAATGCTCATTCTAAATGATCATGAAAATGTTGACCTTTTCTGTCAGCCAAAGTATTCTGACTGCCTGGAATATGTGCTACTGTTAACCATATATCGTGTTCCTCTGCCCTCTCCCAAATTAGTTTGGCTAGATGGTTACATGGCTTGGACCGAGTCCCTCGCATATTACGTACGTATGCCATTGCTGTTGTATTATCTGTTAATACCCATACATGTTTTTTTGGTAGGTGCACTAGACTACATAGACCTAAATAAATAGCTCTAAGCTCTAGTACATTTATGGGATCGGAGATTTCATCTTCCATCCACCGACCCCCGGTGGCCTGTTGGTCTCTGAGCCCCCCATCCTTCTAGTGACACATCAGTTGTAACCGTAGTGTTGGGTTCTCCCATTCTAATGGGTTTAGGTGAATTATCAATGTGTGAAAACCACCACAAAATATCCTGTATGCCTTCTGCGAAATGGTCATAGGTCTTTCAAAATTCCCTTTATTGCAAAGCAACACCAAGTTCTTATCTATTTCTAGCGATTTGATATGAGCTTTGCCACATAGATTAGCAGGGGCATAGGCTATCATGATTCCTATCAATATTGGGACTTGTCTTATCTTGGGTTTACTTAATTGTAATACTTGATTTGCCATGTTTGTAAATTTATGAACTTTCTGTTTTTTTAATGAAACTGTCATCAATGTGGTGTCAATAATGAAACCCAAACACTTCAATTTCTTTGTAGGTGTTAACATTGATTTAGTTTCATGTATGTAGAAACCTAACTTTGTAAGTGTATTCACATAGCTGATCTACTGCTGTTTGACATTGTTGTTGTGTTTGTGCAACAATAAATGAATCATCAATATATGGAAACATAACCTGTCCTTTCTTAGCCATGTGGGAAAAAACTGGCTTAAGTATATTTGTGAAAATGTGTGGGGCACTCGCTAGCCCATTTGGCATACAAGTTAACTCATAAAGCTCCTCATTCCAACAAAACCTGAGGTACTTCCAATCTGGTTTATAAATCGGTGCTGTATAGTATGCATCGCTGAGATCCACACTGGATAGCCAGGAGTCTTGAATTACCAAGTCTCTAGCTGTCTCTAGGGAAAACATTTTGAAATGTTGATACTCGACTCTCAGTCCCAAATTATATTGTATGGAGGACTGCCTCAAACTTTTTGCGATCCTCGTTGAGCTTCACGTCCGAATCCATCTCCTTGATGGCTGACTCCAGGATGCCCTAAATCCCAGTGAATCTGTCACTCAACCTCCTGATCACTTCTGCCGGTTTAAATGTATGGAAGTGACCCTGGATGGTTTTCCGCATCATGGTGGTTGTCTGGATCTTCTTCCTCTTGAGGACTTTGATCTTCTTTACGACCTTTTCACTAACTCTGGCATATTTGGCCACCCGCTCAGTTTCGGAATCCGAGTTTGTCGAGGACTAGTCGGACAAAGCATCTGAAGAAGAAGACTTGCTTTTCTTGGCCTTCTTTGACTTCTTCTTTGGTTTCTTCACCAGCATGTGATATTACTGAATGCCCGGCCACGTTTGGGACACCAGATAATATTACAAAACTCTCCCCGTCATTATCTCTTATCTGCTAGCTCATTTAACCAATACTAAGGAAGAATGAAGACAAGTCACACAGATAAACAGTGGGGAAGTTGTGCTTTAATAACACCAACTCCTGTCCACCTACCAGTGACCTATCATCCACTCCCCTTACCTTCTAGCCACACAAGATATCATTACCTCTTTAGCCTGTATAGAAAGCAGTGTCTGTAGCCCATGGGACAGGAGTCCTATGGCTGTGTTCACACTCAATTGGAATATATGAATTTTGCTAGCATCAGACAGAGTGTCTGGGGTTCCTGCTCAAGAGTAGGTGTGTCTCACTCAAGAGCCAAGAGTAGAGTGATCCCTCTCCAGTGTGCCTGAAGCAGGGTCCTCAATAATTAATTAATCTCAAAGTGAGGCTAGTGTGGGCAGAAGGCCAAGGTAGTGTGGGTGACTGGGCCTTTCCACAGCCAGCCAATGAGGCACCCCCACAGCCTGGGAGTGTGACAACCCCCAGTAGGCTGGCTGTCACTCAACCCAGCTGCAGGTGGTGTTCTGTGTGTATATGCAGATTAGGCTGGTGTGTGGGCCCAGTGGTCACGTAGGGACAGGTCATTGCAAGCAGTTACAATAGATCTCTGTAAAAATTACCCTTTCTCCAATTGAACTCTTTTATGGATGCATAGAGAAACATTTCAACAATCATGTACTGTCTCTTATATAGGAATATCTCTTCATTAATCTTAGGCATCATGTATGAACATATATTTCACATAGCTTATATCATGTCATAATGGGAGTGGGATATTATTAATTTTAGTTTACATACCATCGTCCCCACTCTGTCGCCCAAGAATAATAATGCTCGCTGCCAATATACAATTCTAAACCGAAAATCTGTATATTTTTACAAGCGGCTTCTTTTGCCGTCCCCTTGTGAAATCATCCCCCTTGGACGAATTTGCCTTTTTCTTCTTATCCTTGCGCTTACGCACAGGCAGCACCACCTCTTCCTGGGACTCTTCATCAGACGACTCCGGGGAGTCGGAAAAATCCTCCCAATCGGAGTCCTCCGATACTACCAGCTGCTTCTTCTTAGCAGGGTGCGTCTTAGCAGGGAACAGCTCCTCTAGCTTAAGCTGTATCAGCCGTGCGACCCGTTCATCTAGGTCAGTTGGGCCAGGCTCCGAGCCCCCTGCCTCCCCAGAATCTCTTTGTTCTGGTGACCTTTGGACCCTTAACTGTGGTGACGGGTCTTCGTCTTCGCTGTACTGGGTCTATGTTACTGCCTCTACTTGTTCCCTGGGTGGGGGAACCGCCTCTGGGCGTTGAAGTCCCTCTTGAAGGGTCTGTTGCCCTCATTCCACCCAAATGACTGCCTTTGGCCCTCTTCCCCTGGGCTGATAGCCGTAGTTGGTGCCCAACCTGCCCCGTTGTCCGGTTTGACATCTGTGAAAATCCTGCCTGTTCTTTTTAAACCGGCTAGCATTCACATCAGTTGCCTTCTTCCTGTCTGCCTCCATGTGTTTGCTACACTTGGAGCCCGTCTCGACTTGTTTAAACAAGTACTGCAACTGCCCCCTGAACATCTTGGTTTTGTCAAAGGGTTTGCCTTTGATTGGCTTGGGGGCAAGGAATAGTGTGTATTCCTTCCTGTCATTATCCAAAACCTTCTTGGACTGAGCAACCTCCTTACCCGCATCCTTACAGACAGCATTGAACACATTTTCAAAATGCCGATACGAGATGAAATCGCTAGTTGCTTGCTGTCAGGAGTGCAATTCCCCCGTCAATATCGTCTCTCCATTCGGCAATGGGCGGCATTACAAAGAACAATGGAAGTTTTTTGTTGTTGTAAATATAGTTTATTCATTGAATAAAATATTGTCACCAGCAGCTAGCCCAAATCAGCTGAAATAACAATATCAAACATTCAAAGACTTACATATGGTATAGTTTGACAATTCACATACAAAAATAGCAGTTATATGTTGTATTCCTACACACTTGATACATACATGTGTATTGATTAGACCTTTACATTACGGAGTGGTTAGGTGCATAGTTTCCCTTCATAGGTTTGTATGCCTACTATGTTGTGAATTGCAAAACTATCATGTTGTTGGAGTTAACATTTTGAGATGGAGTGAGTGTTAGTAGAATGTTTTTTTATTCTGTTAGATAGAGTGTGGTTAGCTTATAGGGTTATTCTTAAAAGGTTAATACCTCAGGTGTGTGTTTTTGACTACATGAAGTAGTTTGAATAAGTAGGTTGTTAGTAATGATGGGATAAACAATGCTTGGAGGATTGTACATTTCAGTCATTTAGTAGTCTAGTACAGACTTTATTAGTGTCTATGTTTTATACACCGTAATTAACCTGTAAATCAGTTAATATGCAATTTAAATTTTATAAGTTTTTTAAACTTGATATATGTGAATGCTAACATGAACTAAACCAATGTATCCTTTCAAAAACGATACTACCCTGTTTGGTTTAGTAGTTATGTAGAAAAACGGCCGGAGCTACTCAACAAACGTCATCCTGTTGTGAGGAGATTATGCTAATTGCTGGACCCGGATGTGCTTCCTTCTCCCTGGTCTATGAGTAGCCAGAGGCATAGTACCGAGGTAAGATATAAATATATATGCATACTATGTATAACAGTAAGTAAATAACAAATGCAAATATTAAGCCAATGTATAGAAACAAAATAATGAGCACATGTAGTGCACCTAGGAATATAACATAGCCCACTCGCCACACATGACCTAGTAGCTTGTGTCAATTATTAATTATATCTATTGCTTTGGTATATGAATAGGCATATATAAATATAAATTGTAAGTCGTCTCTGCTCCGTGAGCTGTAGCTTTCTGCACATGCTATACAATATGACATGATAACCGAGGTGCACTTATCGATGGTTTGGGAGCTGTGTGAGGGTTGGCTTGCTGTTGTTTTGCATCCTAGCAACATGTAATGTCATATCAGGATGGAAGTTGTGTGAGGCTGGGTGCGATGGTTCCAGACATTACCCCAAACCTTTAGAATTGTTTCCACTCATTTAAAAACAAACAAACAACAACAACAGACAGTCGTTGTCTCCGCGAGGGGAGCTTTGCATGTAAGTCCAGAAGTGGTTGGGAACGCGGGATCGGAAGCTTGTTTTTTTCCCCCCCAGCTTTCTGTGATTGTACAGAGGAAAGGTTGTCCGCGCGTAGAAACAGGACATGGAAGGATGAGTATAGTGCAGCAGCAGTCAAAGGTCCAGTTGATGTTATTCAGTCAAGCAATAGATAAAATATAGTATATAATATATAATTCAGCCTACGGATCTATGTCGTTCAGATTCCAAATACTGAGGAGCCAGACATAAAATAACACATTAAATGGCACTTTGGCAAATTGTTCGGACTGGTAATAATAGTGATATCAGAGGGAGCCTGGCACCATATATAAGATCAGTATTGATGTTGATATAATGCTTGACATGTCTGCATCATTTAGCAATTTCACATAGTGTACAGTGAGGCTCTACTGGGTGGAGAATCCAGACCTATACATATATGTTCTCTTCTTACCTGTCAATCTTATTTCATTATTATTTTATCATAAACATAACAATTAATTAATAAAGATCGCATCCTGAAATACATTGCTCGCATTGCTTAGTTCTTAAATTCTAATAAGACTCAGTGTAGATGTAGGCCTATTATATTTTATATGTCAATGTCAGCCTCATTCTGGGTAAGAAATCTCAAACAAAGATAATTTTAAAATCCTGAATAGGGAAGGTGTGTTGTTGCTGTCTGTGAAAAGGCCTGCCTCCTGGATACTGCAAAGGCGTGGGAATGAAGCCCCTGCACAGAACTCTATTACCTAGAAAGCGCCTCTGTATTCAAACGCCATAGTGTGTCACGTGACAGCTAACCTAGGCGGTCCCCGGGTAAAAGGGCAGTGCATGATCGGAGTCCGTAAGTCATTCTCTTGCTGCAGAAGTCAACAGTTGAGACTCGGATCGACGGGTAAGGTCTGGCAACTAGGACACAAACACATATATATATATATATATATATATATATATATATATATATAAATTACATGTATATATATATATGTATATCCATATATATCCATATATATATATAAAGAGGGAGAGACATGGGCGTCTCTATGGGTATGGGTACATGTGTACCACTTGCTCCTATATTTGTCGGTCTGGTTCCCTCACCAGCCACATGTACCAGCTCCTTTATGCCTATTTAAATTGTGAATGATATATAAAACACCTACCTATATATACGTATGCATACATACATAACTACATATACAGAGAGTTCATGGCAAAACCCCATAAACGACAATCCATAAATTTAAATGAAATAACAGATTTGTATCGGTAGGTAATTTTAATTCCTACTAATTCCACTTTCCTTGTAATAACATGAGTATGGTGTAATGAACAAAAACATACAACTATAAACAAAAGAAAGAATTTGTTTAAGGCTTAATTCCAATGTTGCTCTCAACTTTGCATTGCCGTTTACAGGGTTTTGCGCCTGAACTCCTCTTACATACATATATGTAATTTGAATGCCAGAAGAGAGTTGCAATTTCATAATTATACCTATTGAACAGCTCCGTACGTGAGGCCCTCCCATGAGGCTCTACGGCCGACCTTTACCTCGACCTCACACTGCTCCACCCTTGACCAATTTGCATGCGATGCTCATGAGATTAGAACACGGCGGTGCAGTGTATCGGTGAGGGAGGGGTGACTCTCCCTTGTTACTCTGTTTGACACGAACCAATCAAGGAAGTCATAGCAGTGGTCTTACTGCGAGTTCCGCTGTGCTGCATCCTGGTTTGACAACAGCTTTTAATTGACCTGATGAGTTAACTAGGGCAGTATGAATGTCTGCTAGAAGTGAGGTCTCAGGTGTGCTTATCTAGGTAAGCTTCTCATGTACAATCTCCTAACACAGGCATAGACCGGATGTGATGGCCAAATGAGCCGAGAATCCGTCTCCCGTTTTGGTAGATCGTGGGATTCGAACCCTAATCGAGTCAAACTAATGACTTAAAAATTGATACTTGTCACTTCCTCAGCCAGGCGTTGGTCAGTATTAGGATAGGGCAAGGGATGGTTGGCTGTGTGTCAGAATAATGTGACTAATTTAGATATCAGGCCATGGTGCTGGCAGCCTGATCTCCCAGTGGGGCAGCGCTCTACCATTAAGTACCCATCCTGATATGACCTTAGATGTTGCCAGGACATAAAACTCCCATCCAAACTAACAAGGACACAGATCGACAAACAATGACCAGATAATGGGCTAAAGTCACAACTGCATAACCGAACAATAACAAGAAATTGCTAAACAAACGCGGGTTCTTGCGCTGATTGCTTTCCTTGTTCGTAAATCAACTGTGCGCCTTCGGCTATATCCGAGTGATATTGCAAAGGGACCCAAGCTGCCATCAGAGCCTGTGATATTAAGTGGGCGTGTGGGCTGGTGGAAGGGTGGCGGTGGGAGTGGTTGAGGGGTGGGGGAGTGGGAGGGGCACTGCGGACTGAAGTCATCACTCCAGCGACTGTCGGGTACGGACGGAGGGGGGAGAGGGGAGGGGGGGGGGACTCAGATCTGACAGTTAGAGTCACTGGCCAATCTATGTATGACAATATTATACTAAATGGAAAGCATGTGTGGATCACGGGACGTTCAGTACACATATCATACATTACCTTTCGTCAAGCAATCAGGATAACTTATCTGGAGAATTTGTGTGTTATTCGGTATTTATTATCTCGTGTTATTCGGTATTTATAATTGTGTGTTATTCGGTATTATACATGTTGTGTTGTTCGCTATTTTGTGTTGCTCATTATGTTCTTTTGTGCTGTTCGGTATTTTGTATTTTGTGGTATTCATTATTTTGTGTTATTCGGTATTTATTATTTTGTGTTATTCAACATTTTGTATTTTGCGTTAAATAGTACGTAGTATCATGTGTTATTAGGTATTTATTATTGTGTGTTATTCTGTATTTAGTATTTTGTGTTAAATGGTACTTAGTATCTTGTATTATTTGGTATTTAGTATTTTGTGTTAAATGGTACTTAGTATTTTGTGTTATTCTGTATTTAGTATTTTACGTTATTTGGTATTTATTATGTTGTGTTATTCGGTATTTACTATATGGTTGGGTTGTGTGCTTGTGTTTAATCTAGACACATACACATCAGGTGAACTAAAGCAATCGCCGGTAAACAATAAACAGTCTCCTGAACATGTTCCTTCTTCTTCTATAACTGAGACCTCCTCGGCGGACGGAAGTGAAGGGGATGGGTCATTGATTGGCTGTACGGGCCTCGACACATAGGAGGTCATATTTGGATGGACACCAAGTTGTGATAGTGCGCTCTGGTGTCACACTGTGACAGCGCGCTCTGGTCTCACAGTGTGACACCATGCCGCCTGGGGCAGGATGCACAGTCCCACAGGTAGTCATCTTATCTGTTAACTGAAGCTGCCTATATACGCCAGACACTAGACAATGTTGGGACGTGTAATAACGCGGTAACTCTATGATGGGACACTAGTGGAGCTCCATCGGACGACTTGGTGATTGCCACATTACCCCGCTGGATGGGATCGGATACTCGAAGCTATTTGGTGATTGTCAGTGAAGTGTGCATTGAATTAGGTTACAGGAGGAGGATTGAAACCCTATAAGCCGGTTTAACCCTAGGCCCACTCTCGTTGACCAGTCGGGATGGCCGTGTGAGTTGAGCGTCCATCTCCCGTTTTGTTGAACCCTGGTCAAGTCAAACGAATGACATAAACATGTATAATTGTCACTTCCTAGCCTGTCTCTCAGCATTATTAGGATAAGGCAGGGACTGTTTGGCTCAGTGTCAGAATAAAGTGACTGAGTGGGATATTGGGTCCTGGTCTTGGAGCCTGGTCTCTCAGTGGGGCAGCACTATAAATTCGCATTGAGTGTTCACTGTCACAAATCGGTACCCATTCTGATATGACTTTAGATGTTTCTAGGACGTAAAACTCCAACAACGAACCAACCAACCAATTATCGCCAAACAACTAGTTGTGATTCAGACACCAGAATACTGACATAGCCCATCCCTCACATTGGCTTTCTGACTTTGGCCAAATAAATACAAATGTGTACTAATGTAAACTGGCACGCCCCGTATTTTCACTTCCCTGTCGCTATCAACAAATCGTAACCTTACTATTAAAAGGGTCAATCTGACAAGGTGACCGAATTGGTGTTATTGATGTAAAAATGTTCAACATGTTCTACAAAAGGCTATCAATCATGCAGATACCCAACTGTTTCTCAACTTGTATTTTTCACTGAGATATATTAAAAATAATATTGTTCTATCTGCATTGGTATCTTGCAGCTACACATCTTCAGTCCTCATTATCTCGAAAGCACCATTTTGTAGGATAGGACCTTTTTATAGTACGGTCGCAAAATTCAGTTCGGCGTAATTAGTTTGTTTGTTTGTTGTTGTTTTGCATCCTAGCAACATCTAAGGTCATATCAGGACGGGTACCGACTTGTGACAGTGCGCACTCATGGCGAATTTATAGTGCTGCCCCACTGGAATACCAGGCCGCCGGCACCATGACCTGATATCCCACTCAGTCACATTATCCTGACACTGAGCCAACCTGTCCTTGTTCTATCCTAATAATGCCGAACACCAGGCTAGGAAGCAACACGTATCAATTTTAAAGTCATTGGTTTGACTCGACCAGGGTTCGAACCCATGACCCCACGATCTACCAACACGGGAGACGGACCCTCTAACTCATTCGGCCATCCCGTCTGGTCGGGGTAATTAGAGATGCATCTTTAATCTGCTTCAAGATTCCTATTGATGATCTTCACGATCTATTATGTTCTCTTTCAGCCATCTCTAATTTGTTGTTTGAGCTAATTTTATTGTTGATGTTATTGTCTTAAAGAGCATTCTTTCTTCTACAATGCCAAGGTTGCTTATTAATAAAGGTAAGTTATATCAGATTAAGAGGGACTCCTTTAAATAATTAATTGTATTCTCCGAAGACATGTTACTGTATAGTACACAGGGGTAGTTTTAGGCATAGCAATGATATTGTAACCCATATACGACGCACTGCTGTCAGATTACGGTCCATTCAAGCTGAAGAGTTCAATATCATGCTCAGATATGCATTGTTCATTCAAGCGGAACGCCTCGAGCAGTCAGACGAGGCTTTGCATGCCTTTTCAGGGGTTAACCGGCCATCTATCGGTGCAAGCTAACGGCTGCTTCACAGACCCGGAAGGAAGATGCACTTAACTCCCGCCAGCCTCCAGCCATCAGCATCCAGCATCCAGCATCCAACGGCTAGCATCCACCTTCCTCCTCATCCCACCATCCTAATGCTTGTGGTGACTATCCCTCTGGTGGATAGGGAGAGAGTGGGGGAGGGGGAGAGAGAGGGTGGAGGTGAAGAGAGGGGGAGGGGAGGGATGGGAGGGGAGATGGGGCTGGAGAGAGAAGGGCGGGAGGGGGACGGGAAGGAGAGGGGAGGAAGGACTGGAGACAGAATGACGGGAGTGGGTTTGGAGAGCGGGGAAGGAGCGGGGAGAGAGAGGACAGGAGTGAGGTTGGAGAAAGGGGGGGGGGGGGGCGGGGAGGAGGGGCTGGAGAGAGAATGACGGGAGTGGAGGGTGTGAAGAGGGAGGGAGGCGAGGGGAGAAGGTGGGACTGGAGAGAGAAGGACTGGAGTGGAGGAGGTGGAGAGGGAGGGAGGCGAGGGGAGGAGGGGTGGAGGGAGAAGGACACGAGGGGAGGAGGTGGAGCGGACAGAGATGGAGGAGAGGGGAGAAGGTTGGAGAGAGAAGGACAGGAGGGGAGCGGGAGGCTAGGGGAAGAGGTGGGACTGGAGAGAGAAGGACTGGAGTGGAGGAGGTGGAGGGAGAGGGAGGAGAGGGGAGGATGGGCTGCAGAGAGAGGGGGACGAGAGGGGAATGGGGAGTAGGTCAGAGGGAGAGGGTACTGGGACGGGGAGAAGTGGAGGGGAAAGGAGAGTGAGGAAAAGAGTGAGGAGAGAGGGAAGAGACCGGAAAGGAGGAGGGTGAGGGGAGTGCGGGCGGGAGGGTTAAGTGAGAGCGAATAAGGAGGTTTAGAAGAAAGGGGAGGACGATGGTTGGGGGGAGTAGGGGGAGGGAGGAAGAAGGGGGACGAAGCAGGAAAGAGGGAGTGGTAGGGGGTGGGGGATAAGATCGCAGCCTGCTGGTGTTGTTCAGCATTCCAGTCTTCTCGCCCCAGATAAACCAATATGGCGACCCTGCGTCCCCCAGTGCAAGAACACCACAAATCACTGGCTCTATTTTCCATTTAATCGCCATAAGTTTTTTGTTTTGTTCTGTTTATTTGGTGCGTGGTTAATGTCAGCAGCTAGACAATTCCCCACCCCCTCCTCCGCCTCTCTGCCTCTCCGCCTCTCCGCTTCTCTGCCTCTCCACCCCTCCACCCCTCCACCCTTCCGCCTCTAATCCTCTCCACCACTCTGCCCGTCACCCTCTCCATCCATGCCTCCAGCCGGCTGTTGGCTCCTTTCCGCTTGCCCCTTTCCGTCCACCTATTCTCCCCTGCCGGCCTCCTCCTGCTCCAGTCCGCCTGCCCTTTCCCCAGTATCTGCCTTTATCTGCCTCTCTCGGCCCGTCTTCCCATCATCTCCTGCCTGTTTCCGCCTGTCTGACCTTCCCTCCGGCAGTCTGTCCCACCATGCATGTCCCCTCCTGTCTGACCCCTTCACCTACACTCTCCCTAATGCCCTCTTCGTCACCCACTCACAGGCACACCCATTTACCTTCCTGTACACTCTTCCTCATGCCTATTTCCTCCTGTTCTATTCATCCCCACGATCCTCCAGTCCTCTTTCCCCTAGCAATACCTAGCTTTCCAAAGCAATTCCTAGCTTTCCCCTTCAAATTCCTAGCTTTCCCCTAGTAATACCTAGCTTTCCCCTAGCAATTACTACCTTTCCCTAGGAATACCTAGCTCTTTCCCTTAGCTACCTACCCCTCTACCTTTGCCCAGCATGGCCGCTTTCAATGTGTTCCACCTTCCCCCTAATGCAACCTCTCCGTCTCATTCCCCATCCTTCCAGCCTACAGCTTATCGACCCATCTTACTCCCTTTATCGTTCACCACCCATCCCTTTTTTTGGTAAAGTATTTATTCATCTGAATATGACATTTGTCAGTGCCGAAGCACTGGTCTTCCGGCCATCTTACTATTGGAATTGACATTCTAAACAATCTAAGTTTGGTCAGTACTGTATTATGGCCCTGTCACACTACGACGTGACTACGTCAGCGTAACCACAACGTGAAAATAATGATATCACGTCGAAGTTATCGGCGTAATATGCAAATTGTGGACGTGAATGCAACGTAGTTGACGTGAGCGTAACGTGAAAGTAACGTGGGTGTACGTCGTGACGTTAGCTGTAACGTGACAACGTTAGAGGGGAGGGGTAATTGGCGACGTGACCGGGCGTTAGTGTAACGTGAGCGTAACGTCGCCGTAACGGGTGTGACGTGAACGTAACGTGACCGTAACTTGACCGTAACGTGACCGTAACGTGACCGTAACGTGACCGTAACATGACCGTAACGTGACCGTAACGTGACCGTAACCGTGACCGTAACGTGACCGTAACATGACCGTAACGTGACCGTAACGTGACCGTAACGTGCAAAACGCTGCCCACACGTTGCTCCCACCCGGGCCGTCGGTCTGACGTGACATAACGTGACTCTAACGTCATTTACGCTGCTATAACGATCGCGGAACGTCAACCTAACGTCATTGTCACGTCATCCCAACGTAACGGCTTCACGTTGAGATACGTTGAAAGTTTTGAACAGGTTCAAAACCTCGACGCGCGCCGACGTAACACGACGTAACATGACGTAGCTCGACGTCACTCTAACGTCATTATGACGTCATCATAACGTGACCCAACGTACGGCAACGTAATGACGAAAAATCATCACGTTAGGCTCACGTTGGCTCGTTACGTCGTAGTGTGACAGGGGTATTAGTCACAGCACCGATCCTGTAGAATTAAGGGAGTGGCTCCTGCTGTATAATGTACAGCACCAGTCACTGCGGTTCATTCAAAAATGGGAAGCAGCACCTAGTAGAAGATGTATACCCGGGGCAACTCGAACAATTGTTGTGGGTTACATGTTTTCTCTTATAAAACAAGCAAAGTTTATAGTTAACAAGACATTTTGTCTGTCTTATATAATGCTCAATGTGTTTAAATAGATTGATAGTTGTGTAGGATGTTCGGTGTGTTGATGGTTTGTTCATGATGGTTAAGGGTGGTGGCAGGGGAGGGGGGCCCATTGGGGTGGGTGGTAGGGGGGAAAAACCCACAAGAGAGCAAGCGAGGATGCAGCATTACTAGGATAGGGCAAGGAGCAGTGGAATGAGGAAGACCAGTCGTCTGTCTGACCATGCTTCCAATCACGACCCGCCTGCCATCTTCCTCCAGGTGCTGACATTATGCCCAACAGCCTCTGCCCTGTAGACACCCCACCTCATACCCCTCCCCCTTCCACACACATACACACACCTTCCCGGTCCAGCACATGCCAGGCTCCAAGACTCCAATGCCCTTTTGTAGCCGTGCCATCCAAACTTCCACCTCGCCGCACATTCACCGGTGGCGCTGCTGTTCCCGGCCAGATCGAGGCTACGGTGTGTACGCCGTGTGCGCTGACCCGTGACGGTCAATACCCAGGACTCCCCTGGAGGAATCTAGCAGTGGTGCGAGGGGTTGGTGGGTGGGGGTGGAAATAGCGCGCGGGGGGGGGGGGCGATGGGGTGTAATTTAGAGGGGAGTGGGGGGGGGGGGGGGGGGTTGGAGGCGGTGAGTGGGGGAGGAATGATAGAGCGGCGGGAGAGCGACAGCATACAGCGAAGGCGGGGGGAGGGCGATGTGGTGGCGAAAAATTGGATCGGAAGCAGAGCAGAGGAAGGAAAATTAGGCTGCAGGGAGGACAAAACGAAAGAATTATGAGGGAAGGGGAAGGAAGGGTGACATTAGCAGAGTGGGTAAGCATATGCAGGGATGCTCGGCAAGGGGTATAGACTAGTTTGTCATTCCAGCCCCAGAGTGCATTGTGTAATGCGTGGAAGAAAAACAACCCCATAAGAAGCATATGGGGCATGCTAATACACTGGGTGCAGCTATAAAATGTGCTAGTTTCAGCTCATCTCAGCTCTTTTTTGAAACTTAGAATACCAACGGAAAAAATATATATATAATAAATTAAGATGTTAATCTTTTATCCAGCATTGCATTTACATCAATCTAATCAACACATCTTATACCATCTGCATTTAGATCTAGACAAATCTGGTCACCCAGACTAGTGTTAGAACTATAGCTCGAGTCAGCTTTACTTATTGTATTCATGTTTTTATTTATATCCTATGGTTAATAACATCTGTAGAGCTAGGACATGTGTAGGGTTAATCAGGCATTGGTTATATATTTCTTTGAAACAAGTTTCTGTTCACACATTTGACATTTTAAAGCTGCATAGTCCGATCAAATATCAAATTTTCAAAACCAATTTGACATATCTAACTAAAAAGTTTACCATTTAAAATAAAAGTAACTTTGAACTGATGTAAAGTAAATACTAATGATCAATCTAATATATTTATCTCAGAAAAGTACAGAAATTCAAAACCATCGGACCATGCAACTTTAATATTTAGAACAATAATTAAAAATGGTGATGTAAACATCAACTTGATTGTTTTGCATGGAAGTGTATGTTTCTTAGCTCTAAATACTTAATTAATTATATTTGTGTCTTAAATATATTCATTATATCATTATATTAATATATTGCAAACATGAATCCATGTTTGTGCCAAATTGTTCTATATTTCCATTAATTTTGAATATAATTGAAGTTTTTCCCTATGACTATCCGCATACCCAATGGCCGTAGGCCTTTGTTTTGCTCTTGGTGCCGTTTTCAGCGCATGCCCAGTCGGAATGGCGATCTCGTCTATTGGGAGAGAACGAATGGAGAGCGGTGGAAAGATTAGTGGAAGGAGGATAAGGAAGACAGAAAGGAAGAAGAGAAAGGGCATTGAATGAGGGTTGTGGGGGAGAGAGCAAAGCAAGGATATGGTAAATGGGAAATGAGCAAATATAGAGAGCAGAGGGCGAGAGGGGTTTCTAACTGATTAGATGAAAAAATACATTGTAGGTACAGGTGGAATAGTTTCTAAAGTAGAGCATGCGGACCGCGGGGTGAGCAGTGTTCAGGAACCCGAGTAGACGATGTGGTGAGGGTTCGGCAGAATTCGAGGGCCTTCATGAGAATTGTATAGGTGGGTGTGTATAGCCAGGCAGCCCTATGGGAGGAAGGTGTGGGAGGGGGGGGTGTTATCGGCGGTGGTCCGCCGCAGGTTATCAGTATAGGCAGGCTGTCCCAGCCATCCACCCTGCCTATTCCCGGCCCCACCCCAGCCATTCACCCGTATAGCCCCGCCGATACCCCCTCCTCCTATCCCCCCGGCTCCCCGGCCCCAAGATGCCTTCAACAACCCACGGCCTGGCGAGGTATTCATAATGAATGAGTCATCAATCACGCTCTTCTGCATGCTGCCCCCTGGCGGGCGGCGCGGGAAGCCAATCGTGTTTAGAGCCTGCCTCACCAGCCCGGTGACACCTGGCTTGCTACACTGGTGCCTCCAGCCCTCCGCACGCAGCCGGTGGTCAGCCCCCTTAACAGAATGTGTCGTTATTGATTCAGCGCCGTCGGAACCAGCGAATCCGAAGATGGCCAGCGGCTGGGGCGGGGACGGGGTGTGAGGGGGGAGGGTCGGCGGTCGGGGGCCGCCGGCGTGATGAGTGAGAACACTAGTTCAGACATAGAGCATCATTCTGCTGACGTCATTGATTCGGTTTAGGAGCGCTGGACGCCACCTGTTGGTAGGCATACAAAGCTCAGCCAACATGAAAACATTGGCGTGTGTCTGCGAAAGCAGTTTGAGACAATTGTAAAGTACGATGCGCACAGACGTAGCCTCGACTGTTTGGCAAATTCACAACCAGGAAACGCGCGTTCAATGAAGGTTGGAAATATTGCATACTTTAAGTCGTGAGTTCATCTTCAATCAATCATTGATGAAGGGAACATGGTACCGTAGCCGAAGAAAAACAATACTAACATATGAACAGTTCAGGCGCAGAACCACGGAAACACAAATCCAAAAATAGTTTTATTAACAGATCTTTAGCTGAGAATAATTTTTAAAGTTATGTAATTCCACTTTTAATACGATCACGTGGTTATGGAGCACTGACTAAATGAGTAGGAATCATTTTAAAAGATGTCGTTGAAGGTTGGATTCCAATGTTTATCTCCACTTTTGGATTAGTGTTCACGTGGTTTTGCGCCTGAACTCTTCATATATAATCTATGACAAGAATATTTATTACATAATATATAATTTATAATATATAATCTATAACCTATCATCTGTCATATATCATAGATAATACTAGGTGATAGATTATAGATTATATACCTAGGTATATACAACGTATATACAGATGTAAGCAAATACTCACGGTGCTTCCCCCGGCGGCTATGGCCGGAACTAGCTTAGTTCACCTCCTTGCCACCGGGTGTGCTCTCTACCCATATATACCTTGGGCTATAGCCTCTCTTCAGCTAGTTGATATGCTGTTTCGATCAACATAACACAGTCTACTCTGCTACCTGTGTTTCTACTTGTGCTTCTACCTGTGCTACTACCTGTGCTACTACAAGGAGCGATCGATCAGTTTAAGCGGCTTGTCATGAGCTACAAACTTTTATATATTCTACGCTTTTCTTGTCAATTAATCTTGTTGATACTTAGCAATTTCGACGATCTGTCATTAAGACCATATCGGTTAACCTTGTCGGTCTGTATATTTCCTCACTGCTGCAGTTTACTTGCTACCTGTGTGTCGATTTACTGCTGCCTAACAAGGAGGAAACTAACAAGGAGAGGACGATCGGTTTGAGTCGAGTATCGTGAGCTAAAAGACTTTACATATATTCTATGCTGTTCATGTCGATTAATCTAGTCGATACTGGGAAGTCATCCCGAACTTGTGTGTGTGTCGAGGTAAGGAATTGACTCAGAACTAACAAGATGGCGGATGGCGGGAAAACCGCGATGAGTGTTGACGTGTTGTAATAAGAGTCAATGTTTAGTAAACAATTCGACAGACATTAACACAGAGGTTTTAACATATATGCTAGTCATGTCGATTTATCGACGTGAAACTGACAGATAATATCAATTTTTATTTTTATCGCTAATTAACCGTTAGGTTCAATAACTATTTAGCAGTCAACTTTTACTTTGTTTCCTAGCTTGTCATTATCCTAATAATTCCACACAATGATATACATATAGGATACGTTGATATGCCATGCGCCTACTGTGTGTTCTGCAGCGTTATACACAACGAGCCGGCCAACAAAGCGTGCCAGACACGCTCGTCTGGACGACGCGCTACACGTTCAAGCACAAGATCCGACAAGATGGCTGAAGGAGAGAAACCTGTGTCAATCAAGACTGAGAAACCGGCAACCCAAAAACCTGAAACGGATACAATAGATATCGAGTAGCGGGAAATATCCGACCATATCGTGGCACTGAAACGATGCAAACACCTTGCGGAGTTGGAAAAGATTGAGCGGGAACTTGAAGAGGAGGTGAAGGGACTGACTGCGAGGCACACGTCGCGCAAGCTGAAGGATGGTTCGGCGGACAGGACCACTCACCACAGCACAAGCAGTACGTGATCCCAGGGAAGGAGCACCAGGCGGCGCTCGTCTTCGCTGGACCGGTGAAGACGCCGCTATCGTCAACAAGGATCAAGCTCGTCCTCATCCGATGACCGGTCTGTCACCCGTGAAAGGAAAGCCAGAAGTAAGTGGTCTTTATGTAGAGGACGGAAAGGACGTAAAAAAGCTCACCCCTTTCGAACTCATCGAGGGTACCGTTAACTGGGTGGTCGCTTCGAAAGAAACGGACGGCGAGAAACTTTTCCGCATCCTAAAGCATTTTTGGATACATTGCGGGGAAGGCGAAGTCAGGTACGTTATTCGAAAAGACTCACGTTAATTACGACAGAGCAATCAGGAAGCTTGCTGTCCTCGATGGCTATGAGGCCTTCTCTGCGGGTAACCCCGAGGTTGCCCTCAACTATTACGCATTTTAGTACATGCGGAAGCAGGGGGGGGGAGGAGGCACATCGGCACTAAAGGGGAGTCCTAGTCGCTCCAGGCGACTGTATGCCAAGGGGGGTAAGAAACCCTGTATTTCTTTTAATAAGGACCAGAGGTGTAGTAGGGACGACCGCACTTGCAACTACGGACACTGGTGCTCCCTTTGTGGCAGCAAAGCGCACATCAGGATTAAGTGCCCTAAAGATTAGAGGTCTGTCGGCGAGACGTGTCCCGGTACTGTGTCGGGGATCACTACGCTAATGTGAAGCTAGATTCTTACGTCAAGGTAAATTGTGTTGCCTACTCGACTCCGGCTCCCCTGACCGACCTCCTTGCTCCCCAATCCTCAGACTAAGTGTGTCCGGGTGACTTGTGTGACGTCTATAATGTGGGTAGGAAATGTGAGGACTCCCATTAACCGTCCAGGAGAATTAATGTTGGAAACTCCCATTGTGTAGGCAATCGTAACATTGTTGGCCGCAAAGAATTTTGCAGTCAAACTATGGACTATACCAGTGACGTTTGTGTTCCTGCCCCTAATTGCTCAGACTGTCCGGCCACCGTTGTTATTCTGCATGCTGAGGTTTCAAACCGTGGTTCGGATACAAGGGCCATGCCATAATGCCCCGTAATTGTCAGCGACTGGTTCTCTATTGTGGTGGTGGATGGTAATTTCCATGTAACCGCTTCTGACGCAATCAACCATTCGGGTGAACCCATTAAACTTGTAGTAACTATTTCATGCATCAATGCCAGCTGTACCTGGATACACTACATAGGCCCAAACAGGGCGCAGCTAAAACCATGCTGCGCCATTTGCGAATGCTTCCTCAGAGGTGAGGCAGATCACAATTGGGAATTTATTATATACGGCTGTATTTTCGGTTTCAAAATTATAAATCCAAGTTGCCCTGCTAACTATCGGGCTGCAGCCAAAACCCCCCCCCCCCCCCTCCCGAGTTAATGAAGAGAAAGTTTTTATTGATAAGAAACTCTGTGAGGAGCTGAGCTGCGGCTACATTTCCCATGCTGATGTCGCTCCTATCTGCAGCCATAACATATTTGCAGTTCCTAAGGCGAGTGGTGAAGGCCTGCGCTCGATAATTGATTGTAGCAAGCCGGCAGATAGGTCTGTTAATAACTACGTTGATAATGTCACCCAAACTTTTTCTTACCAGGGTGTGGACGATTTGGTCGACCAGCTTGAGCACAGTGACTTTATTGCTAGTATAAACAATAAGGATGCCTACCGGGCTGTTAGAATACACCCTTCCGACCGCCCACGCCAAGCTATACGCTGGGACTTCGGAGTGGGTGAAGGTCCTGAGGTTTTCTTTGACAATCGCCTAAGCATGCGGCTCTCTTCGAGTCCCTTTATTTTTAATCGTATTTCTGACTTTGTTATACGTTGTGCCAAGCCAGAGGGTGTCAATAGAGCAGTTAACTACTTAGATGACTTTGCTGTAATTGGCTATTCCTTCGATAATTGCCTGGCGAGTTAGTTAATAATTGCCGCTATTTTGCGCAGAATTGGTTTTTATTTAAGTTACCCTAAATTTCTAGTGCCAGCACAGTGTACTCATTTCTTGCGCATCAAAATTGACAGTGTCCGCCTGCAGCTTCGGCTCCCGCCTGACAAGATTTATAAACTTAAAACACAACTCTCCCTTTTCCTTGGTAAACACAAGGCATCTCGGAAGGACCTGGAGAGGTTGGGCGGTTGCCTTGCCCACTGTGCGACAGTCGTCCGTGGGGGTTGCTCCTTCTCCACGAGGATCTATGACGTGATTCGGCAGCTGAAGAAGCCATACCATAAGTTCAGGCTGAATGACGAGTTTAAGTCCGAGCTCTGCTGGTGGCTTGACTATGTCGAAACCTTCAATGGCTATGCCAAGCTTCTCGGCTACCACGCGGCCGCCGTCTCTGTGAACAGTGATGCCTCTGATTGGGGCTTTGGGGCTACCCACTCGGACGACTGGCTCGTCGGCTCCTTTAGCGCTGGTTAGGGTGCCCTCGAGTCCGAGGTCGGACATCATTACGCTGACTCTGGAGGAGTTCGCGCTGAGGCGCATATTAACCTGAAAGAGATGTGGGCGGTGGTCGCCGCTGTCCACGAGTGGGGCCATCAGTGGCAGGATATGCGCATTGTCTTTGTCACCGACAACAACACGGTGTGGGCAGTGCTGGCCACCAGCCACTGTGTGAATAAACAGATCATGAAATGGGTTAAGGAGCTTTTCTGGGTATCAGTCCGCTATAACTTCGACATTAAATCTGTTTATATAAAGACTAATGACAATACAACTTGTGACGCCCTTAGCAGATGGTGTGATCGGGCTAGTAGGAACCGGATTAGTCAGGTTGACAGCTCCCGGCGAATGTGTTGCGCACATATATTTGCATAACTACTCACCTCCACTTTTTCTTTGTTTCTTTTTCAGATTTAGCTGAGCTGGAGGGGGAGGTCAGGGTAATTTGCGACCAATTTGACTCCTCCAACTCGAGAGCTACATGATGGATGCAGGTGCGAAAATACCTTTCTTTCATCGAAGAGTTTGGCGGCCTGCTATCGCCTCTCCCCTGCCCCTCCCCCCAGGTCGCTAGGTATGTCGCTTGGTTGTCATGTACCTTAAAATATTCCTCTATTACTAACTATGTTAGCGCCTTAAGCTTCTTTCTGAAGTCAGAGGGGTACCCTCCTATTGACTATGCTTCTCACCAAGTCAGAACCGTCTTGGGCAGGGCTAAGCGGATTCTCGGATGCGCAGTTAAGTGAGCTGCCCCACTATTGCCTAGAGAGCTGCTCATGATGTTTGACCTAATGTCCGACCGTGAGGGCCACGTGAGCGCTAGAGCCACAATCTTAACTGGGTTCCGGGCTCTTCTTCCAAAATGTCAACTTAATGACTCTGAGTCAGTCCTTAGACGTTCTGATTTTGTTTTTTATAAGTGGGGCATGGTGATTCCCGTAAGAAGATCTAAGACTATTCAGTTTTCTGAACGGGAGTTACTCATTCCCGTGGCCAGAGTGCCAAACCATGAGCTATGCGCGGTGTTCTGGGTCGAGAAACACTTAGAGCAAGTCAAGACTAGCGCGGACTCTCCAGCCTTCCAAATTCCTTCCCCCGCTGGGGGGTTCTGTCCTTTAGATTATGTTACTCTTCAGGCAATGATTAAAATCTTTTCCTCTGAGGCCGGCCTCGATGCCAGTTCCTTCTCCTGCCACTCCCTTCGCAGGGGGGGATGTACATTTCTCGCCCTCCAGGGGACTCCTATCGACGAGATTAAGGTGCGTGGAGACTGGTCATCTGATTGTGTTTATAAATACATCTCAAGCCCCCTCTCAGAGCGTATTGTTGCTGACCTCAGAGTGGCGTCGGCCCTTAGTAATGCTATGTAGTAACCTCCTTCTTCTATCTGGGTGTGACTGCGACTGTGGCATTTGAGCCCAGCCAGGTGCATTTGATGTTATTTCCTAATAAATATTGTACCCACCATTCTGCCTCCTAGAGCTATTCTTACACCTACGTATATACAACGTATATACAGATGTACGCAAATATGCATGGTGCTTCCCCCGGAGGCTATGGCTGGAACTAGCTTAGTTCACCTCCTTGCCGCCGGGTGTGCTCTCTTTCCCTATACACCTTGGGCTATATCCTCCCTTCAGCTAGTTGCTATGCTGCTTCGATCAACATGAAACAATTTTCTTTTACTCTATTATGTATTTATTATTTATTGTTATTTTATTTTTTCCACCTTTACATTTTTCTTTTATTCCATATTTTTACCTACTCATTCACTTTTCTTCTATTGGTAGGGCATTTAAGCCCAGCCAGGTGCATTTGATGTTATTTCCTAATAAATATTGTACCCACCATTCTCCCTCCTAGTGCTATTCTTACATCATTTATCACCCACTACCTACCATCTAGCATATACTATGTATTATCCATGATATGTAATATCTAAGATATATATCCTATTATCGAGTTATCGAATTAACTGTGTTCCTGATTCCCTGAATAATCCACACTGTCGCAGACACTTGCGGTTTGTCCAATATACCTGTAGTAGTCTGCACTGACCTCTCAGGCAAGGAGCCACATTGACGGGTTGACATCAGGGAACCTAGGTTGTGTAATGGTTAGTACACTGTCCATGAATGAAAGAGATGTGGGTTTGATTCCTGCTCAAGGTGCAATATTTCCAATTTTCCTCACCCCGACGACATACCTATTATATCCAATTGTGACTGTCAATTTGTTGGGCATTCATCCTAGCTATAGGAGGTACCGGTCGGTGTATGGCTGTTTTCAGGGACCAGCAAGGTGGTCCATGCAGAGCTCGCTGGTCAGAAGTAACAATACTAACTCCAGCACTACCCCACACACACACATGTGTCGGAAATCAGTAACTTCCGGTTACCGGCGGGTTGTGGGATCACAACCTGGTGTCAGAATCAAAACCAGAGTGTCGGAACCGAGGTGTCGGTACCATGTGTTCTCATATCTAGTAACATCCAGGTCCATCATCAAGTAATTTCCAGCCACAACCATTCACATCCAAACATGTATAGTCACATTCAGTCTTAGCCAATCATATCCAGTCATGATATCCCAGTAACGTTTGAGGTCAATAGCTTGAGACAGGAATTGTAAGTCTTTTAAATGGTTTACGTCCATAAGTCTAGATGTGACTAGATATGACTGGATATGGCTGAATATAGCTGAATATGACTAAATATGTGACTGGATGTGACTATATATATTTGGATGCGGATGGTTGTGGCTGGAAATGACTTAATTATGTACCTGGATGTGACTAGTTGGATATCGGGCCATGGTTCCGGCGGCCTGATTTTTCAGTGGGGCAGCACTATAAAGTCGTGCACGCTGTCACAAGTCGGTACCCGCCCTGATATGAGCGTATATGTTGTTAGGATGTAAAACAACAACAAACAAACAATTTAGTGTTATCCAGTACCCAGTCGTACGCAGTCTGGTCCAGTACTTATGATTATCTATTTTCAAAGGTGAACCCATAAATGTGGAATGTTAGAGGAGACAGCAATTACTTGTGAAGATGAAATTCCTGTTGTGATATATGAGCTGGCTGCAGCCATAAAGGTGGTCGCCGACCTCCTCACGGGAGGCGTTCAGGCAGCTCTGGCCTCCATGGGTTAATATGACTCAAATCCTGCTTCCTCAAAGGCATGTTGGGGGGTGATCACGCTAGTTGGTATTTGTCAGGCGCTGTTGTCTGTTTAGTTGGGGCGGGCAGGCATATGTTCTCCCAAACATTTAAGGTACTACCAGAACCGGTACTGACTCATGACAATGCACAACTCTATTGTGCTGCCCAACTAGAATATTGTCTCAGGGGAGATGAAAATGAGAAATATTGCGCCTAGACCAGGACTCGAACCCACATCTCTTACATTTGGGGCTAGTGCGCTAGTCATTATACCATATAGGCTTCCTGATGTCACCACCCTATCCACGCCTACCTGTCTATGTTGCTCCTTTCCTGAGAGGTCAGTGCAAGCTACTACACTTGTCCCCTTGGAATTGTAAGTCTTTTAAATGGTGTATGTCCATAAGTCATTTTAATGCTTACAAGTACATGTATTCAGGTGATACACTTACATATACACATACACATCATAGGTTCAACAATCATACCGGGCATTGTGACCAGTGTTGTGGGGGTAATGAAAATGGGAAATATTGTGCATAGAACAGGAATTGAACCCACAACTCTTGCATTCAAGGTTCGCGCGCTAATCATCATACCACCTTGGGTCCCTGATACAAACACTCTATCCACGCTTACCTGGCTATGTGGCCTGAAAGGTGAGTGCAGACTACTACTACTACTACAATACCATGCCAGTCAGTCGCATTACGCTGACAATGAGACAAGCACTCCTTGCTCTATCGCATTACTGCCGAGCACCAAGCATGGCAGTTTCAGTAACAAGTCTCAGTTTGCTAAGCCTTTGTCTGGACGCAGTCAGGTATTGATTCCATGACCTCTGTCATCGCAAGCAAGGACCCTCCCAAGGCTCTCTTACTATTTTGGCAGATACTAGTTCGGTGCATTCTTCTTGGACGCGTTGGAAGCGAAAGTGAAAGTTGGACATTAGGTTTGTTTGTGTGTTGTTGTTTTACGTCATAGCAAAATCTAAGGTCATATCACGAAGGGTGGACATTAGGAGTAGGACCAACAATTCGGACCCAATGTGAGGCAATGCTTGGCACCAGTAGACTAAACTCATTTACATATATGCAAATGTCCTGCTCACCGTCAATGGTCAATGCAGGTCAGCCTGTGGTCGTGTGTGTGCGTGTGTGGGTGTGTGTGCGTGTGTGTGCAGGATGAGTGAGCAGGGTACGTGCAGAGGAGCGTGCAGTGGGTTGTGTGTCATGGGGCTGGATGAGGACGGGGGGGGGGGGGGGGGGGGGGGGGGGGGGGGGGGGGGGGGGGGAGAGGCAGCGTCATGCCGCGCATAGTGCGTGTTAAACATGACGCGTCAACAAACTCAGCCTCGTGTTGGCTTAGGAGGGTCTCCGACCCACCGAGGCGGCAAATGGCAGGAAACGGCGGGGTACCCGGCGGGAAACCCGAAACGAGGCTAACCCAGTTCGAGGCACAAGGCACGCGCCACGCTGTAAAATTATTGCAGTCGACTGATCAGTTCGCAGGGCACGTTATGGCAACCGGCAAGTGACCGGGTCGCTTCTCGCCGTGCTTGCCTGCTTGCCTGCTGACCTGGTTGCTTGATTGTATCTTTGCCTGATTGTCCTACTGTTTGCCTGCCTGTCTGATATAAGTGATAACCTGTCTGCCTACGTGTTTGCGGTTTGTTTAGCTGTGGTGCCTATGTGTATGCCTGTTTAGCTGTTTCAATGCTTGCTTGCCTGTGTGACTATGTGCATATATGCTTACTTGTCGCTTGTCTACTGGCATACTTTCCAGAATAATGCTTTGCTGAATGTCTGCTTCTCTGTTGGGTTGCTTTCCTGATTGCCTGCCTGATTGTCAGCCTGAGTGTGTTACTGTCTGACTGCTTGCCTGCCTTATTGCCTGCCTGATTGGCTACCTGAGTTTTTGACTGTATTACTGATTGCCTGCCTGATTGCCTGCCTGACTACCTGCCTGATTGTCTACCTGAGCACGATTTGACTGACTGCCTGCCTGATTGCATGCCTGATTGTCTACCTGAGTTTATGATTGTCTGACTGATTGCCTGTCTTCTTGTCTGCCTGATTGCCTACCTGAGTGTGTGATTGCCTGATGTATTGCCTGCCTGAGTATCTACCTGATTGCCTAACTGAATGTGTGACTGTCTGACTGCTTGCCTGCGGGATTTCCTGCGGGATTGCCTATCTGAGTGTGTGACTGTCTGACTGATTGCCTGACGTATTGCCTGCCTGATTGTACCTAAGTGTGTGACTGTTTGACTGATTGCCTGCCTGATTGCCTGCCTGATTGCCTACCTGAGGTTGTGATTGTCTGACTGATTGTCTGCTTTATTTCCTGCCTGATTGTCTACCTGAATGTATGCCTTTCTGACTGATTGCCTGACTTATTGCCTGCCTGATTGTCTACCTAAGTGTGTGACTGTCTGACTGACTGCCTGAGTCCTTGAGCTGGTACTGGTTCTGATGTGGTTCTGGATGATCCGTAATAAAGGAGTGACCATTGCTACTCTCCTCTCCCCACCCTCCGCCCTTCCCTCAGCCCCTTACAACCACCTCCCCTCCCTCACCACCAGTCCTCTCGCCTCCTCTCCCATCTCTACATGCCGAATAGGAGGCCATCTTCATATTCAAAGCCACCAGTCGGTGCAGAATTCGGGCGCCCTTGATTAACCTTTCCCACTAGGAGGGAGGCAAAGGGCGAGGGCTCGGGTGCCCGGATAATACGAGCGGGCATTATTTGTTGTCGCGAAGGGTTAAAAGTCATGCGCATGTCACCCCAAATATGATCTGATTAGTGCACAAGCACTGCATGGGGAATACACGTGTGTCATTTTCGGCAGAGGTCATCGTCAGATTAGTCGGGTTTTTTTTTTTGCGGGGGTTGGGGACGAGAGGTGGGGTGACACTCGTCTTGTTTTATACAAACATATTCAGTCATGGATATTTTTTTTTCTGAGGAAGGAGGTTAGAGGATGTTTTATGTTTGTTAACAGCTCCTTTTCATCTGCCGTCCGCGGGCTTTCAACGTCGATTTCGCAATACTGACATCCAAGGGACAATTTGGGTAATTACATTTTTGCGTTTTCAAAAGCAGCACCCTCCGCCCATGCAACTGCCTCGACTCACCTCTTCACCGCCCTCCCCCTCCCCCCTTGTCCCCCCCCCGCAACACACATACACACATACACACCCCACCACACGCCGCACACCATCAAGGCAGTCAAAAAGGCGACCCGATGGCATTGTTTGATATAGTATCCCTGGGGTGTACGGCGTGTCCTTAATGTCAGATGATGTGAGGATCAAGAGGGGCTAGGTGCAGTTTCCAGTGATCAAGAGGATCACAATCATCTGAAGATGCTGCAAGATGGCCTCCCACACCAGAGGAGCGCCTGGGTCCACACCAGGGTTCAGTTGCCGGACTTATTACATTTGTGTGCCTGCTCACTGCAGCCTCTGTCCACTGGTAGCCACAGGCGCCGATAAACACAACAGGCCCCCCTCCCCCCGCCCCTCCCCCACCCTGCTTACTGTCTACCCCAACCTCCCGCCCCCACCACCAAAGCGACTCCCCCCACTTCCCCCTGCCTCCCATTTCTTCCTCTACCTCACCGAACTCATGACAGGAATAATCTCCATAACCTAAACCTCAACCTCAACTCAAAGCATCTCACGTGAAAACCTAGATTCTCATTTGATCACGTGTCTTAATTAACCCCTCCCCTGCCCCGCTTACTACCTATGCTCGGCTGCCCCCCTCCCCTGCCCCCCAAAGCCGACCCCCCCTCCCACTTCCTCCTGCCTCCCGCCATCTGCCTCTTCCTCTATCTCACCGAACTCATGGCAAGAAGTATTTCCCTAACGTAAACCTAAACCTCTACTCAATTCGACACGATGGAAACCTATGTTCTCATTTGATCACGTGGGTTAGTTAACCCCTCCCCTTCCCCGTTTACTGCCGACGCTCACCAGCACCACCGCCTCACCCCGCCAAAGCCTCAAGGTCCGCATGAGATCACGTGGGTTAGCAACAATGAGCCTAGTCAGTACTTGGGTAGGTGACCAGTGGTGACGAGGTGCTTAATGGTGGTTGGTTGTTGGAGTTTTAAATCCTGGCAACATTTAAAGTCATATCAGGACATCTACCAACTTGTGACAGTGCGCAATCAAGGCGACTTTATAGTGCTGCCCACTGGAAGACCAGACTGCCAGCACCATGACCTGGTATCCCACTCAGCCAATGACACTCATAGTCAAAACAAGTGGTGTATATATACCGAATCAAGAAGCATCTATCCTTGATCATGTGTATTTACTGCGGACGGCATTCATCTGGAAAATTGCCATACATCCCAAATGCTAATTCTGGATGATATTTTCAGTATGTGTTTGTATATATATATATATATATATATATATATATATATATATATATGTATATATATATATATATATACAAATATTTCAGATTCAAACATGTCACATTCTTAATACTTACAATGACCAGTAAAAGGTCTCTAACACAGTAACATACCACCTCCACAGATCGACCACTCCGATATATCGATCGCCTATACATTACCATAGTAATGATAAAATAAGCTCCCTAAACGGACCACCTCCCTAAATGGACCATATAAAGTCGGTCCCGTGGTCGGTCGATTTAGAGAGGTGTTACTATAAATATATATAAGTATTAAGCATCTGACATATCAGAATATGCAGTTTTCTCCGAGTGGAGTAGCGCCATGATATTATGTCCCATGTGTGTTTGTATATATATATACAAACATGTCAGATTATTAATAGTCCTATATATTATAAGAATTAAGAATCTGACATATCAGAATAACATTATGTAGTTTTACTCGAGTGAGATAATGGAGGAGCGCCGTGGTCTTATGTCCCAGTAAGGTTTGAGGTCAAATCAGGATGTCACTTGACATGTGACAGAACCTACAGTAACAGCCTGATATACATAATGCAGCCTTCTTAAGATGGCGGCCACCACTGCCACCATCCCGACTCAGCCACAGTATCTCGACACTGCACTCCACCTATCGCTGTATCCCTGCACTAAATCTAAATGACCCACAAAGTAGTGAAAATTGCATGCCGGGTTTTAATATTTAGGGTGACTTGGCGGGGATTGAATCCCGGAAGTTCCACTTTGATACGCGGGCATTGCACTGTGGTGCTTGGACCTGGCTTACAAAATGGTCCCTTCCAGACGAGCCTTCTGTCGGTGAAGCTTCTGTAACACGCACGTGGATGGAAGACAAAAAAAAGCTCGGGAGAAAGGTGTGGGTTGGGAGAGGGGTGTGTGATGTGGCGAGGTTATCGGTTGTAGAGGGGGGATGGGGGGCGGGGGGGGGGTAGGGCGAGGTCTGAGGTGGTGGGAGTGGGTGGGGAGAGGGATGTGTGGTGTGGCGAGGTTATCGGCTGTAGAGGGGATATGGGGGGGGGGGGAGGAGGGGGGGGGGGAGGGTCTGTGGTGATGGGAGGGGTGGGAGTGTGCGGGGCGGGCCGGTGGGAGTGAGGGGGCGGGGTATGGGGTGGTGGTGGCGGGTGGGAGTGGGAGGCCCGGTGCCGGGGTGAGTGAGGGGGTGAGGGCGGGGTATGGGATGGTGGGAGTGGATGAGGGTGGGAGGAGCGGAGCAGGGTTAATGAGGGGATGGGGGTGGGGGGGGGGGGGGGTGGGGGTGGGAGTGGGAGGGGCGGAGCAGCGTAAGTGAGGGGGAGAGGGCGGAGGGCGGAGGGCGGGCTCTGAGGTAGGGGGAGTGGGTGGGAGTGGGCGAGGCGGCGCGGTGTCAGTGAGGGGGAAGGGCGGGGAATGTGGTGGTGGTTGTGGGTGGGAGAGGCGGAGTAGGGTGAGTGAGAGGGGAGGGCGGCATATGGGGTGGTGGGAGTGTAAGGGGGTGGGAGTAGCCGGGCAGGTCGAGTGAGGGGGTGTGAAGGAGTGGTATGGAGTGGTGATGGGTGGGAGTGGGATGGGACAGCGCAGAGTGAGTGAGGGGCATGGGGTGGTGGAGGTGGGTGGGAGTGGCACTCCTGGTGTAGGGTGGGTGAGGCGGGAGGGGGCCGGTGGGAGGGGGACGGTGCAAGGTGGCGGTCATAAAGGTGAAGCAGAGCCAGGTAGACAAGGAGGCTCCCTTTGTAAACATGAGTGGAGGCGCCTTTGACTTTGATGACGGCGATAATCAGTGGGACCTGAGACACCCCGCCACTTCTATGTGAGGCGACGCACTCCCTCCAGACACACACACCCTGCACACACCCTCCACACAAACCCTCCACACACACACCCTCCACACACACACCCTCCACACACATACTCCGTCACCTACACACAGTGGATGATCTACGGTTGGAACTCCGAAACAAAAAACTTTGTGAAATGCAGGTCTGTCGCTATGGATGACGGGGAGGTTTCTGATCAGTGCCTCTAAAAACAAGGTAGGGGGAGGCATGTCGTCTGATGGAGGCATGGTCTGGAGGGGGCGCCGTCTGAGGAGGGGTGGGGGGGGGGGGGGAGAGGGCATCCGTCACTTAGGACGGCATATGTGCAGGCAGGGCTGGTTGGTTACTATATTTAGACATGGCCCATTATTATATATCAAACACCGTTCCTTCTGTCAGAACTATGACGGCTGGCTGTATGCCTACAGGTGGCGCTGCCTCTCCAGGTTCGCCATGCCTGCTCGTTAACCTCACACCGGACACCTCCCGGCGTGCCTAATTATTGGCGCTTTGCAGCATTATACGGGATTCTCGGGTATTATAGTTGGGACTATTTTTTTTAAGCGCACTAGAATTGTCTGGGTGGTCAGGTTATTGTTGTTATTGGCACCAAAATACTCTAGAACCAGTGGTCTACAACTGGTTCATCAAAGGATGTGGTATGTGGTGTCCTGTCTGTGGGAAGGTGCATATAAAACACCCCTTGCTGCTTATCGGAAAGAGTAGCCTATGTGGTGCCAGTGGGATTCCTCCAAAGAATGATGTCAGAATGCCCATATGTTTGATGTCCAATAGCCGATGATAAACATCCCTGTGCACTAGAGGCGTCATTAAATAAAACAAACTTTCATCAAGACACTTCAGAAGAATCTGACTGATTATTGATAATGTGAAATAGTACTAAACGTACTTGTTGTTTTACGTCCTAGCAACATCTAAGGTCATATCAGGACTGATACCGACTTGTGACAGTGTGCACTCATAGCGACTTTATAGTGCTGCCCCACTGAGAGACCAGGCTGCCTGCACCATGACCCGATATCCCACACAGTCACATTATCCCGATACTGTGTTCAGCAGTCCTTTCCCTATCCTATTAATGCTAAGCACCAGGCTAGGTGGCAACAAGTATCAATTTTATAAGTCATAGGTTTCTCTCAGCTGGGATTCGAACTCCCAAGCTGCCACAAGGGAAGCCTGGGCTCTACCGATTTGGCCACCCTGTCCGGTGTTCAGTCATGACAGGCATTTAACTCTAAAATCTAACTTTATCTGACAATATCACAACTGATCGGGTTTCGATCGAATGAAGGCAGTGATATACTGACAGTGCAGAACTAAAGTATTTAACCTAGGGTGTTTTTCTCGATCAAATAGACTAATATTGCAGTACGTTGCTAAACATTGGGACATATGTCGAGTTTACTGACTATTATTATTGGCTGTGTGGATTATCGCTATGGAACCACACAGTTTCCTTTCAACCAGATTCGTGTAAATCATTTAAACGCCTAAGAAGGCTTGGGTTGTGGGTGTTAAAGGCACAGTTGGGGGAAGCAGGCGCAGCTTCCTACCACAGTATCAGCACCGACGAACACCTGGCACTTAATAGGTATGGGTGGGTGGGGCTCAGTGGTGACTGCAGATGGCCATGGTTATTAATCAGGGGGATCCACATAAGAAATAACATAAGAAAATGTCAGTGTTTTTGAACGCTCCTTACAAAGAAATGTAATGGGGAATAGATCATTCAATTGTTGATGTCAGGTTAACTCGCCATGGATTGCTTGTGGGATCGGATAAGATTGTTTGTAAAATAAAAAACAAACAAAAATAAAAGTAGGCCTTGGGTTATGTGTAGACTATGTCCTTTTAGCTGCCTAATGGTGCTTGTGTGTTCTCTTGCCAATGCCATCTTGGTCCAAGGTTAATAATGGCTTGTGAAGAATACATGGTCACCCCTGGATCCGCATGATCGTTGCCAACCCATATTGTGTGCCTGTGATGCTGCAAGTTCCATTACAACCCCCCTCCTGAAATTACATTAGATGTTGCCAGGACGCCAAACTTCAACAACCAACCCACTGTCACCAGCTCCCCCCCCCCCCTCCCCCCGACAGTACCATTCCTACCACTCCTAGCTCCAAAAAGAAGTGCATCTTAATTAGCGTGCACGGTGCGGAAATGATGGTCGTGCTGCGGCAACGGGTAAAGCACATCCCCTCACCGCAACATGCACGCGCACCCACACCCACGCACCCACCCACCCAAACACACACACCCACACCCACACCCATTCACCCACATCCATACACCCGCCCCCACACACACATACCCACGCACCCACACACACACATTCAGCCACACCCACACCCACACCCACCTCCATATACCTGCACCAACACTCACACGAGCGCACCCACATCCACACACCCGCAACCACTCACCCACGCGCCCACACACACGCACCCACACACACCCACACACCCACACACCTGCACCCACTCACCCACGCGCCTACACCACCGCACGCACAGACACGCACCCACACCCACACCCACCCACACACCCACCCACCCACACCCACACATTCACCCACATCCACACGCTCACATCCACACACCCGCACCCACTCACCCACGCGCCCATACCCACGCGCACACCCACACCCACATCCACACCAACACCCACATCCACACCCACACCCACCCACACGCTCCCACACCAACGCTCCGACGCGCACACGTGCAACCACACAGACACTGTCAACACACGGGCAGCCCCTCGGCGCATCTGAATCACGCCAGCGCGGCGCTGTGAAATCTCCACGAGAGGGCCCCACTGGCGTGATTCATACTTAATTAGCCGCTGCCACTCGCAATTAGCGACTGTAGATTAGTGACAGGCGACGTGCTCGGCTTGGTGAGTGCGTAACGGGGCCGCGGGGGTGACCCTCTCAGATCCACGGGGGAACCTGGCCGCCCCGCCCCATCTCCCCGCCCCCCCCCCCTCACCGCCCCCCCCCCCCCGCGACGCTAATGATACGCGCCCGCGCCTTTTCCGCCTCCCCAAATCGCGGATATCAGTGGTTGCGCCCATCTGTAGGGTCAGGGTTCGTGGCTGGTCGGGCGTTGAGTACTGTTTGTGGATTTCATTAATAACAATCTTAGTTCGGGTCGCGTCCGCCAGGATCTCTGTCCCTCTGATGTTCCCGGGGCGGCGGCCATTATCATTATCAGTGTCGCGACTTGGAGGGGGCTCTAATCATGGGGGGTGCTGTTGATTGGATTTCATGATGACTTATGATTGTGAGCCTCCTCCACATGTGATCAGTTTGGAATCTCGTCTTCTCGGATTCTCCATGTTGCGGTATACCCTGGGGACGTAGGCATATATACACAATATATATATATATATATATTTATTTATATATATAGTAACTTAGATATACCTGCATATATACAAATACAGAGAAGCCTCTCTAAATCGAGCTACCTTGGGACCGATTTTAAGTGGTCCATTTAGGGAGGTCATCGGTTCAGGGAGTTAAATTATGGTTACAATGGTATTTTGGGGACTCAAATAAAGTAATCGATATAGGGGAGTGGTCGATCTGTGGAGGTGGTCAGTTAGAGAGGTTTTACTATATATGTATATATATATATATATATATATATATATATATATATATATGTATTAACAATGCACACTATATACATATGTATATGTATATGTGTATACTATATAATTTAGGGAGAGGGAGAGGGAGACCAAGAACATCATGGTTTACAAATATTTCACAGTGGACAGGCTTGAATTATTCACAGTTTATCACAACAGCACAACATCGGGACAAGTGGAGAACCATTGCATCCAACCCTCGACTAGAGGATGGAACTATTGATTGATGATATAATTTAGTATGTGGATATAAATAACGGCAGCCCCTTAATATTTCTCTCTGTCCATCTTACCGTCCATGTTATTTGCTGTGGAGCGGGCATTCTCTCCTTCCCTCATCCTCTGCACCGTGAGCCAACGGTCATCCTGCTCACTTCCAAACTTCCCCATCTCTCTCTCTATATATATATATATATGTATGAAATTAACAATTTACAATAGAAATGCACACACAACATATAGGCAATTGGACTAAGACAACTATGGTAAAAGCCGGGGTTTGGGCTCTTTGCATTCTACAAACAGTTACAATTCATGAACAATAAACTAGAAGAAAACCAAACATATTAGTAAAACAAAGTTCAAAAGATTTCAATCAAATTGCTCTAATGGCACCCAATAGGGAAAATAAGTGTTAATCCACTTACATGTTATGGACAGGGTAAATACATGAACCATCACATAACACTGACTAGAGGAGGGTAAGGACTGGTTCTGGCTGCGGCACGATAATACGTTAATATGAAGGAGAGGGATAATGGGGCATGGTATCCCAGTTGGACAACACTATAAAGATTCAACCAGCGCACCCGCTTGTATCTTGTCAGCAGTCTCGTCCTAAAAGGACGTGGGTTTTGCTAGGACATAATTAACAATGCAATCCCTCACTCACTACCACACAGTGGTGTTCTCTGTGGCAGAGTGGTTAGAGTGTCTGACTTTTGTCTAGGTTGGAAGCCTAATCTGAAGGTTGGTGGTTCGATTCACCGTGCCCCCCCCCCCCACCTCTGCCAATTTGGACTTCCATTGCTGTGTATACCTTACAGCATCATCAAAGGCCGGTTGCTCTCATACCATGTCTATGTGGTGTGGGAGGATAAAAATCCCTTGGGTTGGTAAAAGTGTAGGTTCGGGCTTTCTATCGACAAACTGTCTAATGGTGAAAACAAGTCTATTCAGACTTATCCATGATGGGCAATATAAATCATCAAGAAAAAAAAAACACATCTGAGGTCAACCTTCATATCACCCGTCCTGATATGACCTTAGATGTTGCTAGGACTTAAAACAACAACAAACAAACAACAACAATCATGATATTGCAATTGGACATGTCAGTAAACAGTTAGTAAAGTGTTAATACATTATGGCAATCATCACCGATGTGTAGGGTGTTTGCTTCCATCACCTATTGGCTAATTGAACCACTAGGACAAAGCACTATTGAACTTAAACGCCCAAATGCAATTTGGGGCGTGAGAATTGTGGGGGTGGGCGAGGGTAACAGTAGACCACATCCAATTTTGCAGCAGTGAAAAATAACAACGATGAGGTAATTTCCTCGCAATAACTTTCTTGGGTGTAATTTGAGATTATTGAATTTCGGCTAGTAGTATTATGGGCATTAACTTGAAGCACCCTATTCAGATTATTTGTGAATGTTTGAGGTGGGTTTACTATTTGAATCAGACATTATATTTATATAATCATTATGAACGTATGCTCGTCACTTAAGGAAAACACCCAACCCTTAGGTAGATATATACACCAATATTTATTTGTAGGGAGAAAGGTGTCTATCTACAGATAAAGTATATATCATAGTTTATACATAAAGGTAGGTTCCAAATACGAAACTGTTAATTATTTTAGATTCAATATAAAAGAATACGTATCCAATTTGCCATGCTTACCATAGGTTAAACAGCCAAACTATTCGAGTAGAAAGCGCTCCTACAAACAACAATGTGACGCAGGGCTACACGCGTGTACAGCCACTTGATTGGAGTATCATTACCATGATTTGTGTTGGAAACCAATGCAATGATCAATACAGAGCGGGACTCGAACTCCTATTTCTGCCATTCTGCAGGGAGTCATATCCATTAGAGCAACTAGACTCCTAGATGACATCATTATGCCGACGTGTAGCATTGTAATTGACATTTTACCTGCAGAGGTGAGTGCAGCTCACTACACTGTTGGCCATGTCTCATATTTATAATTACAAATATCCAGGCAACATGTTGCTATCACATATGCACCGCAGTTTCAGCTCCAGGTACAACAGCAGCAGCCACAGTCATGACTCTACTTCCATGTTGCAGAAATTGCTGCAAAACCTGGAAAAAAAGGTGCCTACAGTCGGATTCAAACTTATAGTTCCTCCATTCAGGGACAATCGTCTTAACCTATAGTCTATCTAGGCTACCTGATGCAGTCCACCTATGTATGTGGCAACACACATGGACGGATGAGCGCAGCTGACTATACATTAATTATGGATATACTTATGCGTATGTATTCCGTTAAGTTTCTTCTTGAAGATTTATGGACATGATAATCACTTATCATTGTATAAAAAGGCGGAGCGGTTTATTCATTATTATTGTACAATGTTATTACTGCCCAGTAAATTGCTTGTGTACAACGAAAATTAATGTGGTTTGGCCTAATACGGCCTGATGGGATCGATCCCTCCGTCTGCTACTGCAGCGCCAATGCGTGTTCGTGCCCTGCGCCCCGCTATTCGGCCAGTTCGCACCGGGTTTTCAGACTATGTTTCTAGAGCATAGCCTAACTTTATACTGCCTGTCATGGATAAGTCTGAATAGACTTGTTTTCACCATGAGACAGTTTGTGGACAGAAAGCCCGAGCCTACACTTGTACCGAGCCAAGGGATTTTTAACCTCCCACACCACCTAGAGATGGTATGAGAGCAACTGGCCTTTGAGGACGCTTTAAGTTATACACAGCAGTGGAAATCCAAATTGGCAGAGGTGGGGAAGGGCACTGGGAATCGAACCCCTGACCTTCAGATTAGGAGTCTGACCTAGAAAAAAGTCAGACACTCTAACCACTCCGCCACAGAGAACACCACATTTACTTTTAGTTTGAAGTAACTTTGAACTTAAATGGATAACTTAGGAGATTTGTGAAGGAGTAATAAGGGGTAACATGCTAAAGTAATTTAGGCAAACACGCCAACATTCTGATACCATAGGTTTCAATAGAAACAAGTTCTATTAAATTAGCTTAGGACCCCCACTTCTATGTAGGATCACATGCTTAAAGGTGCATAGTCCGATGAAGCATCACATTTTTAAAACCAAAACAATTATCATGATTTGATTCTACATATCTAACTTTGATACTGATGCATTTATTAAGCATTTGGTGCTACATATAAGGGAATATTGAGTCAATTTAATAGAACCTGTTACTGCAGAAGCCTATGGTGTCAGACTTTTGCCGTGTTTGCCAAAACTAATTTGACATGTTTGCACTTCAAATATCTCCAAAACTTAGCGATTTAAAATAAAAGTCACTTCAAACTAAAATAAGGTAGATTGTAGCAATCAATTTAATATATTTATCTCAGAAAAATGTTAGAAACCCAAAACCATCGGACTATGCCACTTTAATAAATGCACCTGTACCTGGATTGTGTAAGTCCAAATTTAGGTAAGTATTTAGCTTAGGAAAAATTGATGATTTCATCGGTCTATGCAGCTTTAACCTATGAACGCCTGGGTGTGGGCTTGGGGGAGGAGGCGGGGAGATGTAGCAAGCAGCCTGACACACAAACTCTTTTTGGGGTAAAATTAAAATGCTAAGGAGAGTGGTATTGTAGAGTAGATGTGGTGACAGTGATTCCCTGGGTCTACTTAGATAAAAATGCTGTAGGCAGGCGGTGGTCGGCTCGACTATAGGGGCACGTGTCAGAAGGGCGGTGCCTACTGAGTGTACCGAGGGGATATTGAGGTCAAAGTTCAACGGCAATCTAGCATGAACATCCCATCCTATCGGGACGGTCTGGAAAAGATGATTACAAAAAAGGAACAGGAAAAAGAAGGGATGTGTGGGATATATAGCAATGAGCGGAAATGAGTGAAAGGGGCGATGTGAATGAGGCATGAAGGAGTGGGGATGGAGGCGAGGAGGGCGGGTGGGGCGGGTCGAGTTGAGTGGAGATGGGTGTTTGGAGCGGACGTGAGTGGAGGCGAGTAGAGATAAGTATAGGTTGATTGGTTTGGGTGGTTGTTGGAGTTTTCCATCCTGGCAACATCGAATGTCAAGTATCAATTTTTAAGTCATTGGTTTGACTCGACCAGGGTTCGATCCCACGAATCCCACGATCTACCAAAGCTGGAGACCGACGCTCAACTCATTCTGCCATCCCGTCTGGTTTGAGTGTAGGTCTGGAGGTGAGTGGAGGTGAGTGGAGATGGGTGTACATGAGTGGAGGTGAGTGGGGGTGAGTTGAGATGGGTGTACAGAAGTGGAGGTGAGTGGAGATGGGTGTACAGGCGTGGGGATGAGTGGGGCTGAGTGGGCATGGGCGTACAGGAGTGGATGTGAGTGGGGGTGAGTGGATATGGGTGTACAGGAGTGGATCTGAGTGGGGTGAGTGGAGGTGAGTGGAGATGGGTGTACAGGAATGGAGGTGAGTGGGGGTGAGTGGAGGTCAGTGGATATGGGCATACCGGAGTGGAGGTGACTGGATGTGAGTGGAGATGGGTATGCATGAGTGGAGGTGAGTGGACATGGGTGTACAGGAGTGGAGGTGAGTGGGGGTGAGTGGAGATGGGTGGACAGGAATGGAGGTGAGTGGGGGTGAGTGGAGGTGGGTGTACATGAGTGGATGTGAGTGGGGGTGAGTGGGGATGAGTTGAGATGGGTGTATGGATATGGGTGTACAGGAGTGGATCTGAGTGGGGGTGAGTGGAGATGGGTGTACAGGAGTGGAGGTGAGTGGAGGTGAATGGAGATGGGTGTACATGACTGGAGGTGAGTGGGGGTGAGTGGATATGGGTGTACAGGAGTGGATGTGAGTGGGGGTGAGTGGAGGTGAGTGGATATGGGCATACCGGAGTGGAGGTGACTGGATGTGAGTGGAGATGGGTATGCATGAGTGGAGGTGAGTGGAGATGGGTGTACATGAGTGGAGGTGAGTGGAGATGGGTGTACATGAGTGGATGCGAGTGGGGGTGAGAGGAGATGGGGATACAATAATGGATGTGAGTGGAGGTGAGTGGCGATGGGTGTACATGAGTGGGGGTGAGTGGGGGTGAGAGGAGATGGGGATACAGGAGTGGAGGTGAGTGGAGGTGAGTGGAGATGTGTGTAACGGAGTGAATGCGAGTAGGGGCGAGTAAAGCTAGGTGCAAGGGAATTGAGGAGAGTGTAGAGGGGTGATGGGGATTGGAGGCGAGTGGGGGTTAATGGAGGTGAGTGGAAGAAAGTGGATGAGAGTGGGGGCGAGTGGGAGCGAATGCTGTCTGTTTGCTATTGGGAGAGTGGTGGTGGGCGGTTGTATGTGTATGAGACCGGGTAGAATATTGATATTTGATTAAAGTTGTGTGGTCTGATGGTTTTGAGTTTCTGTCATTTTCTGAGATAAATATATTAGCTTGATCGTTATAATCTACATTACTTTAGCTCGAAGTAACTTTTATTTAAAATGGCTAACTATTGAGATATTTGAAGTGCGAAAATCCATAATTAATTTTGGCAAGCACGCCAACACTCTGACACCCTAGGCTTCTGCAGTAACAAGTTCTATTAAATTGGCTCGGTATTCCATTATATGTGGTGACAGATGTTTGATAAGTGCACCAGTACCTAAGTAACATATGTAGAATCAATTCTAGATAAATATTTTGGTTTTGAAAATTTGATATTTTCACCGGTCTGTGCACCTTTAAGCTGTACTGAATAATTCTGAAATACATAAATGTAAACCATCAAACGACCAGATCTTTAACGAAACCCGATGGCAAAAGGCTGGTTATTTTACGAGTAACAATTGAATACGGTGACTGCTGATACTATTCCAACCCCCAGCACTCCCCCATAAATAGCCATAATGTGACGATCGCATCAATTTCACCCCCCCTTCCCGGTCCAATTCCCCCGCCACCCACCACCACCACCACCACCACTACATCCCCCGTCATCCCCGTTCCACAGTCACGTAGCTGGCGGTCACTACTGCCGTCACGATCGTGACAGCCCTCCTGCCCACGCCCTCCTTCCCCCCTCCACACACATACACCAGACTGAGGAGCAAAGACGCGAGTCATGTCCACCATGGTCGCCATGGTCGCAATGGTGATCAGGGTTTGTCCGGGGTGATTTAGCGATATCAACCCGGAGCAGCCTGCCTGCAGCACTCCCCCGGCGTTGGGGCGCCGGACCGCCGGGCCTCACCTTCCCCGACCCGATGCATCCAAGTGCCGCATCGGGAACCAGCGGCACCCCCCACACCCACACGCACAAATACACAGAACTACACACAGCTACACCTATCTACACGCATTCCTCTCCCCGCGCGCCGCGTAGTTCACGGGCCGGCCACTGCGTGGCGCACCAGCAAGTGTTTGTTTGACCCCCAGCTAAGGTCACACGAGACACATCATGTCTATAACCAGAGCCGCGATGACTGAAACCTAGTCAGGCACCTGGAATTATTAGGATATGGGAAGGACCGGTTGGCTCAGTGTCAGGATAATGTGACTGAGTGGGATATCAGATCATGGTGCTGGCAGTCTGGTCTCCCTGTGGGGTAGTACTATAAAGTCACCATGAGTGTGCACTGTCACAAGTCGGTACCCGTCCTGATATGACCTAGCTGCTGCCAGGATGTTAACTCCAACAACCAACTAACCAACCATAGGTGTAGGTACACGTGTATGTGTAAGTATTGGTATACACATAGGTGTAGGTACATGTGTATGTGTAAGTATTGGTATACACATAGGTGTAGGTACATGTGTATGTGTAAGTATTGGTATACACATAGGTGTAGGTACACGTGTATGTGTAAGTATTGATATACACATAGGTGCAGGTACACATGTATGTGTAAGTATTGGTATACACATAGGTGCAGGTACATGTGTATGTGTAAGTATTGGTATACACATAGGTGTAGGTACATGTGTATGTGTAAGTATTGGTATACACATAGGTGTAGGTACACGTGTATGTGTAAGTATTGGTATACACATAGGTGCAGGTACATGTGTATGTGTAAGTATTGGTATACACATAGGTGCAGGTACACGTGTATGTGTAAGTATCGCTATACCATGGATGCAGGTACACGTGTATGTGTACATATCGCTATACCATAGGTGCAAGTACACGGCAGGTATGTGTAAGTATCACTTTAAACATATGTGCAGGTACACATGTATGTGTAAGTATCGCTATACACATAGTTGCAGGTACACAGGTATGTGTAAGTATTGATATACACATAGGTGTAGGTACATGTGTATGTGTAAGTATTGTTATACACATAGGTGCAAGTACATGTGTATGTGTAAGTATCGCTATACCATGGATGCAGGTACATGTGTATGCATACATATCGCTATACCATAGGTGCAAGTACATGGCGGGTATGTGTAAGTATCACTATCCACATAGGTGCAGGTACATGTGTATGTGTAAGTATTGATATAGCATAGGTGCAGGTACACGTGTATGTGTAAGTATCGCTATACCGTAGGTGCAGGGACATGGGTATGTGTAAGTATCGGTATACCATAGGTGCAGGTACACGGGTATGTGTAAGTATTGGTATACACATTGGGATAGGGTGGTCGATGCTACAAACATGCACACACCTATCTGGGCATGTGGTATTTCACCTGAGGAGATGAGTGAAACTTACTACAGTATTAACCAGTGCATTAATAATCGAGCCATATACGCAGGTGCTATGGACCAGTAAGTTAAAGCTGCATAGTCCGATGAAACAGCTAATATTCTAAACCAAACAAATTATCTAGGTTTGATGTTACATATCTAACTTAGATAATGATGCACTTATTAAGCATTAGTTTCGGCATAGAAGGCAACACTGAGTCAATTTAACAGAACCTGTTACTGCAGAAGTCTAAGGTTTCAGAGTTTTGGCAAGCTTCCCAAAACTAATTTTCCATGTTTGCACTAAAAATATATAAAAAGTTTACCATTTAAAATAAAAGTAACTTTGAACTAATGTAAAGTAGATACTAGTGATCGATATAATATATTTATCTCAGAAAAAGTACCGAAATTCAAAACCATCGGAGTATGCAACTTTAATAATAAATCAGATAATTAATAATAAATCATATCATAGACAAGTGTATATATATAGTTTTTTGGAGTGTTATGCCCTGGCAACATCTCAGGTCATATCAGGACGGGTAAATAAATATAAATATACACACATATATATATATATAGTATTAGTAGTTAATGTAGAAAACTGCCGGAGCTACTCAACAAACATCCTCCCGTTGTGAGTAGATTATGCTAATTGCTGGACCCGGATGTGCTTCCTTCTCCCTGGACTACGAGTAGCCAGAGGCATAGTACCCAGGTAAAAAAAAAATATATATATCATTGCAATCAATCTAAATATGGAGTGTTCTTTTGGAATAGGAAGTTTATGTTTAGTTAGTTAATGAAATATGGGTATGTTGATTAACTTGTGCAACAGAAGGACTCATTCTAATGCTATCTCTTGGAGAATTGGGAGTGGTGAATAACGAGTGGTGGCCCCGGAGCTTGATGATTGCTGAGGACGGGGAAGGCGGGTAGTTTGGGAGCCAGCAAATTGTGAACTATGGGAAAGCACTGCCTGTGGAGGAGTCAATGCTGGTGCGTGGGGCCGGAGAGCAGTGCCCCGGGGTGGGAGTGGTGCGGGTGAGGGGGGTAGTACTAGTAGGCAGTGGGGTGGGTGGAGGTGTTGGGTGATGTGTGTGTATACTGGGGGGTTCGGCGTGGTTCTGTGGTTGCTATATGCAGTGGTATGTGGGTATGCGGTATATATGGGTGAATGTAGGGTGCTTGTGGTGTTGGTGTGGGTGTGTGGGTGTCTGGATGCATGGTGGTTGTGTACGTGGTATGTGTGTGTCGTGGTTGAATGGTGTGTGGAAGGTGGAGTGTGGAGTGAGTTGGTGTGTTATGTATGGTTGGTTGTTGGAGTTTTATGTCCTGGCAACATCTAAGGTCATATCAGGTCGGGCACTGATTTGTTACAGTGCACACTTATAGTGACTTTATAGTGTTGTCCCACTGGTAGACCAGGCCACCAGCACCATGACCCGATATCCCACTCAGTCACATTATCCTGACACAGAGTTAACCAAATCTTGGCATATCCTAATAATGCCAAGAACCAGGCTAGGAAGCAACAAGTATATATTATTTAAGTTATTGGTTTGACTCGACAGGGAACAGAACTCCCGATCTCCGCGAGGCCCGCACTCTATCGATTCGGCCAGCGCGCCCGGTCTTATGTTTGGTAGTTATACCCCTGTCACACTACGACGTGACGAGCCAACGTGAGCCTAACGTGATCATTTTTCGTCATGACGTAGGGTTACGTCATGATGACGTCAAAATGACGTTAGAATGACGTCGAGCTACGTCGAGTTACGTCAAGGTTTTGGACATGTTCAAAACTTTGGACGTAGGTCGAACGTAAGGGTTTACGTTCGCCGTACGTTCTGTTCACGTTCAGTGAACGTCAATGACGTTAAACGGACGTTATTTCAACTCTGCTCACTACGTTCAACTACGTTCCACTACGTTCCACTACGTTCCACTACGTTGACCCACATTAAACCAAGTGCAAAAGCCTACGAGGCTTAATGGGAACGTCAGGAGAACGTCAGGAAAACGTCAGGAGAACGTCAGGAGAACGTCAGGAGAACGTGCATTCAACGTAAGTTCAACGTCTCATTACATAGCTAACATCATGTAACGTTCTTCTGGCGATGGAATAACGTTCATAACGTTCCGTGAGTGTAGTGACGTTGTCCTCTCTCGTGACTGACGGTATCACTACGCTTTACCAACGTTACGTTCTCGTCCACTACGCTGCATCCACGTTCAACTTGTGCCCAAATTTGCATACTATGCCGAGAAGTTCAACGTTCTTCACGTTCTCCCTACGTTGACGTCGTTACGTCGTAGTGTGACAGCCCCATAAGTGGGTGTCCGTATGTGCCATGGGGTAGAAGGGTGTGTCAACAGTAAATGTGTGGTGTTTGGTGGTGTGCATGGTATATGTGTCTTCTAGTTAGGCCTGCGAATGGATCACATGTGGGTGTTTGCTGGTGTGTATTGTATAAGTGTCTTCTATTTAGGCTGGTGAGTGGATGACACGTGGGTGTTTGCTGGTGTGTATTGTATATGTGTATTCTATTTAGGCCTGCAAATGGATGACATGTGGGTGTTTACTGGTGTGTATTGTATAATTGTATTCTAGTTAAGCCTGTGAATGGATGACACATGGGTGTTTGCTGGTGTGTATTGTATATGTGTATTCTATTTAGGCATGTGAATGGATGACATGTGGGTGTTTGCTGGTGTGTATTGTATATGTGTATTCTAGTTAGGCCTGCAAATGGATGACATGTGGGTGTTTGCTGGTGTGTATTTTATAAGTGTATTCTGGTTAGGCCTGTGAATGGATGACACATGGGTGTTTGCTGGTGTGTATTGTATAAGGGTATTCTATTTAGGCCTGTGAATGGATGAACTCTGGGTGTTTGCTGGTGTGTATTGTATGAGTGTTTTCTATTTAGGCCTGTGAATGGATGACACGTGGGTGTTTGCTGGTGTGTATTGTATACTTGTATTCTATTTAGGCCTGTGAATGGATGACATGTGGGTGTTTGCTGGTGTGTATTGTATACGTGTATTCTAGTTAGGCCTGCAAATGGATGACATGTGGGTGTTTGGTAGTGTGCATGGTATATGTGTCTTCTAGTTAGGCCTGTGAATGGATGACACGAGGGTGATTGCTGGTGTGTATTGTATAAATGTCTTCTATTTAGGCCTCTGAATGGATGACATGTGGGTGTTTGCTGGTGTGTATTGTATATGTGTATTCTATTTAGGCCTGTGAATGGATGACATGTGGGTGTTTGCTGGTGTGTATTGTATAAGTGTATTCTATTTAGGCCTGTGAATGGATGACATGTGGATGTTTGCTGGTGTGTATTGTATAAGTGTATTCTATTTAGGCCTGTGAATGGATGACATGTGGGTGTTTGCTGGTGTGTATTGTATACATGTATTCTAGTTAGGCCTGCAAATGGATGACACGTGGGTGTTTGGTAGTGTGCATGGTATATGTGTCTTCTAGTTAGGCCTGTGAATGGATGACACGAGGGTGATTGCTGGTGTGTATTGTATAAATGTCTTCTATTTAGGCCTGTGAATGGATGACACGTGGGTGTTTGCTGGTGTGTATTGTATATGTGTATTGTATTTAGGCCTGTGAATGGATGACATGTGGGTGTTTGCTGGTGTGTATTGTATAAGTGTTTTCTATTTAGGCCTGTGAATGGATGACACGTGGGTGTTTGCTGGTGTGTATTGTATACTTGTATTCTATTTAGGCCTGTGAATGGATGACATGTGGGTGTTTGCTGGTGTGTATTGTATACGTGTATTCTAGTTAGGCCTGCAAATGGATGACGTGTGGGTGTTTGGTAGTGTGCATGGTATATGTGTCTTCTAGTTAGGCCTGTGAATGGATGACACGAGGGTGATTGCTGGTGTGTATTGTATAAATGTCTTCTATTTAGGCCTCTGAATGGATGACATGTGGGTGTTTGCTGGTGTGTATTGTATATGTGTATTCTATTTAGGCCTGTGAATGGATGACATGTGGGTGTTTGCTGGTGTGTATTGTATAAGTGTATTCTATTTAGGCCTGTGAATGGATGACATGTGGATGTTTGCTGGTGTGTATTGTATAAGTGTATTCTATTTAGGCCTGTGAATGGATGACATGTGGGTGTTTGCTGGTGTGTATTGTATACATGTATTCTAGTTAGGCCTGCAAATGGATGACACGTGGGTGTTTGGTAGTGTGCATGGTATATGTGTCTTCTAGTTAGGCCTGTGAATGGATGACACGAGGGTGATTGCTGGTGTGTATTGTAATAAATGTCTTCTATTTAGGCCTGTGAATGGATGACACGTGGGTGTTTGCTGGTGTGTATTGTATATGTGTATTGTATTTAGGCCTGTGAATGGATGACATGTGGGTGTTTGCTGGTGTGTATTGTATAAGTGTTTTCTATTTAGGCCTGTGAATGGATGACACGTGGGTGTTTGCTGGTGTGTATTGTATACTTGTATTCTATTTAGGCCTGTGAATGGATGACATGTGGGTGTTTGCTGGTGTGTATTGTATACGTGTATTCTAGTTAGGCCTGCAAATGGATGACATGTGGGTGTTTGGTAGTGTGCATGGTATATGTGTCTTCTAGTTAGGCCTGTGAATGGATGACACAAGGGTGATTGCTGGTGTGTATTGTATAAATGTCTTCTATTTAGGCCTCTGAATGGATGACATGTGGGTGTTTGCTGGTGTGTATTGTATATGTGTATTCTATTTAGGCCTGTGAATGGATGACATGTGGGTTTTTGCTGGTGTGTATTGTATAAGGGTATTCTATGTAGGCCTGCAAATGGATGAACTCTGGGTGTTTGCTGGTGTGTATTATACTATTCAGGCATCTGAATGTATGTGGGTGTTTCATGCATGCGTTTGTGGCATAGGTGGTGATAAAGTGTGGGGTGGGGGAGGGGGGTGGGGTCTGGTTGACCAGAAGCGTTGGGTGAGCTCATTCACTGGTTGGGTGAGATACTGGTGGGTGGGGGTATATTCATATGTTTCATTTGGGCATGCGCAATGCGTGTTCAGTAGGAATAAAACAGAGTGCGCTGGTGGCCAAATAAATCTAGCTAGTTATTAGAACATTTGAATCTGCAAAGAACCATAGAAAAGAAGCTGGTCACAATGTGTGTGATAGTTGCGACTGTCGCTACTGTCAGAACTGGGATCAGCGAAACTTGCGAGAATGTCAATTCCACAATTTAAAGCTACATAGTCCGATAAGAACATAAAATATCAAAATCAAAACAATTATCGAGATTTTATTCTACATATATACCGTAGATACTGGTGCACTTATTAATCACTGGTTGCAACATATAAAGGGATACTGAGGCAATTTAATAGAACCGGTTATTGCAGTAGCCTATGGTATTAGAGTTTTGGTGTGCCAGCCAAAATTAATGTTGCATGTTTGCATTTCAGGTATCTTAAAAGTGAGCCTTAAAAAGAAAGTTACTTCAAACTAAAGTAATGTAGATTATAACAATCAACATTAATATAGGTATCTAAAAAAATGGCAGAAACTCAAAACCATCGGACTATGCAACTTTAATTAAGCATAGTCGTGACATTACCACACCTTCCATCTTCAGCACCCCTCCAATCAGTTCCTAACAAACCGATTATAGTTCAAACAGTAACCAGCACGCCAGGTCTTGGAGGGAGGTACCTCAGTAATGGAGTTCTGACATTCAAACCCTCACAACACCTGATGGGGCAAACACCTAAAGACCTGGAATAACTATATGAGTTATAGGCCTTTCAATCATATTGAGTTATGCGGTACAGCGGGGTTCCTCCACACGGCCTGCCTAGCAACCGTCGTTAGGCAAATAATAGCATTAGAATGTCCATTATTGGCTCTGTGTGGAATAGTCGATATGCGTACGCATTATGTGGGGGGGGGGGGGGAGCGGAAGGGAGTACGGTACATACACACCACAGAAATAGTCCCACGCCATATGGTAAAAGTGGGCGGAGTTTCTGCTAACGTCGATGAAAGTTGCAGTTGAGGCGGGCGTCTCCCGGCGAGGGGTGTGAGGTGCAGACGACATTTTAGTGAAGCGAACAGCCGCGGGGCTTCGGTTCCCGCCAATACGCCGAGCCAATGGGGCGCCAAGTGCACGCAACTAGAAATTATCTGGGTGTTTATATAGATATAAACAGTCAGCATATATATATATATATATATATATATATATATATATATATATATATATTATATGTATATCGCTAAAACTAAAAACAATGGCAATTTAGTAATTACAAAGCATAGACATTTTGTTTTCTGGCAGATATATACATATAAACAGTTGGCCCCTGGTAAACAGAATAACAAGAGACTGGAGTGGTTGAGAAGAGTATATATTCTCTGGCGGGAATATGTTAATTGCCCACCTAAAATTTAAAATCTGACCATCCGAGCAGGTCTGGAGGCAGTAGTGACCAAACACAGCTTCTTACCCCAGTGGGGCAGCACTATAAAGTCACCATGAGTGTGCACTGTCACAGGTCGGTACCCGTGCTGATAGGACCTTAGATGATACCAGGATGGAAAACTTCAACAACCAAGCTTATATTAGTACTGTTTCCCAAATAAGGGCCAAAGGTTACTTCAGTGAGAATAGGGTATGCTAGTCAAGAACACCTTCTGTAATGCCACCATGTTTCCGCACAACTACAAGCACCTATCGATGCCCGCCAGAGACCTTCCGATAGACTGATAGGCGAGTGTTGAGAGTCTGGTGGAATGTGGGCTTTCTATTGCATTGCAATAGTCTGCACTGACCTCTCAGGCAAGGAGCCACATAGACAGGTATGCTTGGACAAGATGATGACGTCAGGTATCCTATGTGGTGTTAATAACTGTTATGATTAGCACCGTAGCCTGCAATAGGCCAGAATACAAGTTGTGGGCTCAAATCCAGCTCCAGGTGCAATATTTCCAAGTTTCATCACCCCCACGACAGTATCCCGCCAGCCTCATCTCACACAGTCGCACCAGGGAGCCAAGCTAGATTACTATTTAGGACTGTATTTATTTAGGACTCTCACCCCTGAAGTTCAGACATGTGGATTCGTGATGCGCTGTTTGAATAATGCTCCTGTTTGTGTGCGACAGCTGCCACGACATTGTGAAACACAGAAAGACACATATATATAAGGAAAGGTTTGCTGCACTCACTTCCGAGGATGCGACTTTTTTGTATCGAGGTGGTTATTGTGTTTGTCCGGCGGGCATTTGTGTGGAGCATTGTGGGGCTGAGAGGAGCCTCCGGGAATATTGACGGGACTGTGCTCAATGCCTGCTTATACAAACGGAATAAAAACGAGGGAACACCTTTTGTGTTTAATGAATCCCACCAAAAATAGAAACAACAATGATTGCTCCCTTTGATCGCAATTTTCACTGACTCCATCGCCATGTTGGAAGTGGGATTACCACTAATACCAGCGCAGTAGTTGCTTGTTTAAAGGAGGATCCATCTACGTGAACAGTCGGCTTTGACGGTGATCAGCATTCGATATTTGAGTCTCAGAATGCTGTAAAAGAAAATGCTCATGTTTGTTATTCCTTTTTTTGGGTCGGTGGGCGAAGGTTGTTGGAGTTTTTCGTTCTGCTAGCATCTAAGTTCTTATCAGGACGGGCACCGACTTGTGATAGTGTGCACTGATGGTGACTTTATAGTGCTGCTCCATTGGGAAATCAGGCCGCCGGTCGATGGGCGTTTCAGAGAGCTTGATAGTGTTGCGTCCCTGGTTATTTTTCTGCTGGCATCATGGAGTGGTATCCCAACAGACAAGGAGCCAAGCCTTCCTCTAACCTTGTGCTGTAGTTTACACTGATCTCACAGAAAAGAAGCTACATTAACAGAGGTGGGCGTAGGTGGGAAGTAGCATGGCACCACGAAACCTGGGTAGCTTAATGGGTAGGGTTCAATGTTCGCTTTGGTCTGAAACACCAAAACGCCTACAACACCCCACACCCCTAGGAGAGGCAGGGGTGTGGCAAATATCATGGTCTGGTGAGTGTTTTGGTCTGAAACACCACAACACTACTAAGACAATGTGTCAGCAGATGCAGAGGTGTGGCAAGTATCATGGTCTGGTGAGGCTTTTAGTCTGGAACAGCACAATATTACTAAGACAATGTGTCAGGAGATGCAGGGGCGTGGCAAGTATCATGGTCTGGTGAGTCTTTTAGTCTGAAACACCACAACACTACTAAGACAATGTGTCAGGAGATGCAGGTCCGTGGCAAGTATCATGGTCTGGTGAGTGTTTTGGTCTCAAACACCACAACACTACTAAGACAATGTGTCAGCAGATGCAGGGGTGTGGCAATTATCATGGTCTGGTGAGTCTTTTAGTCTGAAACACCACAACACTACTAAGACAATGTGTCAGGAGATGCAGGGGCGTGGCAAGTATCATTGTCTGGTGAGTGTTTTGGTGTGAAACTCCACAACACTACTAAGACAACGTGTGACGAGATGCAGGGGCATGGCAAGTATCATGGTATGGTGAGTCTTTTAGTCTGAAACACCACAACACTACTAAGACAAAGTGTCAGGAGATGCAGGGGCGTGGCAAGTATCATGGTCTGGTGAGTCTTTTGGTCTGAAACACCACAACACTACTAAGACAAAGTGTCAGCAGATGCAGGGGCGTTGCAAGTATCATTGTCTGGTGAGTCTTTTGGTCTGAAACACCACAACACTACTAAGACAACGCACGCGGGGAGTTATGTGTGCGACAATTACCAGGGTCCAGTAGGTCTCCACTCTGGGAACGAAACCCACGAACTCCTACACTGGAATATGATGTTCAAACCACCTAGGACATCACTGTGCTTAATTATTCTTTAAAGGATCATGCATAGCGCAGTGGACTTGCTTGCCCCTGCTGCGGCCTGGTGATGATCCAGTTGGGGTATGCGGGGTGTCACGGGGTAGCCACCCCTCACCTCTGCACCGGTCATGCACCTCAACCAACCCCCGGCGACAAGCTAAGCCACCTCGCTGACTGACGGTGACCGCTGATCCCAGGTCAGCCCAGTTCGAACATGGCGTTTCACAAATATTTCCTCAGCCCTTCCTTGTTCCCCTCAAAATAAACGTAGCATTTCGCAAACTACAGTACAGTAATACAGCTCTTTAAATCGACCGACTATGGAACCGAATTTAAGTGGTCCATTTAGGGAGGTGGTCAGTTTAGGAAGTTTTTTTAAATCATTAAACACCGGATGTATGGGGTTTTGTTGAAGGGTGGTGTCGATCGTATGGCGATCGTTTGGGAACCAAATAAAGCGATCAATATAGGGGAGTGGTCGATCTGTGGAGATGGTGGGTTAGAGAGGTTTTATTGTATTACAAAGGAAAGCAGGTCTCTCTGTTTGATTTCTTCCTGGAGTTCTGCATGACTACTCTCGCTGGTACCTTTCAATTATTACTTTAACTAACAGTCAAGAACCGGTTCTCATCCGACCAATAGTGTTAAGCCCTGGCATTACTTGGATGGGCGAGCAGCTTTTGATAAAAAAAAAAGAAGAATTAAAAGTGCAATACACATTATAATATATAGCCTACCAAATGAGTAACATATACATGAGTATGTATAAATGAGTATGAGTAACACATATCTGTGATTCTATTTACAGGTTCCTTTAAAAAAAATATTTTTATTTTTAAAGTTTACGGATTGATTCCGTGGTTTTTTTAGCTACTGGTGATGCAGTTTCATCGGTTCTCGGCCGACCCCCCCACACCCACCCACCCACCCACACCCACCCACACTGATCATAATACTAGCGGGGCACGCCGGGTGCAGGGCCCAACCCTGCCGACGGCGCACACATTAGGCGCATATTAATCTGGAAAGGGGAGATACAACTTACTAATAGTGCTTGCCGGTTAATCTACAGCCAAAACACACCTGCCACGTGACTCCTTCGTGGACCCAGTTCCACTCACACTTGGGGAAATGTGTGACACCCTCCCACACACGCATAGGCACGTCTGGTGGCGTGAGGTTCCGGTTATTAAGACATGCGCACTGGGCGCTCGCCCCGAGGGAGGAATATCAAGTGTACTACCGTCGGCTGCTACTCATTGGTTGAGGACGGCGCATGCGCGGTAACGACGCATGGAAGGGCGAGGTCGGATGGGCCGGGGGGGCCGAAAGGGTATGATCATCCATCATATCAGGCCGCGGTGCGGGGTGGTGTTGGGATGCGAGGTGCGAGGTGTTGGTGGTGTAGGGGTGTGGGTGGTGTAGGGGTGTGGGGTGGTGTAAGGGTGCAGGAGCTGGAATTGGGTGTGTGGTATTGGGGTGTGAATGGAGGTGGAGTAATATGGTAGGAGGCAATACCTTTGGGTAGGTCGCAAACCCGTCCTTGTCTTTGTCAGGTTAGATGGCGACCAGTATCAATTTAATAAGTCATCGGTTTGACTCGATTCGGCCACCGCGTCTTGTGGTTGTGGTGGGTGAATGAGTGTTATGGTGGTGTGATCTGGGCGCGGTGTGTGGTGAGTGTTGTGTATGGCGTGTATGTGTGAGGTGTGGATGCGGGGTGAGGGTCTGTGTGGTATTGAACCTCTGATATCCGCTAGGCGTTATTAGGAATGTGGTGTGCTGGAGGCGGGGTATGTGGAAGTTTGAGAGGGTGAGAGCGAGACAGTGCGCGTGGTGTGCGGGGGCGTGCGTGAGGTTTATTCCCATTCATGAATATCTGTGTATGGGTGGTTATGGGATGTATGGGGTTTTGTTGAGGGGTGGTGTCGATGAATGAAGTCGTACTGTATGTATGTGTGTGTGTGGAGTGGGCGTGTGGGGGGTTGCGTGGGAGTGGGAATGTGTCTGACAGCTGTCCGCCTGTCATGGGTGGGGTACCATACTGCCTGGTGGTGTGTTTGTGGGTGGGGTATGAGACTGCAATTGGTTGTGTGCGTGTGTGTACGGCGCCGTGTGGATGGTAGGGGGCGGGGGGGGGGGGGGCGGGGACGGGGACGGGGGCGGAGGCGCGCCGGGCAGGGGCGGCGTGAGCCGGGACGGGGAGGGCTGGGCCGGGGAGGGCCGGAGCGGGGCGGGGAAGGTCGGGCGGCCCGGAGCGGCCCGGGGCGGGCCAGAGCAGGGTGGGCCCGAGCGGGCCGGGGCGGGGCGGGGCGGGATGGGGTGCACCCGGCCCATGCTGATTTACGGCGCGGCGGTAGCGGCGTGGAGGCGGTGGCGGGCGGCAGTGGGATCTGGTGAATTAGCGATGCCGACTTCTGGGGTGGGATGAGGCAGCAAATAAATTGGGCAGTCCTTGAGGATGGAGACTGGGCCGGCGCGCCGGGGGCAGGTGTGGTTAATGCCGGTGTAGCAGGAAATCGCACACCCTGTAAATCACAAACCCCCACTTCTGATTTCCTAGGAAATAGCAAACCCCCATACCATATATGGGCATGGGGGGTTTGCAATTTCCTAGGAAATCACATATACCCCCTGGACATCGCAACCCCCCCCTGTTTGGCAGTCTTAAAGCAAGCACATGTGCTTTGTGCAGGTTTGTTTTGCTTTTAAAATTCCCACAATGCACCGTGACGCTGGAATTATGAACTGGTCTATTTTAAAAACCTAGCATGATTAAGCCACATTAATTTTATATAAGGGGGATCCCTCACAAGATGGATTAATCGATTATTTTTAACTTCATGCCTGTCACAGCAAGGCCATATTCACTGTGATCACTCACAAGAAGGATAGGGGAACAGGTCAATTTTTGTCAAAGATACTAGACTATATCATTAAACCAGTACAACTAGCTGTATCATTCCTGTTTTCAGTGCATGTGCGGTCAGAATTACGAACTGGACTATCGCAAAGATGTTTTCATTAGGATTAATCCATCTTGATCCTCCTTGAATCCATTTTATCCCCCCAGATCTGGTAGAAGTTCAAAATCAAACATATAGCTGTCATGCTTGTGGTGATGAATGCTACAAAGCATGGAGGGTTTACGATTACCATGGGGGGGTCTGTGATTTCCTAGTAGATCGCAAACCCTGTGGTGTGCAATTTCCAGGGGTTTGCGATTTCCTGCCACACCGGTGCATGTAGGTGAGGCGGGGCTGCGGCAGTAGGGCCCGGATCGACCCGCCGCCGTTACCCGGCGGAGTCGGAGGGCATGCCGGCGGATTACCGCCCCGACAGGCGGAGTATGTATATGGGGAATAGACCGGGGAACTTAGCGGGCTCGTGTGGGAGGCAGGCCGGGCAGAGGCGTGGGTAGCACGCCCAGGGTCAGAACCGGAGCGAGGGGAGGTGTGGGTGTGTGGGTGTTGGTTTGTGTGTGGGTGTGTGGGTGTGTGGGTGTGTGGGTGTGTGGGTGTGTGGGTGTGTGGGTGTGTGGGTGTGTGGGTGTGTGGGTGTGTGGGTTTGTGGGTGTGTGGGTGGGTGGGTGTGTGGGTGTGTGGGTGTATGGGTGTGTGGGTGTGTGGGTGTGTGGGTTTGGGTTTGGGTGTGGGTGTGGGTGTGGGTGTGGATGTAGATGTGGAGGTGGGGTGTCGGATGTGGGGTGTTGGGTGTTGGATGTTGGGTGTGGTGTAGATATCTATGTAAATGTGGATGTGGATATTGGTGTGAATGTGGGTGTGGATGTTGGGTGTTGGGCATAGGTGTGAGATTAGGTGTGGCTGTGGGTCTGGTTCTGGGCGAGTGGATGTGTCATTGTAGGTGTGGAAGTGGGCGTGGGTGTGGTTCTGAGAGTGAAAGAGGATGTTTTTGTGGGTGTGGGTGTGAATGTGAATGTGGGTATGGTTGCCAGTGTGGAATGTGGGGTGTGGGTGTGGCTATGGGTGTGAGCGTGGGTGTGGGTCTGGTTGTCAGTGTAGAGTGTGGGTGTGGAGTGTGGGTGTGGAGTGTGGGTGTGGGTGTGGATGTGGGTGTGGGTGTTGGTGTGGGTGTGCGTGTGGGTGTGGGTGTGGGTCTGGTTGTCAGTGTGGAGTGTGGGTGTGGAGTGTGGGTGTTGAGTGTCGGTGCGGAGTGTCGGTGTTGAGTGTCGGTGTGAATGATGGTGTCGGATGATGGTGTGGGTGTGGATGTGGGTGTGGTGGTGGACGTGGGTGTGGATGTGGATGTGGGTGTGGGTGTGGGTATGGGTATGGGTATGGGTGTGGTGGTGGATGTGGGTGTGGGTGTGGGTGTGGGTGTGGGGATGGGTGTGGGTGTGGGTGTGAGAGTGAGTGTTGGTGTGGTAGAAGGAGGTGGGTTAGTGCGCGGGTTACTCCGCGGCGGGGATCATCATACCGCCATAACTACACCGGGTGTGAGTTGGACAGGCACTCCGGCCCTCGTAGCTCAGTCCGGGATCAAGTTAGATATTCGCTCCCCCCCCCCCCCCCTTACAACACCCGCGTCCACACTCCCCACCCCCCTGCCCCCGTCCACCGCGAGCCGACCGCCGGGCACTGCGCCATCAGCCAAGTGCCTGTATGCGAACCAAGCGCACATTCAACACTCTCCCAGCGCACTCCCTCGTTACAGTTATGGCAACAGGCCTCCGTCCCTCTTCTGCACCTTTCATGCTCCCTGTTTTTCTAACATATATTGACTTACTTAACGACATGCCGGCGAGCACTGGCACCATTAATATGTGGCAAAACCGGTTTAACTGCATACAATCGACCAGATGCTTAACGTTGCATAGTCCAATGCTTTTGAGTTTCGGTCATTTTTTATATATATTTTTTAATAAATAGACATATTAGGTTGATCATTGTAAACTACCTTACTTTAGTTGGACCTACCTTCAATTTCAAATGTCTAACTGTAGATATTTGAAGTGTACACATTCTACATTAATGTTGGCGTGCTTATCAAAACTGTAACCCTATGGACTTGAGCAGTAGTGAGTTATATTAAATTGACTAGTATCCCAGATGCTTAATAAATGCGCCAGTATCTAAGCTGCCTAGGTCAAATTAAATTTAGATAAGTATTTTGGTTTCGAAAATTTGATAATTTGCCCGGACTATGCAGATTTAACCCTACCCGTCCTAACAAAAGCAGGCATATATGAGACTGTCTCAAAAGGTGCTAAGCAATATGGGACACAACTTTGTCCATAGTAACGATCAACACATTATCTACTTATGCATTTGCTCAGGATAAACTGATTTGTTTTTTACACAGTGTTTCATAATCCCAATAGAATACATATTGATTTGAAGCAAATGTCATTGTGTTTTCAGTGTAACCGTTTCTGTGCTGTTTTGTGTCAATCGTTACTATGGACAAAAAAACGAAGAGTTAGCACCTTTTGAGACAGGCTCATATACCCGCATATATGCATTCACGCTCTGTAATGTAACAAGTGACGATAAACAGAGGGCAATATTTTTTCCGAGTTGGCTTACCCCTTGGATATTAGCAGCAGCAGCGGTTTTGCTGTACTGCAGTAGAAACGTTTCTGTACTTATTGCAGTAAATGACACAATGGCGCCACCTGCGAGTGGAACCGAGCGACTCAGTTGCTAACAATCGCCAGGGTACGTTAGTTATTACTCTTTCAGTGGGGCTATTTATTACATATCTCTGCCAGAAAAAAAGTGTCTATGGTTTGTTATTACCAAATTGCCTTTGTTTTTAGTTTAAGCAATATACATATATATATATATACAGTAAAAACCTATCTAAATCGACCGACCTTGGGACCGACTCTAAGTGGTCCATTTAGGGAGATGGTCGGTTTAGGGAGTTAAAATATGGTTACAAGGGTACTGCGATATGCTCTATAAACTATTATGGGAATATAAGAAAGGACACTACCACTTATCAGTCCTCTTCTATTCAGACTTATCCATAATAGGCAGTATAAATCTTCAAGAACAAAATTTTGTTATTACCTACTATCCTACTGTCATTCGGCCATCCTGTCTGGTCTCTAAGTGAGTCACATCGGGCGGGTGGGTGCTTGCTTAAATAGAGGATCACGTGATTTCATCATGGTTTCCCTACACGTACATGCACTATATCTCAAAGAAATAGCCACACCCTGGACATATGAGGTCCATTGCGTTGAAAGCTCCTATGGTCATCCACTGGTTACCGTTGTATACAAACCCCTCATTTCTGACTGGATTGGAGTTCAAACAAATATTGGCTGTGACGTCACCAAAGAAGGGAGAGGTGGAACTACATAGGGTAGCAGGATTGGGCTCAACATTTTAATTGTTTCAAATGACTTTTCCGCAATCGGTGCTGCCAGCCCTGGGTACCAGCAACACCCACACTGCACCCACACGGCTCCACTCTCCAAGCACACTCGTGACCTTGGAACACCAAGGACACCGGAAGCACGACAGCCCAATCAGAGTGTCATCCTGCCACCATTACAGCACACACTATGCACTCTGCGCAGGTGCTAAGAACCATTGTCACATGACGCACTCTCACGATATCTCAACATTGCCATTACTTAACTAGCACTTAGTGAACATGGCCCTTACGCACCATCACACTGCCTCTATAAAGCTGTCGGACTGTGCCCGCCTAGTGTCCTATTGTGTAGGCGGTAACTATGATATAGGGGGCGACATGTCCACGTACAAAAGGTCTACAATACCAGTAACACCAGCACGCTGCATCCTTGTCGCTGCATCCATTCAGGTATGGTGGCGGTACAAAACTATCAGGACACTCTCACTCTGTTCATTCCATCGGCTCGTGATGCCAGCCACCCTCACAATGCGCTCTCCCACTCTCACTGCATTTCGCTCTTGCTCCCTCTCTCTACAACCTCCTCTCTCATCTCCGTCATTTGTCAGATTCCTCCTCACTCGCTCTTTTTTGTTCTTTCTTTTTTTTGGGTAAATATGTTTATTCTGCTGAATAAGTCTTTTGTCAGGGTTATTTACACAAAAGATATATAGAATAAGGTGTACAATACCTGTTGAATACACAATTTGCACCATGTAACACAATGAAATTCTGAAACCCAAACGTTCCATAACAATGTGGTACAGTAGTGTCATATAACTAGATCAATATCAGTCAGATCAATGTGAGTATATACATAGTATTTAGAATGTAAGCAGAAGTTATCTTATGTATTCAGTTGGTAAACTTGTAGTAAGCTTTAATGTTCAGTTGCAGTTAGGCAAGCGGTATATAAATGTTGATTTGTTAGGAAAATTCTAGTGTAACTCTAATGTAGTTAGTTATGTGAGTTTATGAATTATGTTGTTGGAGTGGGGTCCGAAGATTATCTCTCTCCCCTCCTTATCTCTCTCCTCCCTCCCTATCTCGCCTTCACCATCTCACCACATAGGGTAGCAGGATCGGGATCTCCCAATAATTATAGTGTTTCTCTGTCCAGGCCTTTCTATTCTCTCATATATATCACCTGCCCCCCCCCCCCCCCACACCCAATCACCTAACTCCGCTTGCCTCCCTGTCTTTGGTTTCTCCAATCTATCGCTCCCCTCCTTCCTACTTCCTGCACAATTTCTTCAGATTTCCTCTATAGCCCACCTAACCCTTCATCCACTCTCTTCTGGTTTTACACCCCCAGTTACCACCTCACCTTGCCCACACCACTTTGCCCCTCACCACCATGCACCACAACACTGCCCCATATCACTCTCCCACACCATTCTCCCACACCACTGTCACACAATTCTCCCACATCACTCTCCCACACAATTCTCCTACACCACTCTCCCACACCACTCTCCCACACCACTCTCACCCAATTCTCCCACACCACTCTCCCACCCAATTCTCCTACACCACTCTCCCACACCACTCTCCCACACCACTCTCACACAATTCTCCTACACCACTCTCCCACACCACTCTCCCACACCACTCTGCTCCACACCACCCTGCCCACCCTCACCCCCCCCCCCCACACCACCTTGCCGCCTCACATTGCTCCAGCCCACTCTCTCGCCTAACCCTGCCCTCCTCCCCTACACCACCCTCTGGCCTCACCCTGCCCTACACCACCCTTTCATCCTCACACTTCCCATCCCCACCCATCAACACCTACTCCCCATCTACCTCATTGCAATAACCCTCCACACCAACACTTATCCTTCTATACCCCCCACTCCTCTTCCCGCTCTGCCTTCACCCTGCACCTCTCTCCCTTCACCACCTCCTCCCCCCACCATCCCCCACCCACCTCCTCCCCCCACCATCCCCCCACCCACCTCCCGCCCCCACACCGACCCAGGCCGCGCTCGATGACCCGCTTCACAGCAGCAAGGCGAGCATCCTCACGCCGCAACTCTCGTGTCACCTCACCACCGAGAGACAGAGCACGAGAGAGAGCGCTAGATCTGGCACTGATGTCAGCCCGAGGGTCAGCCAGGTGCCTGCCCGCCCCCCACATCCTCACACTGCGCCTGCGTACAGTCGTGGCATCCTGGCATGAAACCACTACCACCACTACCATCCCCTCCACCCCTCGCCCCTCCTCGACCCGTGCATGTAGCCCATGTACTCGCACTGCCCGTCTGCATGCAAAGGGCCTTAATGACGCCGCTTGATGCAACACGCCATAACAACATCGCGCCCTAGCGAGCAGGCAGTGAACTAGTTCCGCAATTTAGATATAGAGGGTCTTGCTGGCACTTCCCCTGTCTATTCCCCCTCCCCCCACTCCCCCCCACAAACACGTGTACCTCCATACACCAATACTGCCCATCAGCCACCTCCTTTCCAGAACTATTTAGAGATTCTGAAGGTATATTTTCATTTTCACATATCACCCACCCACACTTTTCAATGAAAATCACCATTTCACATTCCCACAATTTCAGATTTTTGCATAAATTTCAAGGCAGTAACCACATAGACTGGTAGGCGTGAGTAGTGCGGTGATATCAGGGAGCTTATGTGGTGTAATGGTTAGCACACTGGCCCAGAATGCAAAGAGATGTGGGTTTGAGTCCCGCTCTCGGCACAATATTTCCCATTTTCATCACACCCAAGACATTGGTTGCTATGACCAGGATCCTGTACAAGCTATGCGCTGTATGGTTGTTGAACCTACCCTGTGTATGCATGTGTTAGTGCATTGCCTGTATGTATGTAATTGTAAGCATTAAAAGAATATAAAATTCCACAGGGATGAGTGTAGTGGTCTGCACTGACCTCTCAGGCAAGTAACCACATAGACAGGTAGGCATGGGTAATGTGGTGATATCAGGGAGCCTAGGTTGTGTATTGGTTAGCACACTGGCCCGGAATTCAAAGAGATGTGTGTCGAGTCCCGTTCTAGGCGCAATATTTCCCATTTTCATCACCCCAACGACATGACCTTTACCGCCAACATAGCTTCAAACAACTGGGTGCAACAAGTTCCCCAAAACCTGACCATTTTAATGGCTGATTTTACTAGAATACTTTTGAGAAAAGATCCGCTGAATTAGGTATGCACCTGGAAACAATAGACAATAAAATAAACATTGCTCTATAATTGTACTATTATGGTGAAAGGGACTATGCAACATTGATTGCACCCAACCACATGTACCTTGCCATTAATCAATCAATATTGTCTTATCTATAGAGACCAGACGGAATGGCCGAATGAGTTAGAGCATCCGTCTCCCGTGCTGGTAGATCGTGGGTTCGAACCCCGGTCGAGTCAAACCAATGACTTAAAAATTGATACTTGTTGCTTCCTAGCCAGGCGCTCGGCATTATTAGGACAGGGCAAGGACTGGTGTGCTCAGTGTCAGGATAATGTGACTGAGTGGGATACCAGGTCATGGTGCCGGTGGCCTGGTTTCCCAGTGGGACAGCACTATAAAGTCACCACAAGTGCGCACTGTCACAAGTCGGTACCCATCCTGATATGACCTTAGATGTTGCTAGGACGTAAAACAACAACAAACAAAACTTATCTATAGATTTTGAGTGCAAAGCGTAGTCCCTTTTCACCAGTGAAATTATAGAGCAATGTTTATTGTTGATTGTTTCCCAGTATATACCTAATTCGGTGCATCTTTTCTAAAAGATATCCTTGCAAAGTCATCCATTAAAATGGTCAGGTTTTTTTGGGACCTAGTTGCACCCAAGCGCAGATTTAGATAGCTGCAACCATCAACATGCGATGCAGGGCTAAAAACCAGCCATATCCAAGTGGAGGTTCAACACGCACACCCACTCGCTCGTTGTCATTCTGAACCTCCAAAAAGCAGCGAAACAACAGCAAACAAAGTCATATCCAGTTTGGCGAACAGCCAGAGTAATTCATACAGCATAAATGCTACAGGTATTTTACTAGGGGAGAAGATGAGAACTATGCAAAATTTCCGGTCTGCAGATGTTGTATCCCAAAAGGCAGCAGCATTCATCCCGTTAGAGTAAAATGAATTAATGTATTTGATACACCGAAGACGGATCTGCTTGCAGTTATTTTGTCTGTCCATCCTTCACTGATGTAGTAATCCGGAGGCTGCCTCTGGAACACTATACGTCTCAGTCGTGAATGATCAGTTGGGGCACCACTATTTTGATGGATTGTAGTTAACAATCAGGACTCCTTTCCTGAGAGTGGGTCTCGAACCCCAATGGCTGCCATTCCGGGGTGAATGTCCATCATTGTGCTCGATCCCATCATTTTTTCCTGTTGACTAGTACAAATGAAGCCTATTACACTCATCTGCCTGAAATTGCACTTATCACAAATGCTTCCAATCCCTTGGGTGGTTTATTGGAAGCTTGGCATGATATATATATATATATATTCTGCATGCCCGAATCCACAAGTCGCTGAGCTTTCAGGCAAATATATTTATTCCTCTAAACAATGAATTTCCTTCAGCATAGAGGCGCGGGTCTGCAAGCTTGTTAATTTAGTTGCAAAACCGCCAACGTAATTTACTTAAAAATAACAATACAGATTTGTAGAAGAACTAGGATATACACATATTTAATATGCTGTGTCAAGAATTGCCAATATCCATCACGCCCATTAAGCTGTGAATATATGTAACAGGATATTATATGTTTAGCATATATCCAGCGTCGATATTTTAGTGTAGCTTAAACCTAGAATGCATAGTGACTCTAATATCGCTGGACAATTTATACATGTGGCATTTTTTCCCAGCACAAGAGCGTTGTAGCCTTCATTTATGCATGAGTACTGACGGCAGTTATTAATTATTAATATAGTTTTCAGCGACTCATGGTGGGTACAGTGGGGAGGATTAGTGAGGTCAAGCGGATATAGGTGACGCCACGGGTAGTGGTATACTGCAGGCGACGCCATATAAATAGGTCATCCGGATCCTACCCGGGTTTTATATGCGCATTGTAGATTAAATATCATCGGTTGAATCAGAAAGGTGGCATAGTTTACATCCTATAGTTTGTATTCATATATTACAATAGCGCATGCAGCACAAAGGTAATATATACATACATAGTATATGTGTACACCAAGTGATTTAGGGGGCGGCGACGGCTTGGTACCAAAAAGCGCCGTTGGTGTCACCACCAGTTCCTCTAGGTCTGCAGCAACGGGGGCAGACGGGACCAACACAAGCGCTCATTAGCTAATAATAATTAACTAATACAATAATATAAATAAATCCTTCCTACCGATGATGGAGTATCCTGACAGTGAGCCAACCAGTAATTGCCCTATCCTAATAATGCCGAGTACCAGCCTAGGAAGTGACAAGTATTGATTTTTAAGTCATTGCTTTAACTTGACCAGGGTTCAAACCCACGATCTACCAACACAGGAGACAGACGCTCTAACTCATTCGGCCATCTCGTCTGGTCGGGCAACAAGCCACGCATAGATTATATATATATATATGATATATATATATATATATATATATATATATATATATATGCATGGCTTGCTTACTGGGCACCAATCCATAGATTACATATATATATATATATATAGTCTATGCATGGCTTTTTTAGTTGGCAACAAGGCATGACTTTTTCCACACTCGGCAGATCACAACATTGTTTATTACGATTACTAATAAAACCAGGTCGACTGTAGTTATTGTCGCTCACTACAATCACGACAACCATAGACAGCCTCTGCCGATAGTCATGACATTCACCGCATTGTCGTCATTGTTCTACCCCACTTTCTGCGTGCTTTCAGCGTACATACACGCACCCCGCGCCGCCTCCTCTAACCCCGCTCAAATAAAGAAAACAGCATTCACCGTTTTTGTATTGTATCCATGGCGACCCAATTTCGCCTTTTTATTTTTTAAAGAAATTAATCTCCGAGAATCCATTAGTGAAGCAGCCCCCTCCACACACACACATCACAGACCGGCACACACACACACACACACATACACGCCTACAACCCTATCTGCTCATCTCTTCTTTAACAGCCCCATCCGTCACTCGTGCAACCCGGGTCGGGCGCCGTCTTATGGCTGCCATCACCCCCTCTTTCTGCCCCCGCCCCCCCCCCCTCCCCACGCTGTCTCCGACCCTCCCCCCTCCCCCCTCCCCGCCCCCGCCTCTGCCCAGCAACACCCGATTTCCGGCCTCTATTGCCGGCTCGTTGCCGCCTCCAGACCATGCGCGTAGAGGACTAATTTAGACGTGGTTGTTCCGGTAAGAGCCGCTAGGGGCGCGGTGCACCGTGCTTACTTACACAGCAGGGCAGCCAGCCTCGTCTCACCACAGGAGGGGTAGTAAGAGCGGCGCATTGCCAGCACATTGTACAGCATGGCGCACAGGCCGACAGCGTCACTCCGCAGTGGTCAGATCTCTGCTGGCTGCTTGGTTGGTTGGTTATTGGAGTTTTACGTCCCAGCAAGGAAATATCAGAACGGGTACCGACTTGTGACAGTGCGCACTCATGGCGACTTTATAGTGCTGCCTCACTGTGAAATCAGTGAACTCCGATATCCAATTCAGTCACATTATCCTGACACTGAGCTAACCAGTCCTTGCCTATGTCCTATTAATGCCGAGTGCCAGGCTCGGAAGCAACAAGTATCAATTATATAAGTCAATGGTTTGACTCGACCTGGAACCGAACTCCCGACCTTCCGTACGTAAGGCCCGCGCTCTACCGATTCGGCCACCGCGTCCGGTTTGCTGGCTGCTTCGTTTCCGGTGTCTGGCTGTGGGATGGGAGAGCTTGATTGATTTGTGGTTGTTTTACGCCATGTCGGCAGCAAAGGTCATATTCCCAGCGTAGGGGCCTGGACAGAATACACAGTTATGTAATGTAGATTGACCTGAGTGTCTTATACTAAGTTATAGCAACATAGTTTTAGTCTTCACGGAAAGCTACCAGTATGCTGGAATCACTTTGAGGTCCTGCTGCCTGCTTGATAACAGTGTGTTTCCTGTGTGTGGCTGCGTGGTTTGGTGGATGGAACAGAAAACACATTTATGTAATGTATATTTACCTGAATGTTTTACAGTAAAATAGAGGTTGATAGTAAGACTACCAGTAAGCTGCAGTACTTTGGTACTCCTAGTAGTTGTATTATTAGTGCTGACAACTCTTGTTTACAGTCATACATTATTTTGAAATCTATGACGTATTAACCCTCCCGTTCTACCGAACCCACAATTGTTCCCTTTGGGACGGCCGCGAACCAGTTGTTGATTGGTTGGTTGTTGGAGTTTTACATCCTGGCAACATCTAAGGTTCTATCACTATCAGGACGGGTACCGACTTGTGACACTGCACACTCATGGCGACTTCATAGTGCTGCCCCAGTTAAAAATCAGGCCACTAGCACCATGCCCCGATATCCCACTCAGTCACATTATTCTGACACTGAGTTAACCAGTTCTTGCGCTATCATATTAATGCTGAGTGCCAGGCTAGGAAGCGACAAAAATATCAATTTAATAAGTCTTTCGAATCAGCCTGTAGAGGAGCCAGAAAAACTCGGAAGTGACGTCTTACAATGTGGGAAACACAATCTTCAAGTAGGTTGAAGGAGGTCATTCCATGTCTATTCTTCTTCCATATTATTATATGGTGTACTGTGTGTTTCTAGGTTTACCGATTGTATGACAGTTACTGCCGATACGGCATTAACCCGCGAATTAAACGCCAATCAATCGCTGTTGTATTTTAATTAAAACTACTATCTTTATTAAAGCTGCACAGTGCGATGAAAGCATCACATTTTCTGAATCAAAGGAATTATCTAGAATTGATTCTACATATATAACTTATTAAGCAGGTGTTGTCACGTAGCATGGGAAATACCAAGTCAATGTAATAAAGCCTGTTACTTCAGAAGGCTATGGTGGCAGAGCTTTGGCATTCATACTCAAATTAATTTGGCTTGCTTGCACTTCAAATATCTCAAAAGTTAGCCATTTGAAATAAAAATTACATCAGATGAAAGTAAGATAGGTAACAACGATCAACCTAATCTCAGAAAATTATAAAAACTCAAAACCATCGGACTATGCAACTTTAAATTTAGTCTTACTTCATTACAACTATTAATATTAACACAATGGGAACTTAATTTAAGAGGTTAAGGCCCTGTCACACTACGACGTTTCTCACCAACGCGCTTCGACGCGTGCCGACGGGTCTGGTTTTTGTTCAAAACGTCGGTACACGTCCGGTACGTTGCCGGCGCGTTGCCGGCGCGTTACCGGCGCGTTACCGGCGCGTCGGTACATAGCAACGTGTGAATGGAAACGTCGGCGCGCGTCGGCGCGCGTCGCGGCGCGTCGAGGTTTTGTGCATGCACAAAACTTTGGACGCGCGGCGACGCGCGCCAACGGGTTGGAGGGCGCGTTACGGACGCGTTAGCAACACGTCGACACGCGTTAGCGGCGCGCCGGCAGAACGCTGGTAGACCGTTGATCAACGCCAGTTAACGTTGGCTTTTTTTCCCCCAAAATGTGACCGTTCCGTCGGCGCGTCCGTAACGTCCCATCGACGGGTAGTGGGCGCGCTATTGGCGTTGCTCCAGCGTATCTCGGCGCGTTGGACGTGTTGTGGGGTGGGGAGGAGGATTGTTAGTGGTGTGGTGGTGGGGGTCGAGAGGGGAATGTAGTGATCAGGTGGGAAGGGGTAGATTGGGGTGTGAGGTGGTAGTGGGTAGGTGGTTTTTTGTGATTTAAGGTTTTTGATGGGTTAGGATTGGTCGTTGTGGGGGTTCGGGGGTGGGGAGGTGGTGTGGGTGGTGCCAACCTACTCGCGTGGGTTTGCATAGGGACATTTGTCTAACAGCATAGGCTGAGAGAGCAGACAAGGTGTGGCTCTTGTAGATGGCTTCCGGTGGAGGACGGTAGTTGGGGTCACGGCAGGTGGGTTTCAATGTTGACGGGAAGAAGTGTGTGTGGAGGCGGGGTGGGGGTGGGAGGGGGTGGGGAATCCTGGTGATTTAGGGCGTTAGGACCAATTCTATATAACCAGTGATTAGCTAATAGTGACTTGGCTTTCAAACACTTGCTCATTAAGGGTTCGAGTCACAATCCGTACTAAATGCTGATGTAAAAAATTAGTTTTTCACAGAGTGATTGTTGGCCTTATTGCTGATATTGGCAGTGTATGTAGCAACATTATTGTTTAGTGTTTTTGTCCAAAGATATTCTTCCTGGGCACAGTAAACCCTGAAATGTTAGCAGGGTTACTGATATTGGCAGTGTATATAGTATTCTTATTAGTGGGTTTTTTGGCATTGATATTCTTACTGGGCGTTGTGACACCTGAATTATTAGCCTTATTACTAATATTGGCAGTGTATTTTAGTTTCCCCCCCATTGATATTCTTGCTGGGTGTCGTAATACTTGAAATGCTATCCCTATTACTGATATTAACATTATATGTAGTATTCTTATTAGTCGTCTTTTCATTGAATTAGTATTACTCCATACATAATGTGCGAATAATTTACAACCAAGTTGAGAGGATATGCATGTCTAGCTTATTAGAAATGCTTGTACTTGCATTAAGGGATGCGCAAATGTATATATCTTAAGTGCCGATCACACATACACTAGTGAACGTATAGTGCAATAACACTACTGCAGATAGATGGATAGATTTGATACCAAATGGAATGTCAAAGCACCTTGTGACTTGTTTCTCAGGACTGCATTAATCCCCACCCACCCAAATGCGATGTTCATTAACACCCTCCTAGTCCTAATGCCGGGCGACGGTAACATCACTGCAGCGGCATTTCCACTGCTCCTCAGATGAATAAATTAACGACTGCATCTTTTTTAAGTCACTAAATAAAAGGGACAAATCGTAGCGACCTTCCCCCGACCTTATTCTGCCTCAACAGGTGTCTGCACAGCGCGCCGGGTCCCACACTCTCGGGCCGCGAGATGAGAGACACCGAGATCAGAGCGAGGTCAGGCATTGTGTGGCGGCCGGTCGGAGCGCAGACACCTGAACGAGGCACTCCGTGCAAAACGAACCCGCTTCAATTAAGTCTCAGCCGCGCGCCTTTTGTACACGTGAGTCTGCACCGCGCATGCGCCGCGTTCCGCCACCCGTCACTTCCGGGAGTCACCTTCCGGCCAGCGAATGCGACGCGCTGACGCGCTGACGAAGTCTGCGTCCCTTTGTGTCGAACCCATAATCAACACAGAAAATGTGTGCGTCAACCATTGCGGCGCTCTCGACTTTAAGCGAGTGTTCCTCTTTGTTACGCCCTTTGTTGGGGGTTGGGGGTGGGTGGAGCGAGGGTTGTCTTATTGCCACATGTCGCTCAATGATCCCCTTTTCCAGACATAATTAAAACGAATAAAAACAACTAAATATGGGAAATAAGAGGGTGGGTCGGGGCGAACGGGTGGAGTAGGGCAGGCGGAGATAGGGGATGGGATAGGGAGTGGTTAGGTACGTGAGGGTGGGAGGTGAGGTAGAGGCGGGGTGGAGTTGGGGTGGAGGTGGCGGCGGTGGAGGGGGCATTGTTGACAATAAGTGTAGCGTGATGTGGGGGTAGAGAGAGGTAGCGTGGAGTAAGAGAAGTGGTGTGAAAGGGGATTAGTTGACAGTAGGGGCTGGGTGATGTGGGGGTAGTGAGAGGTAGCGTGGAGTAAGAGAAGTGGTGTGAAAGGGGATTAGTTGACAGCAGGGGCTGGGTGATGTGGGGGTAGAGAGAGGTAGCGTGGAGTAAGAGAAGTGGTGTGAAAGGGGATTAGTTGACAGTAGGGGCTGGGTGATGTGGGGGTAGCGAGAGGTAGCATGGAGTAAGAGAAGTGATGTGAAAGGGGATTAGTTGACAATACGGGGTATGGTGATGTGGGTTTATGGAGAGGTAGCATGGAGTAAGAGAATTGGTGTCAAAGGGGATTAGTTGACAATAGGGGGTTGGGTGATGTCGGGGTATGGAGAGGTAGCATGGAGTAAGAGAATTAATGTGAAAGGGGATTAGTTGACAATAGGGGGTAGGGTGATTTGGGGGTAGGGAGAGGTAGCATGGATGATGGAGTAACGGAAGTGGTGTTAAAGGGGATTAGTTGACAATATAGGGTAGGGTGATGTGGGGGTAGCGAGAGGTAGCGTGGAGTATGAGAAGTGGTGTGAAAGGGGATTAGTTGATAATATGGGGTAGGGTGATGTGGGGGTAGCGAGAGGTAGCGTGGAGTAAGAGAAGTGGTGTGAAAGGGGATTAGTTGACAGCAGGGGCTGGGTGATGTGGGGGTAGAGAGAGGTAGCGTGGAGTAAGAGAAGTGGTGTGAAAGGGGATTAGTTGACAGTAGGGGCAGGGTATGTGGGGTAGTGAGAGGTAGCGTGGTAGTAAGAGAAGGGATGTGAAAGGGGATTAGTTTGACAATACGTGGGTATGGTTGATGTGGGTTTATGGAGAGGTAGCATGGAGTATGAGCATATTGTGGTGAAAGGGGATTAGTTGACAATAGGGCGTTGGGTGATGTCGCGGGTATGGAGAGGTTAGCATGGAGTATATGGATACGAATTAAATGATGTGAAAAGGGGAATTAGTTGACAATATGGGGTAGGGTGATTTGGGGGTAGGGAGAGGTTAGCCAGGGGACGATGGAGGATAACGGAAGTGGTGTGAAGGGGGATTAGTTGACAATATAGGTAGGGTGATGGTGGGGTTACCGAGAGGTAGCGTGGAGTAAGAGAAGTGGTGTGAAAGGGGGATTAGTTGACAATAGGGGGTAGGGTGATGTGGGGGTAGCGAAGAGGTAGCGTAGGAGTAAGAGAAGTGGTTGTGAAAGGGGATTAGTTGGACAGCAGGGGCTGGGTGGACGATGTGGGGGGTTAGGAGAGAGGGTAGCGTGGAGTTAAGGGAGAAGTGGTGTGAAAGGGGAATTTAGTTGACAATAGGGGGGTAGGGTGATTGTGGGGGTAGCGAGAGGGTAGCATGGATGATGGAGTAACGGAACGTGGTGTGAAAGGGGATTAGTTGACAATAGGGGGTAGGGTGATGTGGGGGCGCGGGGGGGGGGGAGGGGTGGGGGTAGGAGTGAAGTGGGTAGGGGATGAGGTGGGGTAGGGGTGAGGTGGGGTAGTTGTGGGGTAGGGGTTGAGGGGTGTAGGGACTGAGGTGGAGTAGGGGGTTAGGTGGGGTAGGAGTTGAAGTGGGGTAGAGGTGAGGTGGGGGCTAAGGTGGGGTGGAGGCTGACGTGGGGTAGGGGTGGGGTAGGGCTGAGGTGCGTATGGGGCTGAGGTGGGGTATGTGTGGGGTAGGGGTTGAGGTGGGGTAGGGGTGGGAGAGCGGAGGACTGGGGGTAGGGGTGAGGTAGGGGATTCGTTGACAACAGGTCGGCGATTCCCCCCAGGTGTTTGCGGTACTTTGAGAGTGGTGGTAAGAGGATAACGGAAGTAGAAAACATGCTGGTGACGTTAGAAGTGAAGAAGAGAAGGGGGGGGGGGGGCAGATAACAAGGGACAGAGGAGAACAGAGCGATAGGGGCTGGGGCTGGGGCTTGGACTGGGGATGGGGATGGGCCTGGGGATGGGGATGGGGATGGGGATGGAGATGGGGAGGGGGCGGGTCAGATGGATCGGTGGTATGGGTAGGGTGGGGGAGGGGGTGGGATGGGATTGGGAGGGACAGAGGGAACAATGGGTGTGGGGGTGGGCAGAGGGATAGGGGGTGGGGGAAGGGTGAGGGGAGGGGAAGAGCAGGGGAGTTAGGAAGGGGGGACTGAAGCTGGGAGGACGGGTGGCTGACGTAGTTGGGGCGCGGATGGGCGGGGCTTGGCTCAGGATGGGCGGGGTTGGGCGGGTTCGAGCCGGGGGAGGAAACAGATCCCTCGGGCACTCCCGGATTTGACGGCTTAAAGGAAAGCGATTGTGTGGTGGCTGCTCGCCGGAATCCAAAACTAAGCCTGGCTTATCTGAGGGATCCAAACAATGGCGCAGGAGCGTACTCTCCCTTAGTGCAGGGCTGCTCGACAGGGGTCAGGGACAGACGGGGGGTCTAATTAAACAAGGCGTCATCCCCACGTAGAAAATCACTATAAGTGTGACTGTCAACTGGAACCATTCCACACAACTATATATATATATATATATACATGGATATAAAGTCAATACAATTACAAACAAATCACAATTACAGTAAAACCTCTCTAACCGACCACCTCCACATATCGACCACTCCCCTATCTCGATCGCTTTATTTGGTTTCCAAGCGATCACCCATACAATTTACAAAACAAATGTAATGATACAAAAATCCCAAAACCCACCACCTCCCTAAATGGACCAATTAAAGTCAGTTCCAGGGTGGGTCGATTTAGACAGGTTTTACTGTAATATTATTAGTATTCATCTTCTATTTAGTGTTATACTAGATTAAGCTGTCAATTTTACGCATTGTGGTAATATAGTGTAAACTCCACTTATGGTGGACTGCTGGTCCCCTATCCTCTGTCTATTTTCCCCTCCAACATGTGACGGACAACCAATTTCAGTTATAAATAGCCACCATTCCCCCATGCTACTTCTTCTGACATCAGTCATCTCACTAAATTAACTCCCCCCCCCCCCACCCACCGTTCAGGCGTTTCGTATTCCAATCAACTAAACATTTCCGATCTAAGTGACTGCTTGCCAACTAGACATAAGGCTGGCTCACATTGCGCATTTTCGCCGAGAAAATGACCTTGATGTGCAGATAGTGTACATCAAGGCTACCGCACATTACACGATCGGTTCACCTGAGTCCTATTTGATCGGGCACCAGGATCACTCTTTCCAAGTGTAAATCAAATAGCTTTAGCCTCACATCTGCCTGCTGCCATCTGCGTTGTTGATCTCAAATTGCCTATTTCAAATTACACATGACTTGCTACAGTAAGCACTCATGGCAGTTTTCAGTGCTGTCCCATTATCATCAAAACCCTCACCTCGTGCCAGACCTCATTATCCCCCCTCTGAGCCAGACAATCCGTGCTCTGCGAAAAAAAGGTCGCTATCCATTTCACATACCCCACTTTGATGTTGGGGTGTTCGATGCTTCTCTCAATGAGACTAGTGCCAAGGCATCCACTAGGATATATATGCCCATGACTATGAAAGAAGTGGCTGATTACATGTGCACAAGGCAATATGAAAGAATTGATATATCTGAGAGTAGATATAAGTAGCTGTCCTCTTAGGTGCAGTGATTTAAACAGACCGACGCTGGAGAAGACATTTATTTGACCGAACGCAGTAGCCCAATTGTTATAGCGCAGGCTTCCTGTGCGGAAGGTCGGGAGTTCGAATCCCAGCCGAGTCAAACTTATAGCATTGATACTTGTTGCGACCTAGCCTGGTGCGCAGCATTATTAGGATATGGCATGGACTGGGTGGCTCAGTGTCAGGATAATATGACTGAGTGGGATATCAGGCCATAGTTCTGGTTGTCTGGTCTGCCAGTTGGAAAGCACTATAAAGTCGCCGTAAGTGTACACTGTCACAAATCGGTATCCGTCTTGATATGACCTTAGATGTTGCCATTGACGTAAAACTCCAACAAACACCCATCTGAAACTGAAAGCCCATCTCAGACCTGGTCACGTGGCACAGAGTGGCGCCCTATTTCTGACCACTTACCTCGCACTGTGCAATAGCGTTGTACTCGCTACCAATCCAGACAGCGTCTCACTGCCCTGAATAGCAATGTCTACCCATAGAACCCTGCTTACCCACCCCGTCACACCGCGAGCCCTCTATATCACAATTAGGCTCCATCCTTCATACGGCTCCCAATCACACCGCCTCGCGATATGGATGGAGAGGGTCGCGGGATGTCCATTCCTTTGCCGTTTTCACATTGCTCTCTGCACATCTCAGACAACAAGTCATATTTTCTTTCCCACGCGTTGCCATGACGACCACCGGTAAAGTGCCAATCAATACAGGCCAACTTACACGGGTCGCTTACAGGAGTTGCTTTGATCCCGTTGTTTGGTTGTCAGGGTCAATTCAGACGAGCCCATATATTATTAGATGCCTTCAGCGATAAGGGTGGGCCTATTTGGGTTCTGTGGTGAGTAGGTGGGTGGGTGAGTAGGTGGGTGGGCGGGTGGGTGGAGGCGGACGGGTACTCTCTAACTACGTCTCTTTATTGTGTTACTTGCAATTTGATTCGCTTTTCTCGATAACAAGGATGCATGTCAAATTATCGCGTAGTGTACGCCAGCATTCCATTCAATACGCTGCCGCTGACAGTTCGTGCGAAATAGACAGATTCCCACGAAATACGTTGTATCTGGTAGCTGAAACTATAGACAGAACCCGATACAACCTAATGACAAAATAAAACTGCACTTAAGCATTAGCACTGCCATAGTAACCAGTGATCACGTCTTTGATACCCTAGCAAATGATATGTCTATACTCGGATGATATTTCTTGGAAATAGAACTCTGAAGATAAAGCAGTTAATGTAATTTAAACTAATTAAATTCTGTATATCGATTATGATGAGCACATATGAAGAGAGAGTGCCTACCCAACTTATATTGTAACACAAAACTGCCATGTGAAATTGATCCAACGCTAGTGGTAATTGAATCAGCGTATATTCCAAAAAGGGATGGCAATTTTCACTAAGGAAAATGCACCATTTTTAACCATACCGACTCTAACTTGTGTAAGCGACTGAATCAGGCTAATGTAATTAAGTAATGTAAGATCACAGAGGCCGAGCATTGCTGTGGGAAAATGAGAGAATGTGGCTTGGGGATGGCAGCGTGACTCAGGTCGGTGCTTCTAGTTGTGGACAGCCACATGTACAGTGCGAGAATGCGTTTGAACTGCTTTTTATCCTTAATTAAAGCACCATGATCCAAGGCGATCAAAGTGAGGCTAACAATCTCTCCTAATGACCCAGTTAGCTAACTCACCGCGCTCCGAACCGAGGTCTTGTTCACTATGCAAATGCGCCCATAGTATTTGCACCCTGACAACTTAATGGTTAAAGCCTTCCATGTCTGATGATGTGGGTCTTATGCCTGGCACACACCTCCTATTTACGATTCACACACTAAAACTGACTGTGCATCACGACCCCGACCCATCCCGTTTCGCAACTAAAACTGCCCGATTCGTTTTTCGAATCCCTTCCGATTTCAGTTTTAAGTCGCGAATCACAAGGCTCTGGTGTGCTAGGGGGTCGCACACCTAAGAACTAAAACTCAAACTTATGTGCAAAACGGGCAGTTTTAGATCGTATACGGGAGGTGTGTACCGGGCTTTAGTCCCAGCAGACTCAACCCAAGGAGTTAAAGAATTTGTATTTGGCGCTTGGGATTTCTAGAAGAAAGCAAGGAATAGCTACATCAGTGTGCTGATAATGTAACTGACTAGGATATCGGGTGCCATGGTGCTGGTGGCATGTTACCCTGGTGAGGCATCACTGTAAAGCCGTCATGAATCCATACTGTTGTAATCCGGTGCCTGGCTATGAACTGACCTCGAATGTCTCCTCTAACCAACCCTGTTGGGTCAACAATTCATGTGGATATCTCAGTACGATTTAAAGTTGCATAGTCCGAGGATTTTGAGTATCTGGCATTTCCTTTAGATACATATATTAGGTTGATGGCTATAATCTATCTCACTTTACTTTGAAGGAACTTTTTATGTTAAATGACTACCATTGAATATACGTGAAGTAAAAACATGCCAAATTAATTTTGGCAAACATGCCAAAACTATGATACCATAGGATTCAACAGTAATATATTATACTAAATTGACTCAGCATTTCCTTCTATGTGGGATAATTGCATCAGTATCTAAGTTAGATATATAGGATCAAATCTAGATAGTTGTTTTGGTTTTGAAATGTTATGCTTTTATCGGACAATGCAGCTTTCAATTAAATGCGCAGATTTCACTAATTCTACAGATCACGTGGTTGATTTCATTCACGTTTTCTTCTTTTTGTCGGTGTGTGGCGGGGCCCGAGAGCGGCGAGTGTGGGAGGCTAACAAATAATGACTCTTGTTCCGCTTGAATAATTTGTGAGGTCCACCGACAGTATCACTGGCAGTCAAACTAGACCGGTGCACTTCAGTCAGAGAAGCCACGTCATCAGCATGGCATTCACCATGGCAACGGCCAAGTCCTCGGGATGAGTTTTCGGCAACGAGCTGGGAAGCTGGGAAGCTGACGGGCTGACCAGAAGAGGAGGAGAATGAGGATGGAGGGCGGGGCGGGGGGAGATGGGGATGGGGGGGGGGGGCAGTCTGCTAGCACGGTTCTGATTGAATATCCCATTACTGGGCATCGATTTTCATCAGCCACTTTAGGGGAGGAGTGAGGCCTGAATCAATGCATGCCCGCCCCCCCCCCCCCCCTCCCCCCATCCCCCAACATTGTCCCTGACACTTGGTGGTTGATTTGATAATGTCGCGCCCGTGTGTGTATTCCCACTGGGCAGGAACCAGGGTAAGAAGTCTTGCAGTTCCCTCTCCACTCCCCCCAACCACACCCACACCCCGCACCTTCGACACCCAATGCACGCTCGGCCCGCCACTGATTCCACTCATGTCAGGGGGCGCCTAAGCGCTGGCTAACAACGCGGATGCGATCTGCGCTCTATTCCAGCATATATACAAGAAATCGATGTGTCCATGGCGGGGAGCGTGTGTAAGCCGGCGTAGAAAACCTCAGTGGCAATGCTGATTTGTCGGCGGCGCTGCTGGTGCCACGCATGAGCGTGCGCGTGTGCGTCTGTGAGTGGGGGCGTTAGGTAGCTTTATGGAGCCGGAAGGAGGCGAGAGGAGGCGCCGGGTCGGAGGAGTCTCAGGCCGTGCTTCCCGGGCTTCCCCCTCCCTCCCTCGGTGCCCGTGAGCACCTCAGAGCCGCCAGGAACCCGCCTCAGTCTACTCCACAAGTCGATGCTTATCTCGATTCTCTTTTCCACTCTCGTTCCTCCCTCCCTCAACCCCGTCGGCTCTTGCTTGCCTTGCACAGAGAGAGAGAGAGAGAGAGGGAGAGAGAGCTAGCGAGAGAGCGAGAAATAAGGATAGAGCAAACAACAAAATAAACACCAAAGACTGGACAAAAAGAAGGCTGGGAAAAAAGAAGGACTGAAAGAAATAAAGGCAAAAAGAAGGGTAAAAAGAAGTGTGTCAGTTTGCTGGCTGCCTAGTAATAGAAGTATGCCTACATCTGGGGGTAGGACGCAGTGATTTATGGGATAGCGGGACCGCAGCCCTCACCGTCGTGTTTCAGGCACGGTTAGGCATCGCACAGTCACCGTTAACTAACAGCAGTGCTCGGGGAGCCCGACTGCACGCTGCCTCCCGGCCTTACCGGTCATTGTCGGGGATCATACCCCTGTTCCCCGGGACGTGCCCTCGGGGTTTCCGCAGACAGATCAGGTCTTTCCGGGGTGTCGGCGACGCTGCCCTCGACTCGAATATGTGCATATGGCGACAATGGTGTATACTCTTGATATGCATTGATGTCGGTAGCAAACAATTTTGTTTTCTCTCCCACACTTGTACATTACTGTCATCTCTGCTAGCTCTCAGTAAGTACACATGCCATTGTATATATATATATATATATATATATACATATATATATATGTATATATATATATATATATATACTGTTGATACGCATTTATGTCGCTAGGTAGACAATTTTGTTTCTCTCTCACACTTGTGCATTACTGTCATCTCTGCTAGTCCTCAGTAAGTACACATGCCATTGCATATATAGGGCTTACTATTGTTGCGCATTTATGTCGTTGGTTTGGCTTTCTCTCTCACACTTGCGCATTACTGTCATTATCTCTGCTAGCCATCAGTCAATAAGTACACGTGTCATTGTACTTGCTATGACTCCTCACGTCTCAGAGTGACCCGCTTTCACACAATTTTGTGACAGAAAATACGCCAACTATTTAACATTTGCCAACTACTTTTATGCTCTCAATTTAAGTATAATTCTGCTGGTTAATTGAGGGTCAACTCCAACTGCTAAACCTTAACCCAATGTGTATTAATCTACTGCAAAGTGGTCCTGATCGAGAGTATTGTAATTATTGACCACATAAATGTTATGATTCACAAAGTTGAATTATTTATCCATGTCATCGTGATGTCACTGTGCGTATATCACGCACCTCAAATAATGCATGATCATTAAATGCGATACATGTGCTATATGTATTTACAGGTGGTTGACCTATATTCTGACTCGAACAAGGAATATGCATGAGGGAAAACGCACATATTATAGTACGATCAAAGGGTGAGTTCTTATATGATAGTCTTAGAGTTGCATAGTCCTATGTAAACATAAATCTTTCAAACTCAAAGCAATTACCTACGTATGATTATACATACCTTATTTAGATATTAGTGAACTTATCAAACATGTGCCCGGACATAGAACGGAATACCAGAATTTAATAGAATCTTTTACTGCAGAAATCTCTTGGTGTCAGAGTTTCGGCGTGCTTGCCAAAATTAATTTTGCCTGATCGCATTTCAAATATCTCAAAGGTTACGGATTTAAAATAAAAGTCACTTCAAACTAAAGTAAGGTAGATTATTGGCCTAACGATCACCCTAATATATTTATCGAAAACGTGACAGAAAGCTATAACCTTCGGACTTTGTAAGTTTAAGCATTCGATGAAGGTTGCGGGTTTGAGTAATCCCAATGTTGCAATTTTTCTTTCAAATGGTCATATAAGCTGATTGCTGTTAATATGTCATATTTAGCTTTATTTTGCCGGTATAGTCCGGTTCCAAACACTCAGTCACTCTGTCCAGGATTACTGAGTCTGAAATGCTCATGACATTGCACACTGTGTACCAAGTTTTCTGTGAACTGGGTAGTGGGTGTGTTTAGCCTTGCGGATAGTGTGTGGAGGCGTAATCGCACTAAGCGCGACAAAGTGGTGGACAGGTCAGTAGGGTCACGAAGCAGAACTCGGGGGACAATCAGATACTAGCTTTCACAGCGCCCGATCAGAGGGCTTGTTGTGGACATGGGAGTGCAGAATGGCGTAAAGCTAAGATTCCTTATACGCGGTATGCGAATGCGAATGCGAATGCGAATGCGAATGCGAATGTGGCATGTGGCATGTGAATGGGTTGATTCCATCCACACGGCATGCGGCATGCAGCGATTTGGTTTGATCTTCACAGTAAGAATGAGTTTGTTAGTGGTTTTATGTCCTAGCAACATCTAAGGTCATATCAGGACGCATACCGATTTGTGACAGATGCACTCCTAGCGATTTTATAGTGCTGGATCTACTAGATTTATTTTTGAAAATCACTGAATGTCGTATATGCGGCGTAGATATATGTGGCATATATATATGCCAACCCCCAACATTTGTTGGGGTTTTTCCTCCAAATTTGTGAAGGAACTGTATTGTTTTCTATGGCAAACACAGCAGTATTCGCATTCGCATGCCGCACCGATCGGTCCTTGGACCGATTCAGTTGCCGCATTTGCATTTGCATTTGCATTTGCATTTGCATTTGCATTCACATTCACATTCGCATTTGCATTTGCATTTGCATTTGCATTCATATTCACATTTGCATTTGCATTTGCATTTGCATTTGCATTCGCATTCGCATTCGGACGTATGGAAGCACCCCTATTCACTTACATGCTTTCCGATTTTTTGCCGCATTAGCATTCACATTTGCATGCTGCATGCTGCATGCCGCATACCGCGTATAAGGAATCTTAGCTTTACTCATACATGGTATGTGGCATGCGACATGTGGCATGCAAATGTGAATGCGAATGTATTATGCGGCATAGCTACTCATGCTGACTCGCAATAGTCTAGGAATACTTTTTGTGCTGGGGTGTCGTTAAATAAACAAAATAAACAAAGGTACCTAGGCCAGTTTTGGTATATTTTTCTCCCAATTTGTGAAGAAAAGTCAAGGTTATTGTTGTTTTCTATGGCAAATGCAGCCGTATTCGCATTCGCATTAGCATCGATTGGTCCATGGATCGTTCCATTTGCCACATTCGCATTCACATTCACTTTTGTATTTGCATTCAGAAATATGGAAGCACCACTGTTCATTTACATGCTTTTCGATTTTTTGCCGCATTCGCATAGCGGATACCACGTATATGGAATCTTAGCTTTAGTTCAAACTGAGTAAAAGCCCAGCAGTTTTCAGAACATTCTCTGTCTGTATTATTAACCATACATTTTAATAATGCGTCTTCTCTAATGTCGCCCTATTTCTTTTTAATTACAAAAAATGGCTGTGTGGTAGCGTCACTGTTTTGTGATATTGGATTCACGATTTTAGAAGAAATGTAAAAGCAGATATGCAGACCAACCAAAAGACAGCGATCTGAGATACAGCAAGTTTGTCAGTTTGACTGTTTTGTTAACTGTCCATTTCCTCAAAACTGGTTGTGTTCTGGAAAGAATAGATTTGGTCTGGATTAGAAAAGAAATGCACCTGCGTTTGTGTCCCGCAGTTCTTTGATTCTTAATTCACATATTTAAAACCACTAGAGGGGCCGAACAGTATTACCAGTGTGTTTAGTTTGACTTGTGTCAAAACAGGTTTTCCCAATTTGGCTATATTCTGAACAAACCATTTGTGTGATATATGTGTTACCTTTATTCTAATGTGGGAAGCAAATGGGTTTTGGGTAGCGTCCGTTTTTGAGTTATTTTTATCTTGCAATCGTAGAAGCACTTGAAAGACACATATTGACAAAAACAGACTAAGGGGAGATTGAGTGAGTTTGCCAGTTTTACTAGTTGGACTGTTCTCCAAAAAGCAGTTTGTATTCCATTCATCATAAATAATGCGTGTAACTGACTTTGAGGTAGAGTCATATTTCTGTTATTTCTATTCACGTTATATAGAATCAATAGAAAGTCACATACACTAATCAAAATAAGACCCAGCGAGCCAAATGACTCGCCAGGTTTTGGCGGTTTTATTGACCATGCTATCAAAAATGATACCATACTCTCTGTAGAATTCCTGTGGATGCACTCATACCTCACGTAACACGCTTAAGTTAAGATTCCTTACACGCGGTATGTGGCATGCGGCATGCGAATGTCATATATGTGGCATAGATATATGCCAACCCCCAACATTTGTTGAGGTTTTTCCTCCAAATTTGTGAAGGAACAGTATTGGTTTCTATGGCAAATGCAGCAGCATTCGCACCGATGGCTACAGGGACCGATTCAGTTGCCACATTTGCATTTGCATTTGCATTTGCATTTGCATTCACATTCGCATTCGCATTCGGAGGCATGGAAGCACCCCTATTCACTTAGATGCTTTTCCATTTTTTGCCAGATTCGCATTCGCATTTGCATGCTGCATACCCAATGTAAGGAATGGTAGTTTTAGGCCCATTTGAAACCAGTGCTCCCACACTTAGGCCCATTTGAAACCACTCCTCACACACTTAGACCCATTTGAAACCATTTCTCTGACACTTAGGCGCATTTGAAACCAGTTCTCCGACACTTAGGCCCATTTGAAGCCAATCCTCCCACACTTAGGCCCATTTAAAGCCAATCCTCCCACACTCAGGCCCATTTGAAACCAGTCCTCCCACACATAGTAAACGCAGTCGGTGTATGGTGCTGGTGCGGAAGTATGGCTTCCCTAACGCGTGCACTTGTGCCACTTCCTCAAGGAGGCTGGCACCCTCTTCCAGAACCACTATTAATGGTGCCGGCGGTCTAAATACAACAGGGCATCATGCGCCTCCCACAACCCGGGGCTAAGTGCAGCTTTTAAAAATCAAGCCACTCTACTCATGTAGTTGACATCCGATGTTCAACACGGGGCTAGTGAGAGACCATGCATTATTGAGTGCCTTTAGGCGGCGACACTCCAGAGCATGCGCAATGCTGACTCTGGGCTTAAGCGAGTTTGCCGTTGAACAGTGTAAGGGCAGGATTCACCTGGTCAAATTAGGGGCCGTGCATATGGTAGGCCACGCTGGATACCTTCATTTTAATCCATCACCCCATATGCTTTGTTTGTTTGTTAGTTTGTTGTTTTATGTCCTAGCAACATCTAAGGTCATATCAGGACGGGTACTGGCTTGCGACAGTGCGCATTCATGGCGGCTTATTGTGCTGCTCCACTGGGAGGCCAGGCCACCAGCACCATGACCTGATATCCCACTCAGTAACATTATCGTGACACTGAGCCAGCCAGTCCTTGTCCTATCCTAGTAATGGCAATTCATCCCATATGAACAACTAAACATATCCATGACCCCATAACATAATATTATGCACAGAATATTGGATACAGACACATGCTATGGCAAAGGCTTTTCAGGCCCACAAATTCAGCCAATCAGAGCCTTGCTTTCAACAGCCAGTTTCCAATACGAAATTGGCTTGAGTATAGGACACCTAATTTCAAATGATCCAAAGTGTGGGAGGACTGAAGTAAAATGAGCCTAAGTTTGGGAGGACTGATTTCAAATTGGCCTAAGTGTGGGAGGAGTGATTTCAAATGAGCCTAAGTGTGGGAGGAGTGATTTCAAATGAGGCTAAGTGCAAGAGGACTGGTTTCAAATGAGCCTACATATGGGAGGACTGATTTCAAATTGGCCTACGTGTGAGATGAGTGATTTCAAATGAGCCTAAGTGTGGGAGGACTGGTTTCAAATAAGCCTAAATGTGGTGGCTGGCCAATGGACAGGATTTTTCAAATGAGCATAGCCTAAAGTGATTCAATAGCCTAAGTGGGAGGACTGGATTTCAATGAGCCTAAGGGGAGGCTGATCATGACTAAGTGTGGGAGAGTGATTTCAATGAGCCTAACTGTGGGAGGACTGATTTCAATGAGCCTAAGTGTGGAGGACGATTCATAGCCAATGTGGGAGGACTGATTTCAAATGAGCCTGTTCAATTAGCCTAAGTGTGGACGACTGATTTCAATGAGCCTAAGTGTGGGAGGACTGATCAATGAGCCTAATTTGGGAGGCCTGACAATGTAAGTGTAGTGGGAGGGACTGATTTCAATGAGCCTAAGTGTGGGGGGACTGATTTCAATGAGCCTTAATGGTGAGGGAGGAGTGATTTCAATTAGCCTAACTGTGGCGGGACTGAGCCTAAGTGTGGGACGATTTCAATGAGCCTAAGTGTGGGACGACTGATTTCAATGAGCCTAAGTGTGGGAGGACTGATTTCAATGAGCCTAAGTGTGGGAGGACTGATTACCAATGAGCCTAAGTGTGGGAGGACTGATTTCAATGAGCCTAAGTGTGGGGGGACTGATTTCAATGAGCCTAAGTGTGGGAGGACTGATTTCAAATGAGCCTAAGTGTGGGAGGACTGATTTCAATGAGCCTAAGTGTGGGAGGACTGATTACAAATGAGCCTAAGTGTGGGAGGACTGATTTCAAATAGCCTAAGTGTGGGAGGAGCTGAGTTTCAATGAGCCCTAAGTGTGGGAGGGCTGATTTCAATGAGCCTAAGTGTGGGAGGACTGATTTCAATGAGCCTAAGTGTGGGAGGACTGATTTCAATGAGCCTAAGTGTGGGAGGACTGATTACAAATGAGCCTAAGTGTGGGAGGACTGATTTCAATGAGCCTAAGTGTGGGAGGACTGATTACAAATGAGCCTAAGTGTGGGAGGACTGATTTCAATGAGCCTAAGTGTGGGAGGACTGATTTCAATGAGCCTAACTGTGGGAGGACTGATTACAAATGAGCCTAAGTGTGGGACGACTGATTTCAATGAGCCTAAGTGTGGGACGACTGATTACAAATGAGCCTAAGTGTGGGACGACTGATTTCAATGAGCCTAAGTGTGGGAGGACTGATTTCAATGAGCCTAAGTGTGGGAGGACTGATTACCAATGAGCCTAAGTGGTGGGAGACTGATTTCAATGAGCCTAAGTGTGGGAGGACCTGATTACAAATGAGCTAAGTGTGGGAGACTGATTTCAATGAGCCTAACTGTGGGAGGACTGATTACAAATGAGCCTAAGTGTGGGAGTGACTGATTGTCACAAATGAGCCTAAGTGTGGGAGGCTGATTTTCAAATGGAGTCCTAAGTGTGTGGGACGACAGACAATGGGGGGAGTGATTCAATGAGCCCTAATGTGTGGGAGGACTGATATTCTGAGCCAATGGCCGAGATTTCAAGGCCCAGTCTTTTTGATTCAACCTGTACCCAAGCCGACTATCAGGTCTCCGTGTTTGTCAATTCACAGCTTTCTCTTATCAGACTGCAATTATGTGTTAATGTAAATGAATGCACATAATGAAACTTGTATCTTCTTAAGGTCGACACAATGCATGCCATTTTGAATTTAAGCTCCCGCCCCAACCCCACTTCCGGCCCCATTCCCGGTCCCACCCGTCCCCACTCACACCCCTGCCCCCGCCCCGGCCCCGCCCCCGCCCCCGACCCCGCCTGCGCCACCTCCCGTCCACTTCCACCCCTACTTTGCAGAATGATATGCATTGAAAATTGATTCTGCAAGTTTTAGCTTAATTATAATGATCGGTGGGATTGGTTATGGAGAGCACCGAGGTCGGCTAAACCACCCTGAAATAACCCTATTAATAAATATGAGGAAATAACTAAAGCAGTTTAAACCTGGATATACATATAGAAGATAGTAGCAATAACAACCCTTCCAACCGTATATCCAACAAATATATATATATTATATATATATTATATATATTATATATATATTATATATATTATATATATTATATATATTATATATATTATATATATTATATATATTATATATATTATATAAATTATATATATTATATATATTATATATATATATATTATATATATTATATATATTATATATATTATATATATTATATATATTATATACAACTGGGGTTGATGACTTTGAATCCAAAGAGGGAGCCGTGCAGTATGAACTCCCAGTCATCAATGACAGAACCGCGAAAGAAGCATTCGCATATGATGCGACAGGGTTTAAATTGAGCCCTGCTGGGGCCTATATAATGCACACATGTACAGGTGGCATTCTTACAGGCAAGGGAAACAGTTAACACAGTGGGTTTGCCCGAAGAGCCAAGTTTATCAAAGGCAGTTACGTAGATGCTACCCTCCACCCAGGACAATGTTAGCCAACTGCAGGCAATTAGAGGGCAGTGCGGCATACCGCCTATAGGCGGCACATCAATGTTCACATTACAATGGGCGGCCAATTCATGGGGGCCAACAGATTTAAGTAACTGGTCGTGAACTACATCACGAGGAACAGGTTCATATGGGGGAACGTGTTCAATCACAGGGCCCGAGGTCACATACACGGTAGAAATTAATGGCAGGTTGTCGGAAATGGTAACCGGCGTCGGGGAGGCAGCACAATCTGCCAGAACACTAGGATCTAACCCTGCTGCAGCCCTCGTCCTTATTGAACGAGAAGCAAGGCTTCTTCCCGTCCCTGACAAACAACTGCCTCGGCCGACCCCGGTTACCCCCGCTCGAGTGACCACCTCCCCCCCCACCATGCTTTTTCATATGCTCGAAAGCATAGTATTTAAGGGCAAGTTTGGGATTGCCCGCGGAGAAGGCCGTGTAACCCTCAGAGACGGCGAGCTTGCGGATGGCACGGTCATAGTTCATGTGCGTGTTTTCCTGGAAGGTCCCAGACTTTGCCCGTGATGTATCCAAGGTGTTGGAGGATGCGCAAGAGCTTACCGCCGTCAGTCACCTTAGAGGCTACCACCCAGTTTACGGTTGCCTCTATCAGCTCGAAGGGCGATAACTTCTTAACATCCTTCCCATCCTCCGCATGCCTACGCAACGACCACTTACTTCTGGCCTTCCTCTCTCTGCTGGCAGAGCGGTCGTCTGATGAGGAAGAACTCGAAGCGCGATGTCGATGATGACATCTCCTACGATGCGAGGACGAAGATCGTCTTCGTGTCACGCTGCGGCCTCGCGAATGTGAGCTGTCGTGATGGCCGCTGGATGTTCCCGTCGTCTCGTCCCGTCGGATTTCTTCGGATTTTTTCGAAGTTCGTACAGAGAGCCGAGCGATGTCGTTGAGTAGGTCTCGTTCCTCCCTTTCGAGTTCGGCTAGACGCTTCCGCTTCCGCAGCCTAGCGATTCGGGCTACGATCTCCCGTTCGTCGTCTCCGCTGTCGTCGTCTTCGGGCCGGACGACCTGGTCGATCACGACTTCGGGCTTGGACGATAACGATTTTCCTCCCTCGGCCATCTTGTCGGCTTTCGACGTCGAACGGGTCGTCCGTTTCGTCGAATCACGACGCCTGCAGCCGTCGTTTACTGGCTCCTGGTGGACGAATACTACAGAACACGCAGTACTCCTTTGGCATTGTCTGTGCGGATACGGCAGTGATTACCGTATCGACAGGTTGCCGTACGGACGGTCGCCGTACAGACGGCCGTATCGACAGTATCGTTTTTCGTCATTAAACGAAATATGACGATTATTCGAAGAAAAAACGGTAGAAATCACGGCAAGCTTCCCTGTTGAAGATCAGTAGAGCCGTAGTTGTGCCGTAGTCGCTCATTGTTTACCGTAGCCTCGAACACAGAACCGTAGGAGCCATTGCGACTTTCCCGCCAAAAGTTTTTTGAATCAACATAACCGATTATCTGTCTTTGAGGTCGGAACGACCGTTAAGAGAGGCCGTTAGGACGAACCGTTAAAACTGCTTGATATGAACCCTATCGACAGAGTTAGTTTTAGTTCATGTGCGGATACGGCAGTGATTACCGTATCGACAGGTAGCCGTACGGACGGTCGCCGTACGGACGGCCGTATCGACAGTATCGTTTTTCGTCATTAAACGAAATATGTCGATTATTCGAAGAAAAAACGGTAGAAATCACGGCAAGCTTCCCTGTTGAAGATCAGTAGAGCCGTAGTTGTGCCGTAGTCGTTCATCGTTTACCGTAGATTCGAACACAAAACCGTAAGAGCAGCCGTTACGACTTTCCCGCCAATTATTCTGAATTATTCAGAAAAAACAGTAGAAGTCACAACAGGGGTCCCTGCCATAGGTCAGTAGTGCCGTAGTTGTGCCGTAGTCGTTCATCGATGGATACGGCAGTGATTACCGTATCGACAGGTCGCCGTACGGCCGGCCGTATCAACATTAACGATTTTCGGAGTTTTTTGAATCAACATAACCGAACTGATACAGAAGTTAGTTTTAGCTCACAGTTTGTAGATCGGCCATCCAGGTGTAGATTCAAGTAGATTGGTGCCGTATAGTGAGCCGTATAGTGAGCCGTATAGGTAGTCCGTAGAAACCATAGACACAGGTAGCAGGTAGACTGTGTTTTGAAGGAGTGTGGAAGCTCTGGCTGACAGGGTCAGACTGAGCCAATATCAACAACAGGTGTAGGGAGGCTCCTGCCCCACCTGGTGGTTGTGGATGACACTATCCTGTGAGCCCCCCAGGAGCCCCCAGGAGCCCCTGGGTGGCAGCACCGTGCAACTCGGTTACATCCGCATATACGTTGTATATACGTGGGTATATATATATTATATATATTATATATATTATATATATTATATATATATTATAAATATTATATATAGTATATATAGTATATATATTATATATTACATATATTATATATATTATATATGATATATATTATATATATTATATATATTAAATATATTATATATTATATATATATTATGTATATATTATATATATATTTATATATTAAATATTACATATATTACATATATTATATATATATTATATATATTATATATATTATAGATATTGTATATATTGTATGTATTATATACACACATATATATAATGCGAACTGTATGTTGGTAGCACACTCTCATTGGCCACATCCATTGCTGTGCCTAGTAACTTGCCCAGTTTCAAAACGGAGAAAAATCTGGCCGCTCCTATATGACAGATTGTTTGGATCATATGTTGTAAAACATTGAAATATGATGACCTGTTGATTAAAGTAGCTAATATCTGGCAGGCATCTGGTTTTGAAGCTGTCCGGCTTCGGATATATATATATATACATTGACCTTGCGGCTTCGGATATATATATATACATTGACCTTGGATGTGTTTCGATCACTTCATTTCATGGGTTCTTCGGTAGCATATCCTTTATTGGACAACATTTGCTGTATATATATATGTGTCTGTGTATCCATATATATATATACAAAAAGTGCATTATTTTGCTCATGAAAGCAAGGCAATTATTCTATACCTGTTTCTCACTAGAAAAAAGTGCATGGTACGATTCATATTTGTGGGTTTTTTTTCTGGCTCGGGGGCGTCATCTGATAGTCGGGCTAATGTCCCAGCTGAATACCAACCTCATTATATATATATATATATATATATATATATATATATATATATGCTAGCTTTAACCCGTGCTGTGCATGGGTTAACGCTAGGCTCCACATCAATACCTTCACAAATATTGTGTTGAACTGTCATTATATATATATATATACATGGTCTCTGCCTATATTCAGAGACAGTGTATATATCTATTATCTCTGCTATATTCCGGACACGTACACAGTCCCATTTCAATATAGTTCTACCATCTGGTGGAATCCATCAATAACATTATATGGTAAATCGTATCGGTGGTGCTATATAATGGCAGAGTTAACAATACTGATAGTATGTGACTCAACATTGAATTCTACTCTGGTCGAAGTGACCAAAGTTAGAAAAAAACATCAACATTATTATGAAATGTGTATATGTTACTTTGGTAGGCACAATTAAATCATGCTATTAACGACCCATGCATGGCTAAGCATCAGTGGAGTCTGATGATGCACATTTGCAGTGCCAATTAACAAAGGAGTACTGATCGTACGACCTTACAACATAACCAGGACGGGACCAACCATGTTATGGTGATGCTATTTATTACCTACAAACAAACCCGGCTGCTGATTAGATCACCAGCCGAGCAGGTGTGCACGATTTACACTCGACAAAGGATGTGTAACCAGCAACGCGATGCAGTCTTAAATGGGATTTTCGCTGAACACACAGATCGGCGTGTCCATTTCTAGTTGTTACCTGTTAGCGGCATCGCTTTAAATAACTAAAGTGTGCCAATTGTTGAGTTCAATTCGTGCCCTTTGTGTTGTCGAAACACCCAGCAGTAGTAGCCATGTTGAACTTCGATCTGACTGACGGACACCGGAAAAATGCAAGTCATGATTCAATACAGGACATGGAATTATCTCCCTGGACTGTTCATCGGATTACAAGGTGCCAGTTCTGTCAGGGCGATATTGTTCTGCATAGATGCCTGTCTTTGAACACAGGAACTACTTTACTAAAACCTCCCCCTCCCCCCGCGCTGTCTCACGCTCCCGTCCGGTCTCAACTTCTCGTGTCACCCACCTCCCCAGTCTCACCCTGTCGTCTCAGCCCCTCGCCCCCCAGTCTCACCCTGTCGTCTCAGCCCCTCGCCCCCCAGTCTCACGCTGTCGTCTCAACCCCTCCCCAGTCTCACCCTGTTGTCTCAGCCCCACACCCCATCCCCAGTCTCACCCTGTCATCTCAGCCCCTCCCCCCCCCCCCCCAGTCTCACCCTGTCATCTCAGCCCCTCCCCCTCCCCAGTAGCATGCTGTTGTCTCACCTCCCCCCCCCCCCCCCAGTCTCACCCTCTCGGCTCCCCCCCCAGTCTCACCCTCTCGTCTCACCCCCCCCCCCCCCCCCAGTCTCACCCTCTAGTCCCACCCCCTCCCCCAGTTTCACGCTGTCGTCTCACCCCCCCCCCCCCCCAACCAGTCTCATGCTGTCGTCTCACACCCCCTCCCCAGTCTCACCCTCTAGTCTCACCCCCCCACCCCCCACTCTCACCCTGTCGTCTCAGCCCCTCCCCAGTATCATGCTGTTGTCTGACCTCCCCCTCAGTCTCACCCTCTCGTCTCACCCCCCCCCCCCCCTAGTCTCACCCTCTCGTCTACCCCCCCCACCCCCCAGTCTCACCCATAGTCCCACCCTCTCCCCCAGTCTCACGCTGTCGTCTCCCCCCCCCCCCCCAGTCTCATGCTGTCGTCTCCCCCCCCACCCCCCCAGTCTCACCGTCGCTCACCCCCCCCCCCCCCCAGTCTCACCTGTCGTCTAGTCCCCCCCCGTCTCACCCCCCCCACCCCCACCCCCGTCTCACGCTGTCGTCTCCCCCCCCCCCCCCCCCCCCCCCCCCACCCCCCCCACGTCTCACCCTGTCGTCTCAGTCCCCCCACCCCCCAGTCTCATGCTGTCATCTAACCCTAACCCCACCCCCACCCCCAGTCTCATGCTGTCGTCTCACCCCCCCCCCCCCCACCCCCCCCAGTCTCACCCTCTAGTCTCACCCCCCCCCCCCCCGTCTCACCCTGTCGTCTCAGCCCCCCCACCCCCCAGTCTCATGCTGTAATCTAACCCTAACCGCACCCCCACCCCCAGTCTCACCTTGTAGTCTCACCCCCCTGGCTGTCCGACCCTCCCGTCACACCCCCACACCCTCCTCACACAAGCTGACAGTCTGACGGTATCGAGTTGCCTTGGTTATTGTGTGCGCGAACAGTTGGCACTGTATCTCACCGCTTTGTACCAGGTTCTATTTCAAGACGGGAATCAGAGCTTTCTGTCCGCTTTTTCCACTACACACAATAGACTGCGGTCCGAAGCGTTTTTGCCTACTTTTATCTTAAGCTTTGAGTGGCTCCCGTAGTTTGATGAACTCATTTTATAAAGCATGAATCACTTTTTTCATTTTCACTTTCATTTTTGTCTGTTTTTTCTCTGACAGCGGACAGACTTCCTTCAAAGACCGGGCACTTTTCTGATGTTTTCATCCTTTTTCCTTCCCCTTTGACTTCTTTAGGTTTCTGTTCCAATTGCCCGTGGCGAGAGCCCCAATCTGATTAGATCATGTAACAGCTCGGTAACCAAGCGTACCGATGGGGCTCTTTGAACACTAGTGACACGTGTGCTTATCAGTATACGATGAGAAACAAAGCCTCCCCGCACCACCCCCCCCCCCTACCCTCAGCACTGACCCGCCCTACCCCGCCGCCACCCGCACCCAGCACTGCCCCACCCACCCCCAATTCCTACACCCTTCCCTGTTATCTCATTAGGTAAATTGCACCGAGAATCTCATTTTGTTTCGCCATTCGGGCGTCCATAGATCTGACGGTCGAGCGGCTGCCGGATACGGACGTGGTGACAGCGGGACGTGGTTCAATGCGCATCCGTCAAGACACCCGACTTCCTGTTAGTTCCCGACTGACTGTGTTCAAATTCATACCGACGTTCTACCGCAGTAGGAGGGAGGGGGGGGGGGGAATTCGCCGAGTCAGGAGTTTATAGTGAATTTAAAAAAAAGCCTATTGTCATCATTGATATCTGAGAATCTATTACAAGTAGGTCTTGTGTGGTGCAATGCTTGTTTGCACAAATTGATATTCCTTAAGAACATAAATGATAAAAATGGAGAGTCGCTGCAGCAGCAGGACAGTTTTGAATTACGTAAGTTGAGATGGAAATGTAAAATTTGCGATGAAATTATATACATAGCAATTAAGTTCCACATACGGCAAGAAATATTGAATTTACTCTCATATTCATTGAATCAAACGATCAAACTTCTATTTCCCTTGTGACAGAAAGGATCTTTGTTCGTTTAAAAAAATATGCTTTACAACGCAATTATTTTCAATGGGAAGCGATAAAAAAGAAGTTTGTTGATGAATAATTAGAATAACCATATATGTATGCGGAAATAAAACCCCAAAACACCATTAAGATCTACATCTGCTCATACAACTAAAAACGATTCGATTTGATTCAGTCAATGACTTCAGCAGCGTGGGAGTTGAAGTGTGCGCACTGGGCTTACATGTACTATGTAGGTCTACCAAACAGGAAATGAAGACGGCGCAGGCGCGGGGGAGCAGGAGGTGAACATTCTCAGGAACTACTGGCTCTTGCCACCTTTGAAGCTACCGCCCTCACCTTGCAGTTGCAAGTATGGGCTGCCGCCACACTACTGCCCACTTTATCACTGCCCCAACCCGGACAAGCCTCCTCTCCCTCCCAGCCCTCCTCAACCCACCCTGAGCAGCACCCCCTACCTCTGCACGACCCTGAGCAGCCCCGCTACCCCCTCCGTCCCGCTCCCCCTCCCTCTCCCCGCCTCATCACCAGTTGTTCCCGCCTTCATCTCCATCCTGAGCATCCCCCACCCCCACTACCCTCTCCCTCTCCTCCCCTCCCGGCCCCTACCCCATGCCTCTTCCTCCCCGCCCCCCATACCTCCCTCTCTCTCCGCCCTTCCCCTCCGCTCTACCCATCCCTCTCCCCGCCCCCTTCCCCATGCCTCTTACTCCTCTTCCCTCCCCTAGCCCCCCCTCTCCTCCCTCCCCCTCTCCCCCTCCCCGCCCCTTCCACATGCCTCTTACTCCTCTTCCCTCCCCTACCCCCCTCTCTCCTCCCTCCCCCTCCCCCCTCGTCCTCTCCCTCTCACGGCCCCCTTCCCCATGCCTCTTACTCCTCTTCCCTCCTCCTACCTCCCACTCTCTCCCCCCTCCCGTACCCCCCTCTACCCCCTCCTATCCCCGCCCCTTCCCCAGTTTCTCCCGCCTCCTGCTCCCTTCCGAGCATCTCGTCCTCCATCTCCCGGTCCCTGAGCTACTCCCGCCCCGCCCAGTCCTGACCCCAAGCCGAGGCTACTACAACCCCTACTACTACTATGCAGCGAGCTACTCACACCCACCCACCTACACACCCGGATTACTACGCTGGCCGCGAGTATAGCTCCACAGCCCGGCCTCACTGAGCAACTCGCCTACATACCACCTGACGTAAGAACACTTCTTCATTGCGCCTAAGCCCGATTGAGGCACGCAGTAAACATGGGCGAGTAGAGACCCTCGTCTACCAATGTTGTCAGTAAACAGCTTCTCCACAGCAGCTAGCTCACTCCTAACGGGCGCAGTCAGGTTTATTCCTACGCCTGCCTCTACAGCATGAACAGCTGCCAGACACACACATTCCCCCTCGGGTATGCTTGAGTAGGGGTTTTAATGAGGAACTCACCTTCACCGATAAACAGGACCAGCACGACGCCTAGCGGCAGGGCCAACTGTATCCACTTCCTCCCAGAGGCCATTGCGGCGGGCGCGCAGTGCGATACTCAACTTCCGGTCGGAATCACTAAGGAGATACGGTTCCGTGTCTTTTTTATGAGTATCGTTCTCTCCTTACGCAGTGAGGGTGGTGAGCGCCTCTGGCGGTGGAGCTTGGGTTATGTGGGCTCTGCTGCGAGTATGTATATAAATATTTTATAATCCGAGACCAGGCTGCTCAAGGCCTACCCGCACCGCAGTGTTGCAACTGCCAACTCCCGCCAACAATCGTACGACTCACACCTGACCCTACTTCCTTTGTTGATCCCAAACCAGCACACTCACCACTCACTCCACGCGCCCGCTGCTAATAAAGCCTCTTGTGTTGTTGTTGTTAATTTTCTTTTCTGGGTGTGGGGTTGAGCGCCGCCTCTGCCGCTTTCCTAATTCGTTAAGCTGGGCTCCTGTTACCTTTACATACAACTGTCATGGTGCTGACTATGGGATCGCCAGCCCCCGGGCGCTCCACGCGGCCGACTCGGGGGGTTTGTTCACTCTCGATTTAAAACCGGCGGGATGAGTTGCTTGCGTCCGGGCTCGCGTTGGTTCACTATCCCCAAACACGCGGGCTCCAACTGTTGCTCTTGTCCAACACAGGTTACATACACCTATTCATTATAATAGCTATGTACACAGGTATATATTACAAACACGGTGTTGAGTAGCTCACACTCACAGCTGCTCACACTTTCTCACAACTGTTACAATTTCTCACCACTGCTCACAACTACGTCCAAATGCTCACGACTACGTCCAACTACTCACAACTACTTCCATCTAGTCACAACTACTCACAACTGCTCACAACTGCTCACGACAGCTCACAACTGCTCAGCACTGCCCAACATAACTTGTGGGTCAACTCCAGCTGAGGGTCGGCTGAAGGGTGGGCAGCTCCAACCTGCTCCTCCCCCTCCAGGTATCGTCCCATTCACGAGCAGCTCGCATATGTAAGAGACCGGGGTTGTGAGCGAGAACCAGTCGCCGTGAGCTAATCAGCTCATCCGTCTTGCTCGCCTATGGAGATGGCAGTCGGTCTTCCGTTTTCGCACCAGATTTAAGCTCCGGGAAATTATCAGCCAACTCCCCGCCGGCCCCTATTTTGGTGTAAGTTTCTAGCCTCGTGCGAATTGTGTTGTACTTGTAGAGCCGAGATCGGTGCTGCATTCCGACCGTAAGAAACACGTAGGATCCACGATTTAGAGCTGAATCAAGTGGTACTCCATAGGCACTCTCCGAGCACTCAGAAGGGGCGCTCCCGGACCGATAACACAGTGAGTGGCAATCAGGGCAGGCACTCAGTCTCTAGCGGCTGGAAGTCTAGCGCGTCACTCCGCACTATGCGCGCCTGTACCCGGAGGTGCGTGCATGTGGGTAAGCAATGCCACCTCTTGTAGGAACATCTCGCCACTGGTACCTCCGTGCTCTGGTCTGGCGGCAATGGGAGAGTCGGTGCAGTTTGTTGTGGGGGCGGTATTTTAGGGCGAGGTGAAGGGGATGGTGGGTGGGTGCAGAGCCCTGGCCCGACAAGCAGCCACCCAGCTAGATGCCCCGGATGCACGCGGTTGGGTGCGGGAGGCGGGGCGGTGTGAATGGGTGGAAGCTGGCTGCGTGAGTTGCTTGGGGGCTCCACCAGGTGAGCTGCTCGCCCCGCAGACGGTGGGGGTGAAGGGAGGTATGTGGATGGTGAGCAAGGTGGGTAGGTATCCGGCGGGGGAGGGCAGGGTGTGTGTTGGAAGGGAGTATGTGTAAGGAGGTACACTGAGGCCTGCCGTGAGTGGCGAGTGAGGGCAGGGGGCGACTGGAGTTGGCGGAGGGCTCTGCTATTGCCACTCGCCTACTGCCAGGACTGCCAGCCTTGCATGTACCACAACCCTTAGCATTCCCGCCCGGTAAGCGCTCCTCCTCTCCCTCTCGCGGTGAGTCTGGCTTACTCTCGTGACCGCAGCGCCGTGCCCCGGAGCGGGTGCAAGCTACAACCTATCCCGCCCGCCTCCACCTGCTGCTGCTGCCCCGGCCGTGGAAGTGTGAGTGCGGCGGGAAGTGGAGAGTGGGGCAGTGTGTTATCGTGGGTTTGTAGATGCGCTTCTCTGTAGCAGTAGCTTCTAACACCGCTTGCCCGCCTGCCTGCCCGCCTGCTCTTAGCCGCCTGCTGCCCGCCGCCGTCACGGACTGACTGACTAACACGGAGGGGCTCGCTCGGCTTCAAAGCGCGCCATGTCACGCACAGTCAGCGGAAGGAGAGGCACAGCGCTCCGCAGGGCCCGGGGGCGCGTGTGCGCGTGCGCCCGGCTCTGTCCTGGCCGCCGGCCCACGTGGGCGCGACCAAAACATCAACACGCGCCGAGCACGTGTGTCCGAACCCCGGCAGCGCACGCGCCACGTTCAGTCCATAGCCCCAGTTCGATATGTCTCAAGTCTCAGGCTGCACCACCCACTTACAATTAACCCGGGGATGCGCTTCGTACACACACTCCTCCGTCTCCTCCTGGTGCCAGTACGCTTTCTCTACCGACTGCTCCGACTTACTCCTGATCCTGGCCTTTCTCCTGGTACAATGCAGGGGTAACTGGAGACCCGGGGTTTCAACACCGCCAGACCCTCAGTGAGGCCCGTGAGGGGACAGGAGGCAACACGCTGGGCCGGTCGATAGCGCCAAGTCAGGTCCTCGGCACGCGGCTGGAAGGGTGGTGGCCCGGGGGTGCGGTGAGGGACATGCCGGGTGGGGTTCACTTGTAGGCGGGACCCAAGGCCCCCGAAGGGTATGTAGTGTAGCGCGTGAGTATGTGATCTCCCGAGGGGACACCTGGTGGCTTCTGCCGGCTGCTACACCCCGACGCTAGGCTACTTAGTCCTGGACTGAAGACGCGGCACGCAGGACTGGGAGTCCCTCGGTGGCGCAACAGCAGACGCCGCCCACACCGCTCCGGTTTCACGTCGGGGGCCAATGCGGAGTGAGCTGTGGCGTAGGCGGCCGGCGCTTCTTCGTCCCCCTCAGCCGGCGTGAGCTGCTGGGCAGTGACTGGTTCCAACTTCTGCCGCCAGGCTCACTACCAGTGGCGTATGACGTGCAGGGTGGGGGTGGAGTGGGTGGGGGTAGAAGGTGGGAGAGGGGAGCTTGGAGTCACACACATAGCCATAACGGCCTCTACCAGCACTGTCACTGTCAATGTCGCTGTCACTGTCACTGTCACTGGCACTGTCACTGTCACTGTCAGGGAGGCTGTAGTAGGTACCCGGAGACGGGTGTACTAGTCTGGCGCTGGGGAACACCCGCCGGAAACTGCAACACCATGTTTATCACAAGCCTGTTATTGTAATAATCTGTGACCGTGAAAAGATATCATTTAAGTCTGATTACGGGTATCTGCGAAGGCTTGGCAGCAGTGTTAGCATGTTTGTTGGCAATGTGATATGGGGTCCACCGCCAGCAGAGGTGTGTTGTGTGGGTCGGTATTGGTGGATGTTGGTGGAGGTGTGGTTGGGTGTGGGTGGGTTTTGGTGGAGGTGTGGGTGGGGAATGGCTCAGGTTGTTGGATGAGGGTGTGCGTGGGGGGGGGGGGGGGTGGGGGGGGGGGATCGGGCAGGGTGCCAATCACGCAGTTCTATGGGAGGTGAACACACAATTGCTGCTCGAGTCCACGATTAGGGGGAAACAAGACCAGTCGACGTGGAGTGTACGGTGGACCTTGTGGTGTTTTCAATGAAGCCGCAGTGTTCAGTGTTCCATGGCATGAGCTGCAACGGCCTGGTGTGTAAATTTGGTATCAATTATGGTCAGCGTATATTTATACATATATATACATATATTATAGACATATATACATAAATATACTTATATATACACATTGTATGCATATATACACATATAGGTAAATACCAATATACATGTATATGTACATATGAAGATTTCAGGTGAAAAAACCTATAAACGCCAATCCAAAAATTTAGATAAACATTGGAATCAAACCTTCAAAAAGTTATTTCTTTTATATTCCTACTTCTTTGTTCATTGCTCCATAACTATGTGATCATAAGAAAAGTGGAATTAGTGAGAATGTAAATTATTTTCAGGTAAACCTCTTTTATTTAATCTACATTTTTCAATTGGCGTTTACACGAATTTGCACCTGAACTCTTCATATACATATACATATATCTTTATATACATAATTACATGTATACATGTTTACATGTATGTACATATGTGCACATGGGCTGCACATATGTACAGCATGTACACATATGTGTTATGTGCACTTATGTAGATATACACATATACACATATACACATATTCACATATATACATCATCATCATCATGCTGTCGTTCGCGATGCGACAAAGACTGGTTTCATTACTTTACTGCCGCTCTCCCATTTTTGTGTGGTTGTACATTTCATGAAAGCTGCCTGCAAAAGTGTTGAAGTGCTGCTGGATTTTGCAAGTTACCAGCGGCACTCTCTCGGGGAGCAAATAGAGGTTTCACACCGGCAAGAACATGTCAAGACAGGCGCAAAACTATTTGTCCCTGCAGTGGCTGGTTGGGAGATGTTGGGAGTTCCATACATCAACCACTCTTAATGCTGCCACAGTGACATGGTTTTCTGTTTTGGGTTTGCTTCCTTAGCCTTCGGTTCTGTCAAGAACCTGTACCACAAGGCAGTGGTTTACAACTCTGCAAGGCAAGGGCGTCAAACTCCCTGAGGTATTCCTATACCTGCAATACCTGCATACACATATACACATATACACATATACACATATACACATATACACATATACACACATACACATATACAACAACTGGAGGCGGTAGTGACCAGACACAGCTGGTATGATGGTGGCCAGGAGCCACTCACAGGTAGCACCATAGTGGCAGAAGCAGGAACTAACTCTATGACAGTAGGATAGTAGGTAATAACTAATAATATATGGAAGACAACTCATAAGTGGTAGTGTCCTTATTTATATTCCCATAATAGATTATAGAGCACATATATATATATATATATATATATATACATTCTACTCTGTATATAAGGGACACCCATAGTACTGGAGCAAGATGCCATTATAGAGGAAGATTCGTTATAGGCAGAGACTGACTGACGGAATGGGTTGGAACCAATGGTTTTCTTGTATACTTGACTGACTAGGACGGTCCTTACTTGGGGTTAATGACAGAGAATATTGATCAAATATGTGAAAAAATAGCTTGTTGTCCACATAAGACAGTTGTCCGTTAGACACAGAGGCAATGCTATTATTAATAGTATAAAATTAAACCATTGGGGTTGCATTCAATTGTGAGGAAACGGCAAAAACACATGGTACAGATGTTAGAATAACCATATGGCATGTTGTTAGTGACATAGAATATTGATCAAATAGGTGAAAAAACAGCTCAGTGTCTGCATTAGACACAGAGGCAATACTATTATTGTATTAAATTAAAGGGGTGCTGTGATGGGACCAGCACCTTTTGCCATTATTGACTGAGATTCTTTATTGACAGAAGCCGTTATTGACAGAGTAGACTGTATATATATTCAGAGAATGTAAAGGAGACTTATGTTCGATACAGTTGAAGGATAAGTTATGTTTTACCGAAGACTTATTTTCCTCATTGATGATACTTCGGCTCCGTCTGACCTGCAGACCACGCACTGTTGTCCCATGTGCCTGTTTATATGGGTATGAATCAAATAAGAAGAAATGTTCGTTAAAATGTTATAGTGGCTTCTTAATCAGCAATATCAATACACTAAATAAATAGAGTATATGAATACAGTAATAGGAATACAATAACAGTCGATGTGCGTAGATTTAGACCTAAGTATCTGTCGATTATATTTGCCTAAACGGGATCACTATTCTCCCTCTACTCTTATTTGTGTAAATAACGAAATACCTGAATACAAAATAATCGACCGGACAGTGTAATGATAGCTTCATAAACAGCAACATAAATGTGCAATGGTTCCAATAGACCCATACTTCAGATATTTGCTTATTTAGCAGAATTGCTCAAATTTGAAGGGATACCTTGTTACTTAAACTTAAACCGATGAAAACATCAAATCTTTCAAAACCAAAACAATATGCTACATTTGATTGTACATATCTAATGTAGATACTGATGCATTTATTCAGCATGTGTTGTCACATAGAAGAGAATGCTGAGTCAATTTAATAGAACATGTTACTGCTGAAGCCTATGGTGTCCAAGATTTTGGCATGCTTGCCAAAACTAATTTTAACTGTTTGCACGTCAAATATCTCAAAGCTAGACATTTAAAATGAAAGTTACTTCAAACTAAAGTAAAGTAGATTATAACAACCAATTTAATATATTCATCATAACAAAATCAAAGAAACTCCAAACAATTGGACTATGCAACATTAAGCGAACGATATGTTATCCTTATCTTGCATTTAACATCATGTCATTTAATATACAACTTCAATCCTTCATATTCATTTTCAAATCGAGCATATTTTGTAGTTCTAACAATAACATATGTACAAATACTCATGTCTTTATATACACTAAATGGAGCAAAAAACAAAGATGACGGAATTACCACCAGACAGAAGGGTTGTTGATTGGCTGGGGTTTTACGTCCTGGCAACATCTGAGGTCATATCAGGACGAGCATAATACATAAGGGAACAGGCTTACCCGGTAGTATATAGCATGGTACTCTGGCTCTACAACTGGCTTAGTAGGTTGATAATGATCGAGAGCTGGCATATGCCTTTTGGAAAACAAAGTTTTGATTGGCTTGATCATGAAATAACAACATTATACCATTGTCGCTGTGCGCATGCCCGCGGGCTGCGAGCCATTAACCATTCCCCCTGGCGGCCTTCTCGGGAAGTATTATATGCTTGGCATACCCAACATGATATATGAATTAATATATTCATGCACATAATGGAGTGTGCTTCCAGAATATTGTTAAAAGGAGTTACGTGTATGTACAGGCAATCTCCTGTCCAGCGGACAGAAACGACGATTGGTTCCTGATCACCTGACCTGTGACCAAGAGTAGATATTGATGGTGATAAGTCCCTTATTCCACGTAATAATTACAGGGTGATAGTGGCACTTCCATCCATCACGGACCCACCCCCACCTCCGCCCTCAGTGCACGCCACCATGTTTCACTCTCTCTCATATATATTGGAAGAAATTATATATATTCAGATGACTATGTGATGCAGTGTGGTGTATGGTGCATGGTGAATATATATATATATATATTATATATATATATATATATATATGTATATAATATGTACATATACATATATATATATATATAATGGTGCATGGTGCATATATATATTTATATATATATATATATATATATATATATATATATGCACCATGTCACTGAATCACATTACACCTCGTACCATAAGCCACACTGCATCACATAGTCATCTGAATATTGATCATGATCATATTACAGCCTGTAATATATACAATACACACGCAAAGGCAATCATGGCCATGTCATATTTAGTACATATATACACATATATATATAAATAAAGAGAGAGTTACTGCCGGATAAATGAAGGCATACAAGACAAGTGCATCAGGCTTTTCTCTTTGCCAACATGTGAGACAGTTACCCATAGGTAGTCAGTGTCGACAGCACCCTCCAGGTTTTAGTGGTAATTACATCACGCACTAAGAATCAAGCATTGGTTTTTACTTTGAAGTAGTACTCATATCCAAGTATTATTAGAATATCTCCTCTACTAAAACCATGCATACAACTATCTGAAGAGGAATCTTACTACTTCCTCCACATCCACAAAGTGGTTTTTGATGACAGGGGTAATAAACTAACATCATGGAAGTTCATGCTAAATATGAAAAGGGCCTGATTCCTTTTGCAGGCTGTAATATGAACATGACAACCTTCAGATGACTATACATCACACAGTGTGGTGATTACTACGAGATGCACGGTCGTCGACAGCTTGTGATTGGTTGGTTGTGAAAAGTTATGGCTGCTGTGGTGGTGGTGGTGGGGGGGGGGGGAGTTCGTGAAACAAACAAACAAAAGTGAAAAATCTATGGCATATAACAGCCCCACCCACTCAGACCTGGAGTCACGGGATCCACTCAGCCTCAGGCCGGCTACAGCTCAGGTACAGCGGGGCGGTGGGCGATGTATTCCACTCGGTGTAAGATGAGTAGGGAATGGCAGGATTGTCAGTGTGCCCACTTGGGGTCGGCGCAACGGGTGCGTGGGGGAGTGGAGGAGTGGGGGAGGGGAGGAGTGGGGGAGTGGAGGAGTGGGAGAGTGGGAGAGTGGGAGAGTGGGAGAGTGAGAGAGTGGGTGAGTGGGTGAGTGGGGGAGTGGGTGATTGGGTGAGTGGGAGAGTGGGGGAATGGGGGAGTGGGGGAGTGGGGGAGTGGGGGGTGGGGGAGTGGGGGAGTGGGGGAGTGGGGGAGTGGGGGAGTGGGGGAGTGGGGGAGTGGGGGAGTGGGAGAGTGGGGGAGTGGGAGAGTGGGAGAGTGGGATAGTGGGAGAGTGGGAGAGTGGGAGAGAGGATGACAGTGGGAGAGTGGGAGAGTGGGGGAGTGGGGGAGTGGGGGAGTGGGGGAGTGGGATTAAGCATTTATTCCTAGATAGACGGGATATTAGTAAAGTTAATAGAACCTATCATTGCTGCAATCATGTCTAGCATGTCGGTGTGCAGACCAAGATCATGTTGCATGTCTTTATGTCGCTAGTAATTTTAAATCAAAGTTACCCCAAACTACAGTAATGTAGCTGAAAACAATCAACTAAAGGAATTTCTTTTTGAATTTTTGTTCCCAATATTTTTCAAATTGTTCATTTTTTCCAAATCTGGTAGAATTTGAAAACCATTGGATAATGCAACTTTAATATACCGACTTCCTACCGCAGGGAGAAGGGGGATTTAGTTCCCCTAGAAGTGGAATACAATGATAATGATATAATCGTGGATACGCTGTATTCATTGTATTCACACACTAAAACCAGTGCCTATATACGCACATAACTTGAACCCATATACACAGGCCATGCATGTTTTGTTTACGGTTGCCTGTACTTGAACCAACGCAAGACAAGTACAGTATATAAGTGGCATTTATTCTTACTAATTACTTGTTACAGTTAAGTCATGAAGTCTGTGATTGTTAAAGTTCGAGGATCCCAGGCACTAACCCCATAATATAACATCTAGTTGGGTGGGTGGGACGGTAAATCTGAACTAGAGAAACATGTCCTTCCAATCGAAATGCTCTGGTCAAAGTGTCTAGAATGATACTGCGTCATAGCTCGTTACGGAGAATTACAGCAGATGGCGCCTCAGTCGGAAAAAACATTATTAGTTCAAAAGGACACTGTAGATGGCGCCAGTAGTCGTGTCCATAGTTACGGGATGTACATTCTCATGGGTTCAATTACCCATGTTGAAAGCAAAATGGACCATTGTGTTGTCCTTCTCAGATGTTACGGGTATCACTGGGTATGTGTGAATGATAGCGGATATATAGTAAGCAATAAGGCCACCAATGGTAATGCCTGGGCCGGGGGCCGGGGGCGGCGGTTGAGGCGTTTGTTTGTAATGGGATGAAGTGAAGAAAGCAAAGTCCAGAGCAGAGCCGTCTGAGTTCACACTAGACATGGTTCTACTGTGCTGCTCGACAGCCTGCTCATCATTTGGACACGCCTGCAGCCCGCCAGTCGGCCGGAAGTCGGATGTGTGTGCGCACCCATCAACCCGGTTAGCGGGGGCCTCCTCTCGGGTTTGACCTCCAGGCTCATTCGAGTCTAACTGACCTTAAGCTACTGGTGTACAACTTCGCAAGGTAGGGAAGGGAAGGGCATGTAGCCATGCAACGCCAACCCCACGTGATGTCTGTAGTCCTAGCTTGAGCCCGGTCTAACAGTGGTCCAACACCAGCGCAACACTGGCCTGACACTGGTTCGACACTGGTCCGACACCGGTCTGACACTGACCTGACACTGAACTGACACTGGCCCGAAACTGGCCTGACACAGGCCAAACACTGGTCCGACACCAGCCTAAAACTGGTCTGACACCGGCCAAACACCAGACACCACTGGCCTGATACTGGTCTGACACCGGCCTGACACCGGTTTGATATTGGTATGACACTGGTTTGACACTAACCTGACACTGGTACGACCCCAGTTTGACACTAGTCTAACACTATAACCTGACACTGGTCCGACGCAGAGGCCTGACACTGGTCCGACGTTGACCTGACACTGCTCGGACACTGGTCTGACACCGGCCTAACACCAGGCCAACACTGGCCTGCTAATAGTAATAGTCTCACATCAGCCTAACACTGGTCCGACACTGTCCTGACTTTGGTCTGACACTGGCCTTATTCCGGTCCAACAACAACGCAAGATCGGGGCGACCCAACTAAATTCTGGTCGGATCCCGGTTCAATACTGGACGTCCATGGGCACCGATCTTACTTGAGTCTGTTCCAATATTAAATCTGCATAGTCCGATCAAACCCAACCCAATTATCTAGATTTGATTTTACAAATCTGACTTAGATACTGATGCACTTATTGAGCATTTGTTTCTGTGTAGAAGGCAATAATGAGTCAATTTAACAGAACCTGTTACTGCAGAAGTCTTTGTTGTCAGAGTTTTGGCAAGCTTGCCAAAACTAATTTTCTATGTTTGCACTCAAAATATCTCAAAAGTTTACCATTTAAAATAAAAGTAACTTTGAACTAATGTAAAGTAGATACTCGTGATTGATCTAATATATTTATCTCAGAAAAAATACAGAAATTCAAAACCATCGGACTATGCAACTTTAACATCGGCCTGACATTGGAACCCAATTCAACTCTGGTGCTACCATGTTCCGACACTTGCTTAAGAACATCGGAGGCTCAGACTCTGAGCAGACACCGGTCTGACACCGGCTTCACACGAGCCTGACACCGGCATGACATTGGCCCGACACCGGCCCGAGACGTCGGGCCAACATCGGCATCGGACCGACATCTGGCCAACACCGAAACCAGAACTGTGCGATCAGTAAAACCCAACCCACCCTGGCACCCGGTCCAGCCAAACCTGGGCTGAACCTGCACCACCCACCAATAGGTAACGACGTGTGAAGTAGCGATGACAGCTTTGTCTTCATCTCAGGAACAGTGCGTCTTACTATACCTCCGGCCTCACACTTTGCACCAGGTTCTGTTGGTTGTTGGAGTTTTACGTCCTGGCAACATCTAAGGTAATATCAGGACGGGTACCGACTTGTGGCAGTGTGTACTCATGGCGACTATATATTTATATATATGAAGAGTTCAGGCGCAAAACCATCTAAACGCCAATAAAAAATGTAGTTTAAATAATAAAATGTTACAAGAAAATAATTTTAATTTCCCCAAATTCACCTGTTTATATGATCACATGGTTATGGAGCAATGAACAAAACAGTAGGAATATAACACAATTAACATTTTGAAGGTTTGATTCAGATGGTTATCTTCATTTTTGGATTGGCGTTTACATGGTTTTGCGCCTGAACTCTTCATATAGCATTTCATGGAAATATCTAGATGATTGGTTGCTTTACTGTCGTAAAAGATGTAATGATTTGTGAAAGGATGCATGGTTAATAAGCGTTTGGGTCAAATGGGAACTAGTTTACAAATCCTTTCTTAATATGCGTTGATTTGTTTTATTGAAATGTTTAAATGAAATAAAAATTCATTTTCACTTTGTGTGCTATAAACACAGGGGTGATATAAAAGCAGGTATTGATTAACTGCAGTATGCACGCACAACAGTTTCCCTTTACGGTTGCCCCACAGCGAGGCTACACCGCAAGCTACATTGTATGATATTCTACTCAGTCATATTATCCTGACACTGATCCAATCAGTCATTGCCCTATACGGGTTGTGCCAAGCACCAGACCTGGTAGCCACATCATGTCTTTCTGCTGCGATTGCACTCCTGATCTCCTCATGAAACACTAATAGTAATATCACTAGAACTAGTATGCGTTATTTTTAAATGATAGAAGTCCATATACATTTGCAAATGTATACATATCTTAGATGAGACATCAAAGTTAAATTCCTTTTATGAAATGGTTCCATAGAAGGAAATTTAGGGACGGAAATACTAAACTGACAGAAGAATGTTTGTCCAATGTTCCAAGCCTATTTGTCAGTTTCATATTTCCCTAATATTGATTATTACTTAACTAATGTTTTCTACTTTCAGTAAGCCCGAACGGAGACATGTTTACTCGCCCGATGCCAATTTTTGAACGTGATTGTTGAAATAGAAATTGACAGCTAATTAAAATACTTCTACTTTTCAAAGCTTAGCCAATGTGTTCAGTAGACTCTAAAATTAAATGTATTATCAGGTTGATCAAATATTTAGTAAGTAAAGTGTCACCTTTCAACTATTATTCGTCTCTTCAACTTCATCCATCTTGCTTAGAAGAAAGTCCACATGGACCCTTTAGAAAACAGTTAAAACTGGCCTGAGCAAAATAATTACTAATGGAAATGTTGGTGGTCAAAGTTAATATCAGATGTGATGGACTGGGCAGGTCGGCCGGATATTGAGATGAATTCTATCGTATCATAGGACCCGCCTTGTCAACATCATGTACTCAGCCGTGTGCAATAATTGTGCAATAATTTCGAAATATAACACTTAATAACCAATATACAATAACCAATATAGAGCAGCTATGGCATCTCAATAAGCATCGGCCAAACAGCAAACACCGTCCACGGATTGGTGGAGAGGCCGGTTCTTTAAGGTCCCACCCCGCCCATCGCTGCCTCGCCCCGCCCCGCCCGCCCTGTCCCGCCCGCCCCGCCCTGCCCCGCTCTACCCTGCCCCGCCCCGTTTCCCCATCTCCAACAAATCTATCCTTGTACCGTCGCTATCCGACTTGTCCCACCGCGCCCCACATCGCCCCACCCTGCCTGGCCCCGGCCCCGGCGCCCCTTGCCCGTCCCTGACCCCGGCCCCACCCGCGAGTCCCCAACCCCAGTCCCACCCGCCCGGTCCCAGCCCCCGCTCGGCCCCGCCCCGCCCAACCCTGTCCCCGCCCTGCCCATCCTCGTCCGCCCGGCCCATCCCTGCCCATCCCTGCCCAGCCCCGTCCGCCCCGCCCACCTGACTCCAACCAGACTATCCCCGCACCGTCTGTACCGGCCTCGTCCCCCACCTCCCAACACAAACACCGCCCCCGGTCCCCCCCCCCCCCCCCCCCCCCACACACACCTACTCATGCGGTGAGATCGCGGTGTAGGCAACCACTTAGGCGCCACCTGCTGTAGTGGTCACCGGAACCAGTTCATGTCTTTGAGCCGTTACTTTGTGTCCGGGCCCGGGGACCCGACGCCCGGGGCAGTGTGCGCCTTTTCATATTCGCCCCGGGACTTTGAGCCAGGCTCGTCGTCCCGCCGCCGGCCCCCCGCCCGCCAATAAGCCGTCTCAAGTACCCTCACTGCCCGCGGCGCTCCGGGCCCCGCCTGGCGAGCTGCTGAGCTGCTCGGCAATGCCTGGGATGACCGGAACCAGCGCCGGTTAGTTGATGTATGGCACATCGGGCACGGTGCGTGGGAGATGTGTGTGTGTGTGGGGGGGGGGGGGGGGTGAGGGTAGAGTGTCCGCGGAGGGCGGGTGATGGCTGAATATTGGTGTGAGATGTGAAAGTGGTGGGTGGTGAGAAGTCTTGTCGGGGGGGGGGGGTGCTACCTTCTACTCAGAGCAGCTCGGACTGTTGGGGAGGGTGAGCTTCGACTTGTTATGCTGTGATCATGACGTGAGGACCGCCAAGAGAGCTGACCATTGACTCGGTGCCATCCTCCCGACACCATATTCCTCTCATTCACTCTCGCCCTTTCTGCTATCACTCGCACTTCCCGAGCAGCTCAGAGTTGCTCGGCGATTCATAATAGCTTCTCACTAGCCGGTTGCTCCAAATGTGCTGCCATAGTCCAGTCTCCATAGAATAACATTACGTGTACTGGCTGGTCACCATCGGGGCTATCCACGGCTATACAGCGGATGAAACAAAGAGGGGCTGTCAGGGCTGGTATGAGGAGATTCCCCCGGCGTGTGAGAATCCCCCCCCCCACCCCAGGAGTGTGAGCAGCCCCCCCCTTGCGTGTGAGCAGCTCCCCCAGGCGTGTGAGGAGGTCCCTCCAGCATGTGAGCAGGTACCCCGGCGTGTGAGCAGGTCCACCCAGCGTGTGAGCAGGTACCCCATGCGTGTGAGCAGGTCCCCCTGGCACGTGAGTAGGTTCCTCCGGCGTGTGAGCAGGTCCCCCTGGCACGTGAGTAGGTCCCCCTGGCGTGTGAGCAGGTCCCCCCGGCGTGTGAGCAGGTCCCCCTGGCACGTGAGTAGGTTCCCCCGGCGTGTGAGCAGGTCCCCCTGGCGTGTGAGCAGGTCCCCCCGCCGTGTGAGCAGGTCCCCCCGGCGTGTGAGCAGGTCTCCCCGGCGTGTGACCAGGTCTCCCCCCCCCCCCCCCCCCCCCCCCCGGCGTGACATTCGGCGGTGGCCGGCCGCAGCTTCATTCGCAAATGGAGTGATAAACACACTTATCCTTCTGGGAGAAAAACACGCAAGTGAAGCCGCCAGCCACCACCGCGCCCACTCTCAGTCTCACCCTCCCTGTCTCACCCCCAGCACCACAACCCTCACACCCACACCCCGACCCTCACCGCCACCCGGCACCCAACTTCTTATCACAGCAGACTCATGGCGGCCTGCACACTCTACACAAATAGCAAACACAGCGTAAAGTATTCCGATATTCAGCATAGGGGGGAATGCAAATGTTCTATTACTGATCGGTGTAGGTGACCAGATGCATGTATATATATACATATATATATATATATATATATATATATATATATATATATGTATGGGTTGGTGGTACCTGAGTGGGATATAACTAGACATAGTGGTGCTGGCAGGTTTGGATGTGAGTGCACTCAGGGGCTACCACCTCTGCTGGGATAGGGATCACCACACTCAAAGGTCAAGGTTGGTGGTGGCCATGAGGCCATACAGCTTGTGGTGGTGGGCAGACCACTGCTATCCATGCGGACCAGGAATGCTGGATCCCTATTGGTAATAAACCAGAGGGCTGGACTCTCTCTTCTTCTTTACACTTCATACTCTTCCTTTCTCTTGGCTGGGGCTGGGGCTGGAGCTGGGGTTGGGACTGGAAGTGGGGCTGGGGCTGGGGTGGAAGTGGGATGGGGCTGGGGCTGGGGCTAGGGCTGGGGCTGGCACAGGGTTGGGGATGGGGCTGGGAACGGTGGTGGGGCTGGGAGTGGTATTGGGATTGTGACTGGGATTGTGACTGGGACTGGGAACGGGGGTAGGGCTGGATATCGGGCTAGAGTTTGGTGGGTATTGGCGGTGGGGAGTAGGGTGTGAGTGTTGGTGGTTCTGAGACAGGGATGGGGTGTGGAATGGGAGTGGTAGTGGTGAGTGGCAGTGGTGAATGTGAGTGTGGGTGTCAGGTGGTGGTGGAGGAGGAGGAGGAGGAGGAGGGTCTGCACAATGGAGACATCTGCTAGGGCTGCGGCCACATTGTGCGTGAGGGCTAGGCCGGGATCAATGCCGCTGCCTCCATCCTTCCGGGTGATAGATCGCAGGCGCCGGCCGTCAGTCCGGGCCGTGCGGCCTTGTTTAGCAGATATCCAACCTGATGTGTTAACACGGCCAGTGGTGTCGGGCATGCCGATGCTGCGCTGACATCACATGGATATGAGCGCCTGTAATACCCCTGTCACACTACGATGTAATGCGGTAGCATAGGCCGATGTAGGTGAAATTTGGCCATAACGTCGAGATACGTTACTCGTTCGTTAAGCCTACATCGAGAAACATCAAATTACGTTGAGATACAGTGAAACATGTCAAGTTTTTGGACATACCCAAACCTTTGTACAAAGCTTGATGTAAGGCCATTACGTTGGGTTACATGATTCATATACCTCAAAATGGAGTTTTTAACCACCCATCAACTCGGATAGCGATACCATTATATGATCTCCTACATCCCAAATGTGCAATCGGCCATCGACAGCTTTTATATTAACCCTACCCCATATGCTACCTGTCTTCTTCACTCCCTCCTGTACATTGGAAGAAACAATCAGATTATCAGCATTGGTATCAATGTGCACAAAATGTTTGCCGCTCCTCTCAACTCGAATGTCAAACACACCACCATCTCCATTGTCATTCATGTCACCTATGTCCTCATCAAAGTCAATAAGTGTATATCCATCATACACTGTGCTGCTGCTCTCAGCCATAATGTTGGTTGGTGTATACCTGTCATTCAATGTGTTGCTGCTCCTACTCACACTGTGTATGAGCCTCTGGGCACTAACCAGAGCAGAGTCCTCCCAAATGTTGCTAGCCCCCAGCTGGCTAGCTAACAGTTCAGCAACCTTCCTGTTGACAGTCTCCCTGTCAACCAACTCCCTGTCCAACACACCTGCCTTGGGCCACTGAGTCAGCTGGGCCCTAGCTTGCCCACTGACCCACTTACCTGCATGATGTGTGATCGAGGGTTCCTGCTCAGCTACCACAGAACTCACTTCCACCCGGTCGGTGAACTGTTCATGTCCAAGTCACTCCTTGTACTTATACCGCTTGTGCCCCTTTCCACCGCATTTAGAACAGGTGTGTTTGAACTTGCACTCGTCCTCCGGGCGGTCACATCCCCCATCCGAGTTCCAAGCATAGCAGGAGTGCCTTCCTGGTCTGGATGGCGATTTCTTTCTTGATCCTGCAGATGATCCGTAGCCCGTCTTCTTTTGCCTGCGGTTCTGGTCACTGTAGTGGGAGATGCTCTCGCTCTGGTATTTTGAAGAGAAAGCAGCAAATCTTATTGTCTCCGCTATCTTCCGAATCTCCAGATCATACTCCACATGTGCAAAGTCTTTCTAGTGGTCAACCCTAGCATGATTGGTAATGAACTTCACATGTTGTAGGAAGGCTTTATAGTCCTGCACGGACAGGTCCGCTATACTAAGGCACCAAGAAGCACTAGCATTAATCAGCTCATAGCAGTTGAGCTTCCTCACATCCTTTCCACCCAACGTGTGTTTTTTCAATGCCCACTTACTCCGTCTACGTCTAGAAGCACTGCTGTCACTCCTTGAGCATGTCATCCATTGTCATCATCTGGTGTCCCTCGATCTTCTCCTTGAATGGCCATAGTAAGAGTGACCGTCCTCTTCCCTGTCCTTCGTCTTCCACTCTGGCTGTGGTTCCTCAGGAATCGGTGTACTGAACTGTCTTGTCGCCCTGTCGTTCTGTCTCGTCCCGGGCCAGCGGACGACCGGATTTCCTTCTGTCTCTCTCTGCCTCCAAAGCCTGTAAACGGTCCTGCAGATCCTGTAACCGTAATTCTGCCTCCAACTTTGCGATCGTATCTCTCGTTGCCTCCTCCTTGTCATCCGTCGTTAATTCCGCCATTGCAGTTGTCAGTTGGCTCGAATCGTCCTTTGACTTAGTCGCCGCCATCTTAGTTGTACTCCTTGTAGGAACCGTAATCCATTCCTGATGATCCTCACAAGGTTCCCCGTCGTCCTTCTTATGATTAAATCCGCAGTCGCTACAGTAGTGTAGCGGCATCACCTCTCAGTTGTCCACTGCGGCAAACGTCTCCTGTTTGCCTAGCGGAGTAGAATCATCTCTGAAGTTGTAATGTCATGTAGTTCCGCCTGCCTTAGTACACCTACTCTGACTACCCCTGAATCGTTATACCCCTGTCACACTACGACGTAACGAGCCAACGTGAGCCTAACGTGATCATTTTTCGTCATTACGTTGCCGTACGTTGGGTTACGTTATGATGACGTCATAATGACGTTAGAGTGACGTCGAGCTACGTCATGTTACGTTGTGTTACGTCGGCGCGCGTCGAGGTTTTGAACCTGTTCAAAACTTTCGACGTATCTCGACGTGACGCCGTCACGTCGGGATGACGTGACAATGACGTTAGGTAGACGTTCCACGATCGCTATAGCAGCGTAAATGACGTTAGAGTCACGTTATGTCACGTCAGACCGACGGCCTGGGTGGGAGCAACGTGTGGGCCGCGTTTTGCACGTTACGGTCACGTCACGGTCACGTTACGGTCACGTTACGGTCACATTACGGTCACGTTACGGTCACGTTACGGTCACGGTTACGGTCACGTTACGGTCACGTTACGGTCACGTTACGGTCAGGTTACGGTCACGTTACGGTCACGTTACGGTCACGTTACGGTCACGTTACGGTCACATTACGGTCACGTTATGGTCACGTTACGGTCATGTTACGGTCACGTCAACTACGCGGCATTCACGTCCACAATTTGCATATTACGCCGATAACTTCGACGTGATATCATTATTTTCACGTTGTGGTTACGCTGACGTAGTCACGTCGTAGTGTGACAGGGGCATTAGGTAATGGCAGGCAATACGACAATCCAGGCAAACAACACCAACACGTGCCATCGTCCGTTTGCCCTTGCATAACGGTTAGGCAGTCGCTGAGTAAACAAAACCTGCCAAAGCAAAAAACAGGAGGCAAGTGACAATTCAAACAGCTCGAGAACCGTTGAACGTCGCTGGGCCCGGCATGTCCGCAGCAAGGCGGCCGGACGATGGTGGTTGGATAATAAAACTTGAGTACAATAGAAAAATAAATAGATTATATATAATATATATATGTTATTTATCTCTTTTGTTATGTACTTTAATTATATTCTCATAATGCCCATTTAACGTGTATACTATTTACTGCCAACACACTGGATATAACAAAATCCAGTATTTAATAACAGATTTCTATTGCTAGTGTAATATGATTACCCACATTCGCTGTAGCAGTGTGACTAATATGCATTAATTTTGTGTAACTTGGATGACAGAGCCAACTGCAACTGTGCTGTATAGCTATCCTTCTTATCCACTCACCAGAGATTCTCAACTGTCAGGCCTATGGTTGATCTAATTTACCAGCTAAAAATGGGCTATATAATGGTTATATGCGAGTACAAAGAGGACTGGCTATCAAAACAGTGTATTATTCTGCTTCCCTTCATCCCAACATGATCTATTCCGCAGATTACGTACTGCTGATCCCACAGTCAATATTACTGGCGGTCCAGTGTACCACTTCCGGTCAGTCCGGACAAAAAAAGACCAATAAATATAAATGTCCACTGAAGGCAACCGATCGGAGTTCCGGAAGTGGCCGGTGGTGGGAGTATCAGTGGCGCCATCTGTAGACTTAATTATACCCGACCTATCGCCTTCCATCATTTCCCAATGCCCACCGAACGAGCCTCCTAATATTTGCGTAACCACCTTAGTAAAATAATACACAGACATATATATATATATATATATATATATATATGTGATGTATAACGAATTATGCAAGTATAAAGATATGTAGGGGTTAATTATTACTTTATTTGTTATACTCCGTAAGACAAACACTGTACAGGTGGCTCCACCTACCCTCCTCACCTCCACCGGATGTAGACCAGTGTCAGTCGCACCGGAGGATTTTTTCTCGATGTATCTATATATATATATATATATATACATATATATATATATCTTCAGTCTAAGCGAGCCTGAAGGTGAGGAGATTGAACCGAGTGCACCCAGGTCTCGGATATGCTCCTACCTCATTGGCTACCGACAATCAATTAGCCTGGAGGGTGCAAGATGGCCACATGGCAAGCCAGACGCCAGACAAATAGCAAACAGGCAGCAGACAATTTCTCACTACTATGTTTTAATTCAGTTGTTAAAGCTGCACAGTCCAATAACAGCATCAACATTTCAAAACCAAAACAATCGTCTAAATTTGATCCACCATATCTACTAACATAGATACTGATGCATAATTATGTATTCTTGTTGCCCCATATAGAAGGGATGTGCAGCCAATTTAATAGAAACTGTTACTGCTGAAGTCTATGGTGTAAGAGTTTTGGCACTTCAACTCCCTCTAAAGTTAGCTATTTAAAGTAAGAATTACTTCAAACTAAAGTAAGATAGATTATGACCATCAACCTAATATTATTAGGCATTTTCTGTATTAGTAATACATTTATCTCAGAAAATGCCAGGTTCAAATCAATGGCGATATATTATTATGTGATTTCTAGTAATGTGATAGGCATGCAACTACATAATATTGGTTGGATAGACTAAGAGATACTCATATCATTTATTACAATGCAAGTTAACGCCAAGCCTTATAAATAAAGAATCTAAGATACTAATTAAATAAGAAGGCCACCCACTCGCCCATTTGATATCTCACTGCTAGTGCTACCTTTGTTACTACCGTCCTGATATGACATTAGATGTTGCCAGGACGTAACACTCCAACAACCAACCAGCCTTTGCTACTATCTTCATCTCTATGTCAAAATAACAACAAAGTTATGTGGTTTGGACGAAGTGTTATTGCAAAACTTTCCCCATCATCAAGGGTATACAGCTCGTCGATATAACCCGCGTTTCCTTGGTGACATTAACCCCGATAGTCGTTAACCCACATGTGCTAAACCGTCCACCCGCCCTTTTCTAGTCTCTGACAACCTTCTAACAGGTGCTGCTTTTATATTTGTATTCCCAACATCCAAGACATAAGTTCATTGGGAGGAATCATTAAGCTTTTCTTCAGCCTCCGAGAGTTACCCTCTATGTTTAGCACAGATTATCTGTATAGTTGTTTTGTGTGTGATTAATTTATTTAACCTGCTCATAACAGATAAGTGTGTTAACACTTGTTTTCCCCGCTGGGCAGCACTAGTCCAATTTGATTCAAATATTTAGAATTTTGTTTTAGTGATCTCAAAATTTAGCTATTTCAAATGAAAGTTATCTCAACCTTCCCCCCCCTTTTTTTTGTGTGATGAATTTAATAACGGAGTGTGGATTTACATCCAGACCTCATATATTCGAGCAACTTTACTTAATGGTGAAAAAAGGTCAGTGGTCCTTTTTGGAAAAGAGCGACCAGACTGCATGGCCGAATGAGTTGAGCGTCCGTCTCATGTTTTGGGTGATCGGGGGAGCCAAAGCCATGTGTTCAAACCCTGGTCGAGTCAAACCAATGACTTTAAAATTGACACTTGTCGCTTCCTAGCCAGGCGCTCGGCATTATTAGGATAGGGCAAGGACTGGTTGGCTCAGTGTCAGGATAATGTGACTGAGTGAGATATCAGGTCATGGTGCTGACAGCCTGGTCTCCCAGTGGGGCAGCACTATAAACTCGCCATGAGTGTGCACTTTCAGAAGTCCGTATTCATCCTGATTGGCCTTAGATGTTGCTAGGACGTAACAAACTATTGGAAAAGACAAATACTATTTCCTTTATTTATTTTATAGACAGAAAGTAAACGTTAAAAGTGTGAGTACATTTCACAGTGCGTAGGGCTGACAGGACACTGTGTGGATAACGGCAGTCCTGATCAGGATCTAAGACCAGCACCCACACGTGTACTGCAAGAACTGGGGCACTTCAAGAGTCTCTGCCGGATATCAATGATATATGTGCTCCGGTATCTGCTGCCATAATTAGAGACTGAGCGCCTGGAGAGCTTCTGTGAAACTATATATTTGTCTGATCAGGAAGGAGGGTAGGACTGTATATCTGAAGTCTGTGCTGAAGCAAAGTATCGATAAAACACTGGTGCCAAAATACTTTCAACAAACATTACACAGAGATGGAGTATAGAAGAGTGTACAACGGGTGTCTCGATGTTCTGTATAAGGCAGTATAAATAACAACAATATAATTAGTTAAAGTTGCATAGTCCGATGGAAGCATCACATTTTCAAAACCAAAGCACTGTCCTAGATTCTACATACCTAACTTAAATACCGGTGCACTTATTAAGCATTTGGTGCTGCATATACAGGTGTAAATACTGTAATAATTCAATTTGCTAGAACCTGTTACTACCTATGCTGTCAGAGTTTTGGTGTGTTTCCCAAAATGAATTTGTCATATTTGGACTTAAAATATCTAAAATGTTAGCCATTTTAAATAACAGCTTCTTCAAACTAAAGTAAGATAACTATATCATGTTGATCATTATAAGCTATCTCAGAACGTGACAAGCCATCGAACTACGCAACTCTAAACCCATCATAAAAGCCTACTTTTTGCGTTATGACCTGCCAAATTTTAAACATCTACATGAATACTCGATATTTAAATCAATATCTCACTGTGCAATTTGCGAAGTGTTTTATAAAAAAAAAGAGCATGTTGATATGAAGCGCCTGATTTATATGAAACACATGGCTGTGTATTTACCCAGAAAGCTAAGCGGTTCGTTGTGATCTCAGCAGCGTTGTGTGAGGTTTGTTAGTACATCGGTTGCAATAGCGCAAACTATCAGGATTTGTACTGCAATCTGTCATGGGTATGGCATACTACCCTGCATGGGTTAGTTGCTTCAGTGTTTGGTATAATGTATGTGTGTGTAGGGGGGGGGGGGGGGCTGTGGCGCCATAGCTAAAATTGCCACTCGCCACTGGAGTGTGAACATAGCTTCTTTATCCCCTCTACAGGGACGTAGCCAGGATGTCGGTCGCGTGTTTTGGGGGCTGAGGATGAATTCAAAACATTTTTCTTCTTTTTCCTTTATCTTTCACTTTCTCTTTCCTTTTCCTTCTCTTTTTTTCGTTTTTTTTTTTTTTTGGGGGGGGGGGGGGGGGGAGGTCAGCATCCTCCAGAGCTCCCCTAGCTATCCCCATGCTCTACTCATCTAGTAGAATGCGCGCATGCGCTGCTGACACAGGATGCAGTATTACACCTGTCGCAAACAACCTGATTAGGGTCCCCAATATGTCCCGTTGTTTATTCCACTGATGGCGCTACCAGCATTACAAAACAGTCTTAGCATTGAAAACAGGTTGTGGGCCTAGTGTGAAAATAATTTATTTTCAGTTTTTTTAAATACTACCATTTATCATATACACAATTTGGCGGGGGGGGGGGGTCTCAGATGACATTATAATCACATGAAAGTTTGGTTTAACTGTACCAGAAGTGGCCTGGGATCCGAAAATCTTGTTTGGATTAACCAATAATTTGGATTAACCAACTTTGGTTTAGCCAACTTTTGTATATGATAAATGGTAGTATTTTGCCAGGCTGCTGAAAAAAGTGTGGATTAACCGATCATTTGGTTATCCGAGCTTGTTTTAAAGGGGGTATACTGTACATATATACCAGACGGGATTGCCGAATAAGTTGAGCGTCCGCCTCCCGTTTTGCGAGATTGTGGGAATCAAACCCTGGTCGTGTCGAACCAATGACTTAAACATTGATACTTGTTGCTTCTTAGCCAGGCACCCAGCATTATTAGGATCGCAAAAGGACTGGTTGGCTCAATGTTAGGATAATGTGACTGAGTGGGATATCAGGTTATGGTACTGGTGGCCTGGTCTCCCAGTGGGGCAGCACTATAACATTGCCATGACTGTGCACTGTCGATATAGGGCAGTGATTGATCTATGGAGGTGGTCGGTTCGAGCGGGTTTACTGTATGTAATCATATATTCATAAACAGTGAATCTGAGCTTCTTAACCTTTAGGTAAATACGTTGGCTAACCTTGACGTTTCTTATTTATACACTGCCTTGTCTTTGATCATTTGTCACTCACCCAGGCTCACAACATACTCACACCATTCTCTATTGTTCTTTAATATAAGGCAACCTACTAAAATTACTGATTTGGACATGCTGCTGAGGCTCGAAACTGTGATCTCTCATTAAGATGTTTATATTGTTAATTTTCTTTAATAGAATAATAGTAAATGTGTCTGTTCCATAAGAAAATGTGTGTGCTCCATAAGCAGGTGGTAACTAGTAAACTTACGGCTTTGGACATGCTGCTGAGGCTTGAAACTATGATCTCACATGATGATTTTATACTGTTAATTTTATGTAATAGAATAATAGCAAATGTGTCTGTTCCATAAGAAAATCAGCTAGCATAAGAGTTATGATTGATGCATGGTAGGCATTGCATTTGTCGGGTGTTCGTGACCTATCGATCACTGGCTGCAGAACTGCAGCATTGTTCGTGATGCTCAGCAACACGGGTAATTTGGCATTCGATCGCCGCCATAGCTCTACAGTCTTAAGCATAATACAGGTGCTGCCACCTAGCTACTTTCGCCGGTGGTTCTTTCTGACTTATACGCCAGCGCCGTCTGGTTTCTTCTTTGATACGTAAATACTTCGAGAATGCTGGCTCTGCCTGTCCGACCTGCCCTCTGCGGTCGTTAGCTCGAACTAGCGGACTAACTGGCTATATAAGGCCCGTCTCAGCGGCAGAGAGCTCACTTCGACACGGCCACAGGAGGACACTGGCTGGCTCTGAACTGGAGAGGAGGCACACCAATATGCCATCAGCGAAGAAAACGGCCAAGCGGGCGGCCACCGCCCACCCCAAAACCCCGGACCCGGCAAAGAAGAAAACCCGGTCCAAGGCTAAAAAACTACATGCTGTAGCAGACGTGGCCGGCTCCCCGGCGACACAGACCCGTTCAAGCTGCCCCGTGGCGCGGCGCAGGTCCCCCGACAACAGAAATGCCGTGGCCGGGGCCAGTCCCCCGGCGGACAATCCACCTGACGTTGCGAATCTCATCGAAGGCCTGCAGCTAAAAATCACGCAGATGGTGGATGGCGTGAACAAGCGCATAGACGGCATCGTCGCGGACAAACACGACGTAAGGAGCCAACGGTCCGCGACGCCTCGGTCCTCCCGCCACGATGACGCTCCGCGCCCCCGCGGCGTAGCAGACAGCCCGCGTGGAAGTGAACGAACCCGGCATCACGACTCCCCGCGCCGCCGATCTATATCATCGGACGGTTCTCAGAGACATACTAGCCTTCACCGCCATGAACGACGAAGGGGTGAATGCATCGTTAGGGACCCCACGGCTTACAGGGAAGGCACGCCCCGCAGCTACGACAGACTAAGCTACAGCTGCGACACGATCGACCGTCAACACCTCTGCGGTCGTTAGCTCGAACTAGCGGACTAACTGGCTATATAAGGCCCGTCTCAGCGGCAGAGAGCTCACTTCGACACGGCCACAGGAGGACACTGGCTGGCTCTGAACTGCCATCCCGCCCACCCCTGCTAAAAGACTATATAGGGCATAGGGTTAAAAGCTTGTTGACCTCTTTGTGCATAACTCATTGATTACCTCACTGTGCTTATTCTACGGAACTTAATTGTGCTTACTAAAATTGACATGTGCTTACTACTTGACTCATTATCGAAGAAAAATAAATCCAACTTTAAACTCATATGCGGTGTCGGTGTCTAATTGAATAAACGGGGCCGTTAAAACGGCCCGTTTTTGGTAGTTTTTGTGTTTTTCTTTTTTCTCTCCTTTCTTCCTCATCTTCTTCTGTAGGAGGTGGTGGAGGGTTCTTCGTGGAGTCAGTGCAGTGGTCGCCTGGTGCGGCGGTGGCTCGGTGGTGGCAACACGTTCTTGGGGCCCACTGTCCTGTACCTCTGTCCCCGGTGATCGAAGTGGGAACCGGTGTCATCGGCAACAGTGGCATGGACGGCGTGTTGGTCCTCCAGGCCCTGTCGCAGGATGTTTTTGGTGGGTGTCACATTTTTAGTGTCCACTGCCCCAGCACCCACTCCATCGGTGATCGAAGCGGGAACCGATGTTGTGGGCGCGGGGGGGTTGAGGCTGTGACACTCGGTATATCCGGGACCACAAGGGGCTCCCAGTGTCGGTGCAGTGGCCGCGACCTCATGGGGCTCTCAGAGTGGGTGGGTTTTAGTGGGTTGTGGGTTTTTTTTATGTGTGGTTTTTTGTTGCTGTTTTTGTGGTTGGGACCTCACAGCGCTCTCGGGGCTCCCTGATGGGCCCTAACGGGGCTCCATGACTGGACCTCATAGGGCTCCCTGATGGAATCTCACGGGGCTCCCTGATGGGACTTCATGGGCTCCCTCACGGACCTCACGGGGCTCCCCGAAGGGACCTCGCGGGCCTCCATGAGGCCCCATCAGGGGCCCCCGTGAGGTCCCGTCAGGCTTGAAGAGACGTTCTTTGTAGTTGTTATTGTTGGTATTGGGTGTTGCGTGTTGGGTGTTGGTGGTGTTGGTGGTGTCGGGTAGGGCTGGGTGGAGGCAGGGTGGTTGTGTTGGGGCGGCCCTCAGAGCCTCCGCCTCCAGCCGTGAGTTCATGGTCACTGGTTTAGGGTTACCAGAAGCCGCGTGCAGAGTGGTTATGATGCATGGAAGGCGGGGGAGGCACTGTCGGTACCGCCTCATGAATCAAGCTGTCGGACTGAACCCTCATGAATCAACCTGCCCCGGCTCATCTACGTGACACAGACTTTATTCAATGAATAATCTATATTTATTTTTTTAAACTAACCATTAAAGACTCAGCAACTTCGAGAAACGGAGCTGGTGTCCAATTAGAATAGGACGATGTGAGCACGATTAATCAAAGTAGGTGTCGTGTGTGCTTATGATGCCATTGGAGGGTGGGCGTGGATTGTGACCAGCTGCTGCGTGATGGCCGGAAGTTTTCGTATTGGGCACCATGTGAAAGCAAAGTGCAAGCATGCGCATCACAGTTTCCTTTCCAACTACATCCGGGCGATAATAGGCGCGCCACATAAAAATACTAACACTTTATAAATGACGATTGATTCAACAGCAACGCCGTCATTTCTATGATTGTTCCTCAACGTAGAGTAAAAGAATTTAGTACATAGCCCAACCAGGAGTGCCAAAAACAGAGGCACAAATCAACTCCCTGTAATTTGCTGTCCACTGTTTGTTTGTTTGTTTGTGTGTTGGCGGAGCAGACGGGGATCAAATACCGTGAGTAGCCTAACGTGGGGCGGTCAGATGGGATCTGATCGCTGCAGTAACTGGAGGTGGATGAACCAACCGTGCGTGAATCCGGCCCGGATAAAACACCCAAGTACTACATACAAGAAGCGGAAAAAACGGATCCCGAAGCACACCGCCACCCGCCACACACAGCACTCCCCGTACACCGACACCCGGTCCCCCCCCCCCCCCCCCGCACACTGCCACCCGCCACATCCCTCCCACCTGCACACCGACACCTGCCACACACCGCGCACACCGACACCCGCCACACACCCCCGCACACCGACACCGGCACCCCCCACCCCCCGCACACCAACACCTGCCACCCCCCCTCTGCACACCGGCACCCGGCACCCTCCACCCCCCCACCCCCCCGCACACCACCCCCCCAATCCCCGCACACTGACACCCGCCACCACCAACCCGGCACATTCGACACCCACCACACACCGCACACACCGACACCTGCCACACTCCTCCCCCCACACCGACACCCGCCACACCCCCCTCCCCACACAACGACACCGGCCACCCCCCCCCCCCCCCGCACACCGACACCGGCCACCCTCCCTGCACACCGGCACCCGCCACCCTCCACCCCCACCTGCACACCGCCCCCCCCCCCCCCCACCCCCCCCCCCCCCCCTACCCCCATCCCCGCACACCGACACCCGCCACCCCCCCTCCCTCCCCGCACACCCCCACCCACATACCGCCCCCCCATCCCCGCACACCGACACCCGCCACCACCACCCCCGCACACCGCCACCCGCCACCACCCCCCCCCCCCCCCCCCCCCCGCCCACCGACACCCGCCACACACACACACACCCCTCCCTGCACACACCCCCCCCCCCCCGCACACCGACACCCACCACACCCCCCACACACCGGCACCCGGCACCCTCCACCCCCACCTGCACACCGGCCCCCCATCCCTGCACACCCCGTCACCCTTCACACCCCCCCCCCCCCCCCCCCCCCAACCCAACCCCAACCCCAACCCAACCCCAACCCCAACCCCCCAACCCCAACCCCGCACGCCGACACCCGACACACCCTCCACCCTGCCCGCCCAATGCGGTGGTGGTGTGGAGGGTGGTGGGTGGAGGAAGGTGGTGTGGAGGGTGGTAGTGTGGAGGGTGGTGGTGTGGAGGTGGTGGTGTGGAGGGTGGTGGGGTGAGCGGTGGTGGGTGTTCGGTTGGAAGGGTAGTAGGTTGGAGGGTTGGAGGTTTGGAGGGGGAGGGTTGGAGGGTTGGAGGGTTGGAGTAGTGGAGGAGTGGAGGGGTGAGGGTTGGAGAGTTGGAGGAGTGGATGGATGGGTGGAGGGGTGGACAGGTGGAGTGGTGAGTGTAAAGTACGAGTCGACACTTCGAGTTCCAGTTAGTGACTGACGTTTATTCTATCCACAGTTTCCTAGGCAACCTACCAGTCGCAGCTGGTTCCCTCGTGTACCCGGTTGACCCATATATCTTACATCTCCCTTTCATCAGAATTCATGGACTACAACAACTCCCCACATACAATAAATATGATAAATACAATAACTTACATCATGCAACAAATCTAATAAATTACAACAGATGATAAATACAATAAATATCGACTACCTCCCCCCATAAATGTTAACAGTCCAAGAGCATTTATTTGATAACGGTAGAGATACGTGTGAGTCTCCATTAACACAGGAATATCCATTGATACAAGAAACAACATCTTACACGCCTACAATAACTTTATAACTATTAACAACTCGAACAACTTTAAGTTTTGATGACAGTATGCGATAACAAGTGATAATATGTAACTTTAGCTGACATGCACAATGTAATTACTCTAATAAATATTGATTTTCTGTACACTTGATTATAGCGTTCAGTATAATGTTGTATTATTTATGTTTTAATTATTGAAGTTACTTAAACATTATCTTATTTTATGTTCTAACATCTCGTGATACAACACGTGGTTAATTTAATTTAATTGCTGGGTATATACACATCAGTATACATCAATTTCGGTGTGGTGTGAAATCCATTCCAGATTTTATTCGTTTTGTAAACCTTGAATGATTAGCATTGACTTATCTTCTATAGTTAATATGCACTGTACTTAAATAACATGTTCAAACTTGACCAATTGTCTATTGACACCACCAGACATGCAAATGAGTGAACTTGGACTCAAAAACCCATTCTGTTAACCGGGCGAATATCCCGGCCGTATCTATTGGTATATGGAATTGTCTGTATATCCTTTGTCTTTGGGAGCTGGGTTTTTCATCAACATTTTTTGATTTAAACATGTGTCGGCGATTTCTTTTTATGAAATGATGTTGTTTATTTACAATAACGTAATCCCGTGGACCAGGTGTATTTGCCTTCACAACTTTACCAGATTGCCATTCGCCTCTGTGGTCCAGATAACGTACCCGTTCTCCTATTCCCAATAATTTGTGTTCCGGACCTGCACTTGTATCATAGTATCTTTTTTGTATTTGTTGTGAATGATGTATTTCGTTTCTCTTCGATAGTTGTGGCTGTGGCCTCAATTGTTTCTCCAAAATCGGAATTTTTGATCTGAGTGTTCGAGACATTAATAATTTAGCTGGAGAGGCACCCATGCCTTGCAAGGTTGTATTTCTGTAATTTAGCAAGGCAATGTTAATGTCTTTTTTGTCAAGCACTGATTTTTTAATCATACGTTTAATAGTTTGTACATATCTCTCAACCTGACCGTTACTTTGGGGGAACATTGGATTTGAAAAGACCGGAATAAATTCATATTCATTTGCAAAGCGCAAATACTCAGCACTACTGAATTGAGGTCCATTATCTGAAACTACGTATTTTGGTATCCCGTACCTACCAAATACCTGCCTCATAGCATCAATTATAGACATACTTGTTGTACTTGTCAACTCTATCACTTCTGGGAATTTTGTGTAGTAATCCACCAATAGCAAATATGTTGTGTGTTCAACATAGAACAGGTCCACCCCAATCTTATAGTACGGTATATCTATTACTTCATGGCTTATCAAAGGTTCAGCGGCTTGTTTATTTCGTAATCCCTGACATATTTGGCAGCGTGACACCATGTCTTCAATGTGATTACCTAACCCAGGCCAAAAAATGGTATCACGTGCCAATTGTTTACATCGTACCACACCCAGATGTGACTCGTGTACCCTGTTTAACATTTCTTTTTGTAGGGCTTTAGGGATAATAATGCGGTTATCTTTGAGTAAAATGTCGTCGTGTATTGTGATGTTAGATCTGTACGTAAAAAATGGTTTTATACTGGGGTGCAAACCCCTGTTATGTTTGGGCCACCCCTCTCTTGTTAATACTATAATTTTCTGTAAAGCGTTGTCTTTTGCCACCTCTGTTTTGATTCTGTTCATAATGTTATGCTCTATGTCCACTGCTGCCACTGTTATGTCGTTGTCGAATAAGTCATCAGGGCTCGTTAGTGTTGTGTGTGCCCGTGACAGTGTGTCTGCAAAAAACATTAGGGTGCCTTTAGTATGGACCACAGATATGTCGTAATTTTGCAAACGCATTCTCATACGCTGCATTCTTGCAGATAAGGTATGTATTGGTTTGTTCATAATTGCTACTAGAGGTTTGTGATCGGTCTCAACGGTTACAGTTTTCCCAAAAATATATTCATGAAATTTTTTACATCCGAAACAAATTGCTAGCAATTCCTTTTCTATTACAGCATAATTTGATTGCGTTTTATCCAAAGCCTTCGACGCCATGGCAACTGGCCTCTTTTCCTGAAATAATGTTGCTCCCAGCCCAGATTTGGAAGCGTCCACTTGTAAAACTATGTCCTGATTGGCATCATAATATTTCAGGATGGGGGCTGTAGTTAACAGATGCTTAAGTGTTTCAAATGCTTTTATTTGTTCTGTTTGCCAGTGCCATGCGATGTCTTTGCTTAGGATTACCCGTAAAGGTTTGGTTACTTCCGCCATGTTGGGTATAAACTTACTGATGTAACCAACCATCCCTAGAAACCGTTGTACAGCTTTTTTGTCCTGGGGTGTAGGCAAATCAATAATAGCCTGAATGCGGTTTTTGTTAGGTAACAGACCATTGGATGTTAACAAATGACCTACATAGTTAACTTGTGATTTGCATATTACAGATTTTTTAGGGGTAAGCTTCAAATTACATTTCCTGGCTCTTTCTAACACTGTTTTAAGTCGACTGTTATGTTCTTTAACATCTTTACCATAAACTAAAATGTCATCTGTTATCACATTAACACCTTCTAACCCTGACAGTATCCCATTCATTTCTTCTATAAATATGTCACCAGCTGTCTTTATCCCGAACGGTAAACGCGTATACCTGTACCTGCCCCATGGCGTGTTGAATGTGCACAAATGAGAGCTGGCCTCATCCAATTCAACCTGCCAATACCCGCTATTAGCATCTATCACTGAGAATACTGTGGCCCCATTCGTATTTGCAACTACCTCTTCAATAGTACGGGTTGGATAAGGGCCTCTTAAAATTGCTTTATTTAATTTGGTAGGATCTAAACAAATCCGTATCTTACCGGGTTTCCTCACAATAGTTATGGAACTGACCCAAGGGGTGGGTTCCGATTGTTTTACTATGACTCCTAATGCTAGCATTCTATCTAACTCATTGCGTACATCAAGGGTTATTGCATGGGGTATCCTCCTTGGGGCATCAACAATAGGGGTTACGGTGGTATCAATATGAATGTGAGCGTTAACTTTTATTTTCCCAAGACCCTGAAATACATCAGCATAGGTATTTACCAGTTCATCAGCACTTGATTCTTGGTCCATTACGTCTGATATGGAATCCACTCTCGTAATCAAATTCAGTTCGACACACGCACACTTTCCTAGAAGGGGGCTCCCTTCTTTTGTGACTTGGAATTTTAATGGATGACCACGGATTTCGATCCATGACTCCCCCATCGGCCGGATTCGCTGACCTGAATACGTCACGAGGTGACAACGTGATGGTGATAACGCCAACCCACCAATTTTGTCATAAACCTCTCTTGGAATGATGTTTGCCTGCGATCCCGTGTCCAGCTTGAACTTGATCACTTGGCCGTTTACTACGATATTGGCATACCATAGACTATCCTTATCTGCATCGTTGTCGTTCAGTGTACCCACGAACAGATCGTGTGTGACGTCATCTCCCTCGTCCCTACGTATCCACTGTATCGTGTCATCGTTTCGATCGACGCCCACTTCATTGACTACTGTACGTCGATTCGCATTACTTTTACACATTTTAATAAAATGTCCACTTCGTCCACAGGCAATGCATTGCTTGTCTTTTGCTGGGCATCGTCCTTGTAAGTGTTTGTATCCACAATTAAAACACTTCGGACCAGATAAACTGGAATGTGAAGACATTTGTTGTTGATGTGTCGTCCGTCTCCATGGCGCCGGCTGGCGCTGTGACGTCATGCCGTGATTTACTTTGGAAATCATATCGACATTTTCAGCTGACACATTATACGACACATCTGTTAACAACTCTGATCTGTGCTCACTCAACCGACACATATTAATGCACATATCCAATGACAAATTGTTAGTCTGCAATAAACGATCTCGGAGGTTTTTGCTTTTGATGCCACATACAAGTCTATCACATAATAATGAGTCCTCGAGAGCACCGTATTGACAAAAAGACACTCGATTTCGAAGCGTTCTGATGTACGTGTCCATTCCTTCGTTTGTCTGGTTGAGCGTATTAAACTGGTATCTGACCACCGTAATGTTCGTCTTACCTTCGCAATATTTTTTGAAAGCCGCAATTAAAATTTCTATCTTGTCCCGATCAGCTGTATTTATATCCAGTGTGCGATGTATCTTCTGTGCTTCAGCCCCTGCTACGTGTAAAAACACGCAGCACTGGACTTTCTCCGACTTGTTACTTACTCCGGCCGCTGTCGCATAAATCTTGTATGAATCAATCCATTGATACCAGTTCAGAGTGAGATTGCCCTCTAGGTTGAGTGGCATCGGGGGTTTTAATCCAGATAATGCCATAATCCCTGAAGGCAAGCCACATCTGACACCATGTAAAGTACGAGTCGACACTTCGAGTTCCAGTTAGTGACTGACGTTTATTCTATCCACAGTTTCCTAGGCAACCTACCAGTCGCAGCTGGTTCCCTCGTGTACCCGGTTGACCCATATATCTTACAGTGAGGGGTTGGAGGGGTGAGTTGAAGGGGAGATGGGGTTGTGATTGGGAGTGGGGGTACTATTGGATGGGGACTGGAGGTTGATGCTGGGTGTGTGGAGGCAGACCCGGTGGTGGTGGGAGGGGGGAGTGCCGGAGGGGACTGAGTCAGATGACGGTCAATGTGACTTCATTGAGGATCCTGACCGCCAACTCAGTGACAATAGGGCTGCTCTGGCCATCCTCTCCAGGATTTGATTTCCAAGTCATCCTGGAATGCACTTGCTCGGTTCTACCACCAGAACACAGATATCATCAATGCTGTTGGTCGCACAGACCCTGACACTGAGGTCTACCAGGCCCCAAATCGTCCCCATACCTGTCTTGAAACCACTACCATTTAACCACTAATTTTCATTAATGACTAAGAGGTAACCCCAACCACAGCCTAACTAATTCCATCCTCACTTCACTTCTTCCTCTGGCATTGGCGGACTTACTGTGCATACTGGTGAATCTGGAGGAACTGAAGTTTGGATCCTGGTTGAGTCAAACCAATGACTTATAAAATAGGTACCTGTTGCTGCTCAGCACTTGGCGTTATGAGGTCAAGGGTGTAAAACTACACCAACCACTCAGCCTCCCCTGACCCTCTCAGAGGACTGTGGTTGGGGTCTTAGGCTGCCTTTTTCCTTCCTTCCCCTCCCCCCTAGCCCCCACCCCCTCCACCCCAATTTCTCTGACCACTACCCATCAGATGGCAACTCCCGACCACATGGGACTGCTTTCAGCAGTGCGCATACAGTGCTGCAGATTTGCAGCCTTTAGCGCACCAATGCGACTGAAAACTTCCCAAAAAACAAAAAACATGCCGGTCAACATTGACTCCCGGGTTGCTGGGTGAATGAGATGTGGGGTGTGGGGTATCAACTTAGGGTGTTGGGTGGCGGTGGCGGTGAACGGGGCCGGAGAAAGGGAGGGGGGGGGGGGAATCCATGGGAGAGTACAATGCCCAGAGCCCCCCTCTGGCGGGCATGCGCAGAACTGCAGAGGGGAAAGCCTGAGGGAGGTGTCAAAAGAAACTGGGCCAAGTTATCAGCAACACCAGCGACGGTGGCGCCATCTATCAGGCAGCCATAGCGGCCGACAAAAATGATCGAATGTCTGAGACCTGAGAGGCGAGCCGGGCCAGAAAAGGAACCGTACCCCTCTCCCGCTCACACCCCCCACACACACACTCCACACACACACTCCACACACAGACACACACGTCCGGACAAGGAGCGCTGAGCGCTGTAAACGGAAAGCACCCGCCATGGTCGACGTCCCTTCATTAGAGTCCAGTAATGAAAAACGGTAATTGTCGAATAAGAAAACGGCAAAGATCCTTATCTCTGTCAGCCCCTCTCCCCCCTCGACACCCCCCCCCCGCCACACCCTCCGTCAACACCCCCCCCCCCGCGGCCATTTCAACTGCACTGCCATTGGTGGCCTGGGAAATAGGAGTGGGACGAGAAGCGGCTTGTGCTAGACGGATGACTATGTGGCTTAATGAACTTAGCACTGGCCATCGTAATGGCACTTCGGCAATTGCACTAATTTTCTCCCACAGCCCGGGTCGCGTTTTCTCACGTGGTTCGACGCGTTTTTATGCTTGTCCCAGGCGTTCACTGCTCAACATTAGGAGAAACCGCAAACGAACCGCAAACGAACCTCAGCCCTTGCGCTTTATAGTCGCAGAAGTGCTTTTTTAATGTTAAAAAGTCCAACAAGTTACACCAAACACATTTAAAAAAACAAACAGCACTGATGTTTCGTGTATCGCCGGAGAAAACACATCTCTAAATCGACCGACCATGAGACGGACTTTAAGTGGTCTAGTTAGGGAGGTGGTCGGTTTAGAGAATTAGAATATCCTTACAATGGTATTGTAGGGACCCATTTAGGGGAGTGGTCAATCTGTGGAGTTGGTCGGTTAGAGAGGTTTTAATGTACATGTATACCCTTTCACCAGCTGCCCGAGGCTTCGTTCCTGAAATCACCCGCTCAAATCGCCGCCCTAGCGGCGTCCAGGGGAACCAATTACAAGTCGTACCCTCAGCAGGGGTTCGCCATCCCGCCAGCTTTTCAAGCCTGCCTTTCTTGTTATAGTTGGATTTATTGTCTTGTTTGTCGTTGCTGGAAAGATGGTAGGTTATACTAATCTAATTTGGGAAATGGTATCAGCCGGCACCAGACTTGTGAGTAATGAGAGGGTGGGAGGAGGTGGTGGAGGCAGGGGCGGCCGCAACGCGCGAGGTGCAGGACGGGGTGAGTGGGCAGGGTAGTGGGTGAGTGGGGTGAGTTAGTGGGTGGGGTGAGCGGGCGGGGTGGTGGGTGAGTGGGGTGAGTTAGTGGGTGGGGTGAGCGGGCGGGGTGGTGGGTGAGTGGGGTGAGTTAGTGGGTGGGGTAAGCGGGCGGGGTGGTGGGTGAGTGGGGTGAGTTAGTGGGTGGGGTGAGCGGGCGGGGTGGTGGGTGAGTGGGGTGAGTTAGTGGGCGGGGTGAGCGGGCGGGGTGCGCGGGCGGGGTGCGCGGGGTGGGGTGGGGGCGAATGGGCGGGGTGGGTGGGGCGGGCAGGGTGGGTTGCGGGATTCATGGGCGGGGTTCGTGGGCGAGGTTCGTGGGCGGGGTGAGCGGGCTGGGTGAGCGGGCGGGGTGAGCGGGCAGGGTCGGGGGTGAGTGGGCGAGGTGGGTGGGCAGGATGGGCAGAGTGGGCAGGGTGGGCAGTGTTCGTGGGCGGGGTGGGTGGCGGGGTTCGTGGGCGGGGTTCGTGGGCGGGGTTCATGGGCGGGGTCCGTGGGCGGGGCCAGCGTGAAAAAGGGGTAAATTACAAAAGTACCGACCTTGTTATTGGTGGTGCCTGGTTAGGCAACAGAGCCTGGTACCGAGCTACTCGGTTGACTCTGATTCAATAGATAACCAAAGTATGTACTGAAATAGATATGTGTCAGAAGACTCTCCCAAATATAGGTAACTGATTTGTGACAGTGCGCACTCATGCCGACTTTATAGTGCTAGCCCACTGGGAAATCAGACCGCCAGCACCATATCCCACTTAGTCACATTATCCTGACACTGAGCCAACCAGTCCTTGTCCTATCCTAATAATGCTGAGTGCCAGGCTAGGATGCGACACATAGCAATTTTTAAGTATGGGGTTTGACTCGACCAGGATTCAAACCCAAAAACTCATGGGTTCGGATCTCCCGATCTCGACGGGTGCTCAACTCCTTCGGCCATCACGTCTGTTATACGAACGGTGATTTGACTGACAATATGTTGATTTGACTGACAATATGTTGAGTGCACTGAGGGCGGCATAGGAGACGAAGCAAACGAAGGTCGGTATAGGAGCTGCTGGCCGTGGAACACGGGGCTGAGGAGGATGGGTGGGGAGGAGAGGATGGGGGAGAGGCAAAGGGGGCGATGAAAGGGACGTGATAACGTAAAGGAGACAACAGGAAGGAGATTAGGTGGAGGGAGGAATAGGAGGGGGGTTAGGGCGTGGAGGGAGGCGTAGGGAAGGAGGTGGTGGGGGGAGACAAGGCGGGAGGCGCGTTGATAGGAAGTAATGCAAGCCTATGGGAGCCGCAGGGTGAGAGGCGGGATGAGGTATGTGGGGGGTGAGGGGGGGGGGGAGGAGCCAGGTGATGTGATGGAAGGCGATATGTGATCATGGAAATACGGATGCAGGAGGCGAGCTGAAAGGAGGAATGGGAACAAGGCGAGGTGTGACCATGGACACCGATACTGGAGGCGAGGGGACAGGAGGAATGGGGACAAGGTGAGGCGTGGGCATGGACACACAGAAACGGGAGGCGAGGTGCCAGGAGGAATGGGGACAAGGTGAGGTGTGACCATGGACACACAACGACAGGAGGCGAGGTGCCAGGAGGAATGGGGACAAGGCGAGGTGTGACCATGGCCACACGGAGACAGGAGGTGAGGTGCCAGGAGGAATGGGGACAAGGCGAGGTGTGACCATTGAAACACAGAGGCAGGAGGTGAGGTGCCAGGAGGAATGGGGACAAGGCAAGGTGTGACCATTGAAACACAGAGGCAGGAGGTGAGGTGCCAGGAGGAATGGGGACAAGGCGAGGTGTGACCATTGAAACACAGAGGCAGGAGGTGAGGTGCCAGGAGGAATGGGGACAAGGCAAGGTGTGACCATTGAAACACAGAGACAGGAGGTTAGGTGACAGGAGGAATGGGGACAAGGCGAGGTGTGACCATTGAAACACAGAGGCAGGAGGTGAGGTGCCAGGAGGAATGGGGACAAGGCGAGGTGTGACCATTGAAACACAGAGACAGGAGGTGAAGTGACAGGAGGAATGGGGACAAGGTGAGGTGTGACCATTGAAACACAGAGACAAGAGGCGAGGTGCCAGGAGGAATGGGGACAAGGTGAGGTGTGACCATTGAAACACAGAGACAAGAGGCGAGGTGCCAGGAGGAATGGGGACAAGGCGAGGTGTGACCATGGACACACAGTGGCACGAGGTGAGGTGACAGGAGGAATGGGGACAAGGCTAGGTGTGACCATGGACACACAGAGACAGGAGGTTAGGTGACAGGAGGAATGGGGACAAGGCCAGGTGTGACAATGGACACACAGTGACAGGAAGCGAGGTGCCAGGAGAGGTGTGACCATGGAAACACAGAGACAGGAGTCAGTATAGCCTTGTTGAGCAGTTAATGACTGAGAGAACATAATGACACTAACCACAACCTTTACGTACCACCTAACGGGATCGGCCATGAATAACATTCTGTAGCACGCATATATATCGTGCGGGCGCCCGCAAATACGGGATTTCATAAGGAGGCATGGGGACGCGTCCAGGTATGGGGACCAGATGGGGTGTTACCATGGAAACGTGGAGACAGGAAGCGAGGTGACAGGAGGAATGGGATCAATGCCAGGTGTGGGGACATGGTGAGGTGTGAACGGGCGGAGAGGGAGGGGAGGCGGGCAGAAGGGGAAGGTAGGGGAGGCTGCGTGCAATGGAATGCAGGATGCCTGGGGGGCACGAAGGAGAGCACAAGGAGGGGGCTTGTAGTAAGTGGAGAAGTAAGCAGTGTTGAAAGCATGGCAAACAGCTACAGGCGGGTGGGAAGCTGATCCAGTACAGACTCATGAAAGGATTATTGTGTGGAATGCGACTACACCGGAAAGGCATGGCAGATTATCTAAAATAACCTAAAATAATCAAATATAATCTAAAATAACCTAATATAATGTAAAATAATGTAAAATAATCTAATATAATCTAAAATAATCTAAAGTGATCTAAAATAATCTAAGATGATCTAAACTAATCTAAAGTAATCAAACATAATCTAAAGTAATCTACTGGAATCGAAAATAATCGAAAATAATCTAATATAGTCTGAAATAATCTAAAGTGGTCGAAAATAATCTAAGATAATCTAAAATAATCTAAAGTAATCAAAGGTAATCTAAAATAATCTAAAATAATCTAAAATAATCTAAAGTGATCTAAAATAATCTAAAGTGATCTAAAATAATCTAAAATAATCTAAAATAATCTAAAATAATTGAATATAATATAAAATAATCTAAGATATTATAAAATAATCAAAACTGATGTAAAATAATCTAAGATGATCTAAAATAATCTAAATAATGAAACGTAATCTAAAGGAATCTACTGTAATCGAAAATAATCGAAAATAAACTAATATAGTGTAAAATAATTTAAAGTGGCCGAAAATAATCTAAGATAATCTAAAACAATCTAAAATAATCTAAAGTGATCTAAAATAATCTAAAATAATCTAAAGTAAGCTAAAGTAATCTAAAATAATCTAAAATAATCTAATCTTTTCTAAAATAATCTAAAATAATCTAAAATAATCTAATATAATCTAAATAATCTAAAATAATCTAAAATAATCTGAAAATATCTAAAATAATGGGCATAACAGGAAATGAAGACCGAGAATGATAACGGACAGAGCAGAGAGCAAACTGTGAAATAGCGCTAAGCTAAGCAACTCGTCCGATACATGTGTGCTGAGAGGTACAAGGTTATGTCGATGCACAGATGGCATAGGGAGAAGAGCATCATTCTTCGTTTGAATAACAAGATTGGCAATAATAAATGGCTAGGTTTTCATCCATCTAGGAATGTAGATGCTGGGAAGGGAATCGGCCTACACCAGTTAGAGGTCGGTCGATGCCAGTTTCATGAAAACAGCTAGGATGTGCTAGAGTTACCGTGCTGTGTTTTGTTGTGTTTTTGTGTTTTTATGTGTTTTTTTGGTCGTCTCTGTTTCGCTTTTTTCTGTGTGTTGGTCTTTTTCTTGTTTCTTTTTTCCTTTTATGTGTGTGTTTTTGTGTGTGTTTTGTTTAATTTTGTTGTGTTTTTTTGGGGGGAAGATGTAATTTCGGTTGTCTACTTACTTCCCCTGTCCAGCAGTGCTTTCACAGTCATGGTTAGTGCTTCATTCCGACAGTGGGAATCGAGGCGTATTTTCCCAAGGAATATGATGGGCTTTAACTAAAACTGAGGTCAGCGGTGAAAGCGAGGAGACAAAGGCTGTGCTTGGTGGGTCGGAGAACGGGTGTGTGAGGATGTCAGAGTTTTGGCATGCTTGCCAACATTAATTTTGCATGGTTGCATTTCAAATATCTCAAAGGTCAGCCATTTAAAATAAAAGTTACTTCAATTTAAAGTACGGTAGATTACAATTTTTTGTTTGTTTGTCTGTTGTTGTTTTACACCCTAGCAACATCTAAGGTCATATCAGGACGGATACCGACTTGTGACTACGCACTCATATAGTGCTGCCCCACTTGGAGATCAGGCCGCCAGCACCATGACCTGATATCCCATCCAGTCACATTATCCTGACACTGAGCAAACCAGTCCTTGCCCTATCCTAATAATGCCCAGCATGAGGATAGGAAGTGAGAAGTATCAATTTTTAAGTTATTGGTTTGACTCGACCAGGGTTCGAACCCACGATCCCATGGGTTCGGATCCCCCGATCTCCCACAACAGGGGACGGACGCTCAACTCATTCGGCCATCCCGTCTGGTCGGTAGATTATAATGATCAACCTAATATCTTTATCGCAGAAGATGACAGCAGCTCAAAATCATCGAACTATGCAACTTTCCCAAATGCACACCTGACATCGGCGAATGACGTTATTAAACTCCGTTGACGGACAGGCGGGTGTGTGCTGCAAAGGGGACTGCACACAGCTGAGGTGCTGGTTCCGGAGACAGGAGGGTGTGTGGCCGCCTGGTGGGAAGATTAAGGAGGGGGCAGGGTGTGAGCAGGGAGGCAAGGGGGTGCTGGAATTAGGTGAAGGAAGTGGCACAACTACCTGACAGATTAGCATCATCATCATCATCATGCTGTCGGTCGCGATGCGACAAAGACTGCTTTCATTACCTGACTGCTGACAGATTGCTGACAGATTAGCAACTCTACATAATAATGCACAAAGTCACCGCAGCAGTCAGCCGCAAACGGGGCATTACTCATAATAGCTGCTTTGGTAGATCGTGGGATTCGAACCCATGGGTTCTAACCCTGGTTGAGTCAAACATAATGACTTAAAATTGATACTTGTCAATTCCTAGCGAGGGCCGATGCATTATTAGGATAGGGCAAGGACTGGTTGGCTTGGTGTCAGGATAATGTGACTGAACAGGATATCAAGTCATGGTGCTAGTGGCCTGCTCTCTCAGTGGGTCAGTACTATGATGTCACTGTGAGAGCACCCTGTCACAAGTGGGTGCCCGTTCTGATATGACCATATATGTTGCCAGGTCGTAAAACTCCAACAACCAACCAATTAACCCAATGACTGCTGTCAAATATGCACATTAAACACCGAAATAAATAATATTTATATAATGTAATTTATATATCACGAAATTGAACTGTGCATCGCTGCTTAAATTATTTATTTATACAAGTAGATACATAGATGTATGGACAGAGCTATTTACATGGACGCACTTATTTTAAATAGTAAATGTGTCCTTTTCTGATTAGTGTCAATCAAATTATCAGCGAATATTATGCCATGGATCTGTCTCTGTATATCCTGCGAATCCAATTGCTGTAGAAATCTAAGGAGATGCTCACACATGTTTATCGGATTACTTTTTGAGATAATCCCAAAACACCTTTAGTTGAATAGATCATTTATAACCAGCAAAAAGAGCACGGAAATGCTATTGTATCACCGTTTAGAAAACTATGCCAAACTGCCTGGATTTGAAGCTATTTATATATAATATATACATTACTGAGGCACAACGACATAATGACATGGCATCAGCCCTGATAAAACTATGACCAACGCCTCGATTTGTAACCATTTATATATACATTACGGTCTATTGAATGGCATCTATATATCACTACATTGGCTGACGTCACAGAAAGTTCTGGAATCCTTAACCAGCATCCCAACAAGGAGGGACTGCTGAACTGAGAATGTAATGATAAAACACATGGACATATTATTAACATACAACTACCATTGCTCAACCGAATGCGTGTTATTATCACGTGACTAGCTCTTTACTACTCAGTTGACAGTGAGTAGAGACTGTCGGGCGGGTGGGTGTCCCGCGAGGAGGGCTAGTCCACTTTAATTACAAACTGCTGACCAGGGAGTTTCAGTTTTGCTGAGTCGGCAGGATAACTGCGCTGACGGTGTGGTTAATTCTGTTTGTTAACGGAGGTCGTCATAATTGGCAGAGTCCATGGCACAAAGGCCGCTTGCTGTCCAGTCGGTCCCAGGCACTGCCTGATTGAACTAGTTATGGTACAACATAGCGTGACGTAGTGTGCACATATGCACGGTGGGACCAGCCGGTGGCTTCTGCCACTTATTACTGATATCATTATTATCAGGAACTTTCACGTAGGCAACCTTGACCAAAGATACGTAACCGGAATTATGAATGAGGTCACATGGTTCCAATCCTTTTTTGGGCTGATTTCTGATGTCGGCAAAGGAAAGGGGAAGGTGGCGGAGTGTGGGGGGGGGGGGGTAGGGGAGAAGGATGGTGGCTTATGGGGAATGGACAGAGGGAAGTGTAGAAGGTGTGGGGGAGGTGGAAGGAGGAGTGGATGAGGGGGTGGGGGTTGGAGGGGAGGTCGGATGTGGGGGGAGGGGTTGGGAAGGGAGGGGAGGAGGTAGTTTTATTTCTAAATAACATCTCCGGGGGCGATTTTTATTTATAATCGCTGCTCAGCAATTTTCTAGGGGAGACAGACATATTGCAGCACTGGCCCCATGGACCAGACGGGTGGGGTGGTTGACTGGGTATGAACCTCATTTCCCGTGGCTGCTACTGCTTAGCAATTCCCGACCAAAACACACATGTTTACACAGTTGATACAACTGACTATTTAGCCGTGTGCTCGCTATTACGAGAATGGGGTAAGGATAACTTGCATCACTATCTGGAAAATGTGACAGGTGATATGGTATCTCTGTGGAGCAGAACTGTTCTCTCGCATGTCAACACTCGTTTGGTCTCGATTCGTGGAGCAGATACTGGCAATAGTGTAGATCGGATAGACAATAGGAGATCTGTTTTGAATGGTCCGACCATATTAATGATTTGCGGAGTAGATATTGACAATGGTGCAGCCTGGTTTGTAAATCAGGTATAGAGGTTGTATTAACACAACACACAGGTAGGTGTCACGAGGTCTGGTGTACGAATTGTTCCTGAATCCTGATCCTCATAACAAAAGGTGTACAATATTGTCCATGTTGCCGGAAACATGCATAATTCACAAACGCTGACTACGGGCTTGATATGAGTAGCACCATAGATACCGTTCGTAGCGCGCGTCCCTATGTACAAAGTTAACTTCTGGTAGTAGATTCAAAGGCTTGTCCAGTCCTTACCTGGCCACCGTCGTCGACAGATTGATTGAGCAAGAGAGGAAATTGTTGATCGACAGTCATGCCTAAACACGGTAAAGTCAAAAGTGTAGTGTGACGATATTCACAGGCTTTGCTTGATTCGATGAATCGTTCCAGAGAGTCGAGTGGAACGAACACAGGATGTAAGATTGTTGGTCATACGGTGTCTTCGTCCCGGCTCGATCTGGCCGACCTGGAGCCTTCTTCACCGGTGCCATCAACGTCCAAGTGCAAAAGTGTCACATTGGAGGATTTTGCACTATTATTGGATACCAAGTTGGCAGAGTTGCAGACGCCTGTATTAGCCCATCTTCAAAATCTTGAATGCGCTCAAGATGGCGGTGAGGCTTTTATAGATAGGGTGTCGAGCATGCCGGAAGTGACTAATAGTGACGTCAGAGCAGCAGGGGATGTAACCATTATTGACACGTCAAGAGATTCGCCGATTCGCACGAGTCAGTCGTGCAAGTCCAAGACCATTCTACGCATGTCGAAAGGTAGTGTACATGTTAATTCTACTAGTGTTGCTCACAAGCGTACAGCCGATGATGAACAATTTAATGATAGTGATGAAGGGAGTGATGATTCGATGATGCATGAGTTGATTAGGTTGACAAGGATATGAGCAAAGCATTCTAAAAAACTGAAACTGCTGCCACATAAGTATGTAATCAGGAACGAGATAAAGGGGAAGGTTGGACAGGGGGAATCTACCTGGTTTGAATATCTTTCTGCTATTAGGCGCATGGTGCGACGTGGAGATGTTCCCCCTGACTGGGTTGAACATATTGACGATCACATAGAGTCGATTCTAGATATGGCCCAAAACTACTCGTGGAACACTTGTTTGACATATAGTGAGAAGGTGTTCAATATGATAGCAGACAAACGGCTTCCTAATGGTTGGGCTGATGAGGGGAAAATTGTGGAGGTCCGCCGAGATGTGTGTGGTTTAGGGAAACGTATTGACCATCAATCGACTAAACAGGTGTCGGGTTCGTCATTTTCAGACTTTAAAAAGGGAGTGGATGCGCGCCCCTGCGTGATCTGGAATAAGGGGGGAACTTGCGGGTTCGAAGGTGATCACGGGGAAGGAGCAGGGCGTTTTATTCATATTTGCGCCTATTGTGCATACAAGCTCCGGAGGAAGCATGCCCATAAGGAGATTGAATGTCGTTCAAAAAATTGTGCATCTGACGTAATAGTTGACAACTCTTCTAATCATGCAGCAAGTTTTTAATTTGCAGTGGGCTTGGTGCTGCGCATACCGGTGGAGGAGTGCGTATAGTGGATGTCAACGGTTATGGGTTCAGCCACAATTCTACAGATGGCGCCACCATACAGTCGTCTTCAAGTCGCCCGGTCGGCCAGTGTCGAAATCAGGTCGGTGCGGTTGCTTCGTCGGTGTCATGTCGGCCTTCATTGTTACTGTTGTTGCCCCCCCGGCTTTGTTCCACAACTAGGCCCCCCCTGATCATATCTATCATCCCCCTGTTGGTGTGAAAATTTGTGGTGCTTTGGGGGCCCTCTCGTCCCCCCTTCCCAAATTTGTTAACAAGTTTTCTTCGAAATTAGTAAAAAGACGTCATACGCCATCTATCGGTTCTGGTCAGTACTTTAAGTTTGTGAAGGAGCCGAGGCGGGGCGCCACAGGCAAATTTAACTATATTTTTGGTCAAGGTTATAGCCAAAATCGCTTTATTAATAATTCCTCATGTAGTGGCTGTTTTAAATGGTGTAATCGGGCACAGAGGTCCTTAATTGCAGAACATAAGGTGGTTTTTAAAAGCAGGGTGCGTAATACAGGGTCTGTAGGTACGGTGACACAACGGACACCACCGGTGTTGGATTTGCCTCCGACCGGGCTCGAAGCACGCTGTTGTCATGGCAACGCGCAAACATCAAACTGCCTTTCCCGCTGCTCGGGTGACCCCGCTTCAGTGTCTGATACACTGATTGCTAGGCTGTTGCCTATGGACAGATTACATACAGCTCACATGTCAGGTTCTGATATCTATTATGGCACAGATATCATCTCGCATGAGGCTAACTGTTGCCTCCCGACATCTTCTAATGTTAGCCCAGCCGCTAATATACTTAGTGTTTCCTCTTGCAACCCTTGTCAGGTATCGCTTGGTAGGCAGCTTGCTACTGATGTTACTGTTGAAGCTGTAGACTGTTATTCAGGTGTTGTTGATCCTGATAAGGGTTGTACTTCTATTATACCTTCGGATTGTTACAATCCACACTGTGATGAGCTTAACACTGACATTGGCAATTCTGAGATTGCCTTGGAGTCCATGATGGATCCTGAAAACTGTGTAATTACTAATATGGGTGGACACGTTGGTATGGTCTGCCCTGATAAGTTGTTGGTTCCTTCAGTTCGTCAACTTCCACCGGTTGGGGTTAACGTTAATGTTAAATGTCCGTTGAAGTTGGGAGACAAAGACACGTCTGTTGTTCTGTGTAACATTAATACAATAGATAACTTTGATGTTGATGAACCGTACTGTGATGATGTGAAAGTTTTCTGTGATACCTCCCCCTTCCAATATAAATTACATGCGTTGCAAACTTGGCCAACTTTAGATAATACAATTACTGTTACAGGGGATGGTGGTAATGATGCTATCTATAGGACATATGCAAATATTTTTCAAAAGGTAAGAGCTTCTGGTCTCCCCAATTATCTCTCAGCAAAGATACATGTTCCGTCTGGACTGTTGATTAAAAACTGGAAGGCATTCTTAGTTGACTATAGTGATAGGGAAATTATACCATTTTTAGAGTTTGGTTGGCCTGCTAATTATACTGGCACGTCTATCCCAACTCCAACTGAGGTTAACCATGCCTGCTCTAAGGAAGACCTTTTTTGGATTGACAATTATGTCCATACTGAATTATCCCATAATGCTCTGCTGGGGCCATTCGATGACCCCCCTTTTTGTCCATGGGCACAAGTCAGTCCCATTATGACCCGCCCCAAGAAAAATACTGATGAACGTAGAATTATAGTCGATCTTAGTTTTCCAAAGGGGTGTAGTGTTAATTCAGGTATTAATAAAGGGTTTTATCAGGGGAAACAATACAAGTATAATTTGCCAACAATCATGTCGTTGGCTAAGAGGGTGACTAAATTGGGGAATAACTGTTACATGTGGTCGATTGACCTTGCTAGGGCATACAGGCAATTGAGAACCTGCCCCTTAAGTGTGCCTTTATTCGGTATTAAAGTAAATAATACATTTTATTTTTATATTGCCCCGCCGTTTGGCTGCAGGACGTCCAGCATGGCCTGTGCACAAACTACAGCTGCAGTGGTGCACTTAATGGAGAAAATGGGTTTCTTTGCACTATGTTTTTTGGACGATTTCGTAGGGGTAGAGGAGTCTTAGAGAAGGCACAACAAGCATATACTTACGTTCTACAATTGACTAAAATTCTGGGTTTGAAACTGTCTGTTAAAAAATGTGTCCCTCCTACACAATTATTGGTTTGGCTGGGTTATGAGATAAATTCAGACAGTATCCCTGATGAAAAATTGTTGGATATTTTATTAGAATGCCATAAATGGGTAATCGGTCGGTTAGTCACTAGGAAAAATGTTCAAAGATTGGTTGGGCGTTTACAATTTATTTCTAAATGTGTGACACCTGCCCGAATTTTTATGAATAGGATTTTGGGCTTTCTTAGGGATACCCCATTTTTGGGAAAGGTTGTAGTCACACAAACCTTAGTTAGGGATATAACTTGGTTCCTACATTTTGCAGAAAGTCATAATAAACTTGTCTTGTTGCAGCATCTTCCTAACAAAAAGTGGGTAATCGAGTGCGATTCATCCTTGTATGGAGGGGGCGCATTCAGTCCGACACATTTTTATTCTAATTATTACACCCCTGATTTTCTGCAAAATGGTTTTCATATTGCTCAACTAGAAGCGATAAATTTGGTTGTGGCCTTAAAAAATGTGTCACCCCCTAACCCTCATTTGTATCAAATTATCATTAATACAGATAATGCTGCATCCCAACAGGTGCTATCTTCTGGTGTCGGAAAGGATCCTGTCTTGTGCGCCTGTGCCCGGGAGATCTGGAGGTTCGCCGCCACATATACCTGCACGGTACAGGTGATTCAAAAGCCAGGGAAGGATCTGGTACTGGCAGATGCTCTAAGTAGGTTGTTTTTTTATAATAAAAGTAAGCGCATCGCTGACAAATTATGTCAGCAAAAGTTGCTGACCAAAATCAATGTCTCCCATGACGGTGGTGTATTAGATATAACCTTATAACTCTCTGCCAGTTGATAATTATATTTGTTGCCTTTATCAACTTGCAGAGGATAAGCGCGCACTAGTGGGACGCCTAAGTGTGTACTTTTTGGCGGGACTATCGGCTGGGACCTGGCATAATAAAAGGGTACAGTTCGGGGAGTATCTTGGGTTTTGCAAAAAGATCGGAGATAACCCCAAAAAACCCAAAATGAAGACGGTAATGTTATATACTTTACATCTAAATGATAAACTGAATACTGAAGGTGCTGTAAGAAATTACATGAGTGGGGCCAGATCATGGGTAAGACTGTTTAAAGGTAATACTGAAGCATTTGACTGTTATGCGCTATCAATAATTAAAACTGGCATATATAAGTTAAAAACCAAAACTGTAAATAGGGTGTTTCCCCTAAGAACCAAGCACATTAAAATGATGATTTTGAAATTCAGAAAGATTGGAGATGATGGATTGGTGTTAATTGTTGCTTTACTAATAGGGTACCTCTGTTTGCTAAGACAATCTAATTTGTTTTATTCCAAGGTAATGGGAGGTGACGGTCACATGCTGCTCGGTAGGGACATCAAGGCACACAACACTCATCTGATGATCACAGTCAGAACCACCAAGACCACGCACAAGCCTGAGGACGCATACAGCATCGATCTACCGGCAGGATCAAACCACAAATTCTGCCCGGTGTATGTGTGGAACAAGTACAGCAGTCTGAAGGCGACGCATGAGGGCGCCCCAGCGTTCATGTTGAGAAATGGCCATCCGCTGACTGCTACAGTGTTTAACAAGTGCATGCAAGCTGCACTGAAAGCATGTTGACTCCCTTGGTGGCCGCTAGTGACTTGGCATAGCCTACGGCGCGGGGTAGCTCAAGAATACGCATGGGTGGGCATGCCATTAGAGTCCATAAAAACAGTCGGTAGATGGAAATCTAACAGTGTGTTCAATTATGTTAATAAAAATGTTTTCTAGGGAGGAACCATTATCTCTCGTGTCCCAATTTGGCTGAGAGATTATGGCTCCTATGTCCCTGATATGAAAGTGCTGAATGGAATGATTGTGCGAATGTGTGTGAGTGTGCCAGATGTGAGCTGAACGTGTGACCATGATCTACCCAAGCTGCTGCCTCATGTCTTCTATTCAAGTTGCTTCGAGTGAAATTATACAGTATCTTCAGATATGTATCATATATCATCATATATCATATGATAGTAAAATCATAGATATGACCTGCACATAAGTAATGAAATAATGCAATAGTAAAGTGTTATATAATAGATGACCTGCATATAAGTAATGACCATTAGAAAAAATGATAAATACACAGGTTGTACTACCTGTTGAATTTAGAGAAATAATAGCTAAATAACCCCAATTGTACTATTGGGCATAGCTACTATAAATATGTTGACAAAGGTGTAGGAAACAATGCTGCTGTAAACATTTATTAAGCCTGATTAATGCATTTATTAGCCCAAAAAGAATTATCTGTGTCTGGTTTTGAATTATACCTATTAGAGAGTGGATGAGAATGATGTTGGTATGGTTTTGCAAAAGTACATTCTGCTTATTTATATACCAAGACCCACTCCCACTCATCACCCTCACACATAATACGATGACCCTCATACACACCTAAATGCAGTTCCTTTTCATACCCAGCCACAAACCATGACCAGCCACAAATACATTGGATATCACTTAATTCATTGCCTTCATATTTGCAACTGGGATGTAATGTAGTTAGTTACCAGTGGCGGTGTAAACATTGCTACGACCGAGACAGTGATGTGACAGTGTGAGTAGGGAGATCTCCCTAAGACACAGTGGAATTCCGTTTAGCTTCTTTCTTTAATTCGCTCTATATACAACATCCATTAATATTATTGTATTAGTTCAAAACATACACATCATCTCCACGCAGTGGTAGCAGGGACTATGCTGACCTCTTGCCCTTTTCTGGCAACATGTGACAGTAGGCTGCGGACCGCCCCTCTCCTCTGTAACTGGCTAGGGGCCACCCCCCACCTAGATAATAGATTCACCTGGTACTTGCAGTACACGGGTGAATACCAACCCTATATAAAAACGGTCGAAAAGCAGGTTAATGAAATGAGAGCCTAATTTCACAATCTAAGAAGCAACATTTATTCTTTGTAGATGTCTTTATATTTACCCACTACCTATGAGTTGAAAAATATAATATAATAGCTAGTTTAATATGATTTCAAATTGAAATCGACGGCATTCTATGGCCGCCATCTTTTCTTTTTGCATTCTACTTGCTGTTCCATACTAAAGCTATTTTCCCCCGTATTTACACTATGTTGTCGTTCACCAGTGTAGTATATGTACCAGGTGAATCTTTTATCTACCCCCCACCATGGGAGGTTATCTGCAACCTGGCTGTTCAGGATATGGGTCACTTGGTTCTGTGATGCCACAGAGAACGGATAATTCAGGAAATAAACAGTGAAGCATACATTTCTCTTCCCGTCCAATAGAGACCAGCGGGAACCTGCCGTACACTAACACATGACCTATCACAGTAGCTTTTCTAACACCTACATTATTACCCTCCCTCAGAACCCACCACATCCGCGTGGAAACTGTTTTGATACAAGCATTCCCTTTGATCCATCCAATGTTCAATTAGTTATATTTGATGTCATAGGTAAATAGCTGGATATCATATATCAGCTCAAGAGTGCAATGCAAATCAAAACAGCTGCTTTTGTCGGGGTGCTGCAACATGCTAGAATCCTCCCTTTTAAGCATTGGCGACTTATATGGGCTTTTACTTATGACAATCCGCAATGGCTTTCACCTATTTAAAATTAAACCATACCCAAATTAAGCAATGACAATAAACATACACTCTTCTGTTACCCATGCTATGCATTGCAAAACGAACCAAACAGTTTGATAGTAATAAACAGCGGAGGGGCTTCACATACAACATTGTGAAAAAAAAGCGATACAAATTGGTGCATCCCGGTATTTTGCGACATAACAATATGCATAATCTATTTTTGTAATTTGTTCAACAAGCTAAGATGATTGTTTGGTGGGAGATTACAAATTAAAAGCGAGAAATCAGGAGATTGTGGTTGACTATATTTTAGAGAGATCTCCCGCCAAATCGGAAAGCATGGCTCCTTTGTCATAAACATTTGAATATTTCACCCGGGTAGTAGTGAAGTGGTTTCAGACCTGTCCTCGTTATGAAATATAGACCAGCTGATAAGGTCATTTGGCGGTAGAGGGCGGGTGTTAGGGCTGGGATGTCCCACAGACATGCGGGTGAAGGCGGAGAACCAGCTACTGGAGGCAGAGTGAATGGCATTAAATACTACATCCCGGAAGTACTTCAGTGTTGGCAGGCAGGCATTGGGGAGAGGAGGCTGCCTCATATTGTCAGCGACTCGGGGCAGCGGAGGTAGGGGTCGGGGCAATATGGGTAAGGCAATATGGGAGTGTGCGTCTGAGGAGACTAGCAGAGGACAATATGAGGGGACGGGCAGGAGGAGGCCATGGTTGGTTGGTTGGTTAGGGGAGGAGGAGCTCATGGTTGGTTGGTTAGGGGAGGAGGAGGCCATGGTTGGTTGGTTGGTTAGGGGAGGAGGAGGTCATGGTTGGTTGGTTAGGGGAGGAGGAGGCCATGGTTGGTTGGTCAGGGGGAGGAGGTCATGGTTGGTTGGTTAGGGGAGGAGGAGGCCATGGTTGGTTGGTTGGTTAGGGGAGGAGGAGGTCATGGTTGGTTGGTTGGTTAGGGGAGGAGGAGGTCATGGTTGGTTGGTTGGTTAGGGGAGGAGGAGGTCATGGTTGGTTGGTTAGTTAGGGGAGGAGGAGGTCATGGTTGGTTGGTTGGTTAGGGGAGGAGGAGGTCATGGCTGGTTGGTTGGGCAGGGGGAGGAGGAGGTCATGGCTGGGTGGTTGGTCAGGGGGAGGAGGAGGTCATGGCTGGTTGGTTGGTTAGGGGAGGAGGAGGTCATGGTTGGTTGATTGGTCAGGGGGAGGAGGAGGTCATGGTTAGTTGGTTGGTTAGGGGAGGAGGAGGTCATGGCTGGTTGGTTGGTTAGGGGAGGAGGAGGTCATGGTTGGTTGGTTGATCAGGGGGAGGAGGAGGTCATGGCTGGTTGGTTGGTTAGGGGAGGAGGAGGTCATGGTGGTGGTTGGTTGGTCAGGGGGAGGAGGAGGTCATGGTTGGTTGGTTGGTTAGGTGAGGAGGAGGTCATGGCTGGTTGGTTGGTCAGGGGGAGGAGGAGGTCATGGTTGGTTGGTTGGTTAGGGGAGGAGGAGGTCATGGTTGGTTGGTTGGTCAGGGGGAGGAGGAGGTCATGGTTGGTTGGTTGGTTAGGTGAGGAGGAGGTCATGGCTGGTTGGTTGGTTAGGGGAGGAGGAGGTCATGGCTGGTTGGTTGGTCAGGGGGAGGAGGATGTCATGGTTGGTTGGTTGGTTAGGGGAGGAGGAGGAGGTCATGGCTGGTTGGTTGGTTAGGGGAGGAGGAGGCCATGGTTGGTTGGTTGGTCAGGGGAGGAGGAGGTAATGGTTGGTTGGTTGGTCAGGGGAGGAGTAGGTCATGGTTAGTTGGTTGGTGAGGGGGAGGAGGAGGTCATGGTTGGTTGGTTAGGGGAGGAGGAGGTCATGGTTGGTTGGTTGGTCAGGGGGAGGAGGAGGTCATGGTTGGTTGGTTGGTTGGTTAGGGGGAGGAGGAGGTCCATGGCTGGTTGGTTGGTCAGGGGGAAGAGGAGGTCATGGTTGGTTGGTTGGTATGGGGAGGAGGAGGTCATGGTTGGTTGGTTGGTCAGGGGGAGGAGGAGGTCATGGTTGGTTGGTTGGTTAGGGGAGGAGGAGGTCATGGCTGGTTGGTTGGTCAGGGGGAGGAGGAGGAGGTCATGGCTGGTTGGTTGGTTGGGGGAGGAGGAGGTCATGGCTGGTTGGTTGGTCAGGGGAGGAGGAGGTCATGGTTGGTTGGTTGGTTAGGGGAGGAGGAGGTCATGGCTGGTTGGTTGGTCAGGGGAGGAGGAGGTCATGGTTGGTTGGTTGGTCAGGGGAGGGAGGAGGTCATTGGAAGAGGAGGAGGAGTAGATAAGGACGAAAGGAGGTGAAGGTTACGGTTGGTTGGTTGTTGGAGCTTTACATCCTGGCAACATCTAAGGTCATATCAGGATGGCTACGGACTTGTGACAGTAACTACTCATGCCGATTTTATAGTTCTGCTCCAATGGGAGATCATGCCCACATCACCAGGACCAGTCACATTATCCTGACATTGAGCTAACCAGTCCTTGCCCTATCCTATTAATGTTGAGTGCCAGGCTAGAAAGCGACAAGTATCAATTTTAAAGTCATTGGTTTGAGTCGACTGGAACCGAACTCCCCACCTTCCACACACAAGCCTCGCGCTCATATCTAGGCACTTATCTCTGGTCTGCGCATGTCCCTGGACGATCGGCGTTGAAGCGGGCGGTGGACGAAGAACCTCTGAGGGGTGGGTCTCAGAACGGTGAAAAAAGACAAAAAGAATTAAAAAGTAAAAGATGCCATGATTTTGTATTGCATGACCTAAGAATGAACCTGCAGATAGTGGAAGGACATCAGCCATTACATGTGTCAGGAAGGTAAGGGGGGGGGGGGGGTGACCGGGACTAGGTGGAGGTAACCGGACGTAATTAGAAGTAATCGGAAGTAGGTGGACTCCGGCTTTGTCGCGAGAGGCAATGAGGATGGACAATGACGGGATAATACAGACTGGGGGCAACACAAAGCCAGGACAACATGCAGCATGTTCACCACAGAACATGCACTACATGGAGCAAGCACAACAGAGAACATGGACAACATGCAGCATGTTCACCACAGAACATGCACCACATGGAGCATGTGCGACACAGAGCAGGGACAACATTCAGCATGTCCACCACAGAACATGCGCTACACAGAGCATGCACACCACAGAGCTGGGACAACACACAAAATGTTCACCACAGAACATGCACTACAAGGAACATGCACCATACAAAGAATGGACACCATGCTGTATGTTCACCACAGAGCATGTGCTACACGGAGCATGCACAACACAGAACAGGGACAACATGCAACAGGTTCACTACATAACATGCACTACATAGAGCATGTGCGACACATAGCAGGGAAAACATGCATCATGTTAACCACAGAACATGTACTACATGGAGCATGCACAAGACATAACAGGGAGAGCATGCAGCATTTTCAACACATAACATGCTCCACACGGAGCACGCACAACACATAGCAAGGACAACATGCATCATGTTCACCACAGAACATGTACATGGAGCATGCACAACACAGAGCAGGGACACCATACATCATGTTCACCACATAACATGCAACACACGGAGCATGCACAACACAGAGCAGGGACAACATGCATCATGTTCACCACAGAACATGCAGTACACCGAGCATGCACCGCACATAGCAAGGACACCATGCAACATGTTCAGCAAATAACATGCACTACATGGAGAATGCACAACACAGAGCAGGGACAACATGCAATATGTTCAACACAGAATATGCGTTACATAAAGCATGCACAACACAGAGCAGGGACAACATGCAACTTGTTCAACACAGAAAATGCACTACACAGAGCATGCCCAACACAGTGCAAGGACACCATGCAACATGTTCACCACAGAACATGCCCTATAAGGAGCATGCACGCCACAGATCAAGGACAACATGCAGTATTTTCACTACAGAACATGTGCTACACGGAGCATGCACAACACAGATCAAAGACAACGTGCAATATGTTCAACACAGAACATGCACTACATGGAGCATGTACAACACAGAGCAGGGACAACATGCAATACGTTCAACACAGAACATGCACTACACGGATCATGCACACCACAGATCAGGGACAACATGCGACATGTTCACCACAGAACATACCCTGCACAGGACACGCACACACATGCCATGGAAACTCACATCACATATACAACAGATCATCCACACCGTGGAGCATACACAGTTCAGAATATACACACCACAGTGCATAAACTACACCGTGCATAGACTACCCAGAACATGCACAACACAGACCAAACATAATACATAACACATACACCACATAACATACACAACACACAGCATATACTACACATTGCATACACAATACAGTTCATACACAACACAATGCATACACCACCCTGAGTATAAAAAAACACATATCATACATACCACATAGCATACATACCACATATCATAGACAACACAGAGCATACCCAGCACACCGCATACACAACACAGAACGTACGCACCACAGAATATCCACAACAAATACTATGCACAACACAGAGCATGCACACCACAGCGCATGCACAGTACTGAGAATGCACATGAAAAAACTGCAACAACACAAAGTATATGCAATGTTGTACACATGCAATACACAGCTGGTGCAACACACAGTCATGCTAACGCAGAGCATGTAAAACACAGAGCGGATGCTGAACAGGCCGAATTCATACACAGAGCAGTCATGACGCAGAACATGTAGAACACGCAGCACCTGCAGCACACATCACACATCACATAGACCACATAATACAGCACACAGACCACATCACACATTACATAACACGCATAGCACAGCACAGATCGCAATCACACAGCACACATCACACAGAATGCAGCACACACCACACACCACACACCACACATCACACATCATACAGCACACACATCAAAGACCACAAACCACACAGCACACCTGACAAACAACACATCACACAACACCCAGCACACATCACATATCACAAACCACACATCACACACACCAAGCACACATCACACATCACACATCACACACCACACAACACACACTACACATCATACAACACACACCACACAGCACACGCCACACATTACAAACAACACAGCACACAACACACATCACACAACACACAACACACACAACACAGCACACATCACACAGCACACAACACACAACAGACACAACACAGCACACATCACACATCACACACAACAGAGTCCGCGTGCATTATTGGCGATGTGTGACCTCATTAATGCCAGTAGAAGCTCTAGAAGTGTAAGTCCTGGACCGACACTTGGTACACCAGACACCGTCACAAGCGGGAATGTCTACATCCAGGCTGGCTTCATACTGCCCACCCCTGGGATGGCACTCTCGTGCCACAATCAACAAGATTCATATGAGTCACATTATTCTGATAATGACACAACCAGTCCTAGTCATATTTAGCTGCCAGAGAAGTACTTGTCTTACATCAGCTGAATTTCATCAAAAAGACTTAATGAACAAACCCTGCTTTTCTTTTCTCTCTCCATGAAACTAATTTGGGAAGAAAGTAGAACTTTCTAGGTGTAATGTTGAAATAGTATAGCTATGAATCGTTCGTGTCAGAACATGTATTACTAATAGTATACCGAAGTTATGAGCAGAGTAAATATATTCATAACAACAAGAAAAGTTATTAGGCAAATATGTACAGTATTACTTGCAGTATTTAATAATATATTGTAATTAAATAGATCCTTAATCTTGATTAAATATGACTTACATTATTCTTACTTTAAAGTATATCTGCTTTCACGGGTTCTGTCGTTATCCCCTTACTTCAGTAATGGTGGATACAACCACATTGTTTTACATGTATCCCATTTGGCAACTTGGATCATCAGTTGCGAATTTATTGACATGAAAAAATGTGAATTCCCTCCCTAGGTTAATTAAAAGGCAATCGAATTGGGGACATTGGAATTGAGTCGTTTAATTGGGAATAACCAATTTCTGTGGATATATTTATTTAGATCATCCGGATCGTTAGTGGTACCAATTATGTCAGGCACCTCTTCGGACCTCGGCGAAGATGATCGTCGGGTGGAGGGAGATTGTTTTCTAACTGAGGGCTTGTTTGTCATGGTGATTGCCATACAATGAACAAGACCTGACCCTATGATAGTACTGAGGTATTTCAGAAACCTATGTATTCTAACAAACCATCTCATCTTCCCTCACTGCTTACTAAAATGCTGTTATCACAACGGGATGTAACTATCCTCTACGAGTACTGAGGTTTTCCAGCCACGTATGCATTCTAAGAAACCATCTCATCTTCCCTCACTGCTTACTAAAAGGCTTTTATCACAACAGGATCTAACTATCCTCTGCGATTCCTCATGCTTATAATAAATTTCCTTCATTATTTATATGTTATGCTCCAACGGTAATGGCTGTAGCACCCATGTCCCATCACGTGTGCTCGAATCCGATTCTCGGCATGCAATTCCTTTTGTTGCAACACCCCTCATGGAAACATCAAAGCAATGCCTGCCTGCTGCTTGATACCGGTAACACTTACGGTCGGAAGACCAGTCCTACGGCACTGACAAAAGATAAATATGAATAACATTAATTTACTAAAAAAATAGACCGTCTGGGCTGGTCATGCCTACCTATCGCAACAATGGCACTGTGGACTGGTTGAAGTGACTAGAGGCTGTGGCACCCCCGGTCCCACTGTGACTCCCCCACAATATATGTACCGAGATAGCCACTGCTGTGCAAACCAGACAGGATGGCCGAATGAGTTGAGCGTCCGTCTCCCGTTTTGGTAGATCGTGGGATTCCAACTCACTGGTTTGAACCCTGGTCAAACCAATGATTTATTAAATTGATACTTGTCACACCCTAGGCAGGCACTCGCCATTATTAGGATAGGGCAAGGACTGGTTGGCTCGGCGTCAGGATAATGCAACTTGGTCGGATATCAGGTCATGGTGCTCGTGGCCTGGTCTCCCAGAGGGATAAATTCATCATGAGTGCACACTGGCACACCTCGCTCACCCATCCTGATATGACCTTAGATGTTGCCAGGACGTAAGACTCCAACAACCATCACTGATGTACAAACTAATACAGATACCCAGCTGTTACGAGCCGTAATGGCCCTGTCACACTACGACGTAACGACGTCGACATAGTATGCAAATTTGGGCACAAGTTGAATGTGGATGCAGCGTAGTGGACGAGAGCGTAAAGTCGGTAAAGCATAGTGATACCGTCATTCAACGAGAACGTTATGAACATTATTCCATCGCAAAAGAACGTTACGTGATGTTAGCTATGTCATGAGACGTTGAACGTACATTGAATGCACGTTCTCCTGACGTTGTCCTGATGTTCTCCTGACTTTCCCATTATGCCGCATGGACGTTTCCACCGGTTTTAATGTGGGTCAACGAGTGGAACGTAGTGGAACGTAGTGGAACGTAGTGAGGAACATTGGCCTAATGTCCGTTTAACGTCATTGACGTTCGCTGAACATGAACAGAACGTACGGCGAACGTAAACCCTTACGTTTGACCTACGTCAAAACTTTTGAACATGTCCAAAACATCGACGTAACTCGACGTAACACGACGTAATGTGACGTAGTTTGTCAGTCTAACGTCATTATGACGTCATCATAACGTAATCCAACGTACATCAACGTAATGACAAAATATCACCACGTTAGGCTCACGTTCGCTCATTACGTCGTAGTGTGACAAGGGTATTAGCTCTGCCAGCCACAATCGCGGTACAGTTATCACCAAGATATGTAATCTAGGTAGGCCGTCAGTTGACGAGATCCGCACTGTGCGCCTACTGCCACTGCCAACTGTCACATCTCTCAGTACAGCAGGGCAGTTCATTACTCACGAGGGGCAATCAGAGCGGCCTGAAGGCTCTGTATCCATTTCTAATTAAACAGGGACTTTCTGAATGCCTGATTTCTATTTTTAATAACACAGAATGCCCCTCATATGAATCCACATCCTACTTACAGACTGACATAGATTCGGTTCCAGCTGATAAGATTATGTTACACGCATTGTTATGCTGGCTCCGTTCATATCACGGCCATTCATAGCTCGGTAATATCCTGAACAGTGCTTGGAAATGCATACTAATGTCACCACATCATACTTCCACATGTTGCTTTATATACACATAAATATACATATACATACACTATATAAACATATATCAATATGAATGATGTATCGGTATAAACCAGAAGTACCTGTATATCTAACAACGGAAGCAGGAATACCAATTATACACAATTAAAATATCCCCATGCTTAACACATTAATAAAATGATTAAAGTAAATTAATTTCAGACATATATGTAATTCCTTTAATTTGCATAACCTTCAGATCCATGCTATTGTAGTAGTCTGAACATGAGCTCTACTATCACGCGGTAGCAGCGGAGACTACGACGCGATCAGCGCAGTACCATTACACTGCGCTAGGTGGCGGCACGGGTCATCACCGGTCAGACCCTAGCTGGGCTGACCTCTACTGTGTGTGGTTGACCCACCCCCCCACACACACCTATAGAGTCGATGTGTGATCTGGCGAGTCAGGGGGCGGGTCAGACAACTACTGACGCCGTGAAGAGCAGATGGTTCAATAAACCAAGGGTGAAGCGTACACTTGATTGAATCTTGGTGTTCTTCCGTGTGAGCGAGAGAGTCGGAGGGCCGTGGGCCATTACATTGGTGCCGTGACCAGGATCCTGTACAAGCTTTGCGCTGTATGGTTGTTGAACCTACCCTGTGTATGTATGTGTTAGTGCATTGCCTGTATGTATGTAATTGTAAGCATTACAAGACTTACAATTCCAGGGGGACGAGTGTAGTGGTCTGCACTGACCTCTCAGGCAAGTAACCACATAGACAGGTAGGCGTGGGGAGTGTATTGATATCAGGGAGCCTAGGTGGTGTAATGGTTAGCACACTGGCCCGGAATGCAAAGAGATGTGGGTTCGAGTCCCGCTCTAGGCACAGTATTTCCCATTTTCATCACCCCCACGACACTATCCTCATGGGGATGATGAAAAGAGGAAATATTGCGCCTAGAGCAAGAATCGAATCCACAGCTCTTGCATTCCAGGCCAGTGTGCTAATCATTACACCACCTAGGCTTCCTGATGCCATCACTCTATCGGCACGCGCCTTCTCCATGCGGCTCATTGCACGAGAGGTCAGTGCATACCACCACACTTATCCCTGTGGAATTGTAAGTCTTTTAAATGGTTTATCCATAATTTGTTGAATGCATACAGCTACAATACATGCAATGCGCTTACATATACACATACATGCAATGCGCTTACATGTATATACACATATAAGGTAGGTTCAACAACCATACAGACACAGCTTGTACATGATCCTGGACGATGAAATTGGGTAATATTGCGCCTAGAGCAGGAATCGAACATTCCGGGCTAGTGTGCTAACCGTTACATCACCTAGGCTCCCTGATGTCATCCTCCTAAGCATTTACACCTGTCTATATGAATATGGCTCCTTGCCTGAGAGGTCACTGCATACCACTACACTATTTTATTGATCCACATTCCCTTTATATTGAAACAGTTCACATCATTCATCGTACTCACAATATTCTCATTATTTACGTGGTCTCCACAATTCCCACAACATTACATTTTTACATTATTACATTGATGGACCTGAGTTACCCTTGTGTTAGGTCATTATTACCTGATTACTAGCAGTATTGTATATGTCTGGTGATATTTATATGCATATTCCATGTAAACAATTGCTCACTCAGTGTGGATATAGATAAGGGGTAGAAATAAATTGGCAACAGACCTTTCTCTTTCAATCCAGGGGGTGCCCTCATACTTAGAAAGGTCCCTGGGTTTGAAACAATATTATTCCATGGGTGACTTCTCTGAGGGGAATTGCCCTGACTTCTCAGAGTAGAACTGTATTGCTCCGGTTTGTTTCGAGAGAAACCTTTATGGCTCGTTTCATGGTAAATGGGGCCAATATACTTTCCAGTATGTAATTGTAAAAAACAATTATGGAAAGCGTAGAGGAGGTATTTTCTTTATAGAATTGGTATTCTTAAACTTTGGAGGGTAGATAGTAGATATGAACAAATTAAGGCCTAATGTGACATAGTACAAAAAAAGCCAACATCTTCATTCCAAAAATATTGATTGGTCATATCAAGGTCTGCGTCACCGGAAGTGATTGCTGCACACTACAGGTCACATGCGCAATGATCAGTAGGTATTGTTCTGCCGGTAAGGTGCTTCAGTTCCAGATAATTCATCCAGGGTGGTAGGTTCCTGCTCCAGTCGCAGTTACATTTGAACAAAAATGGAACTTCCCCGTCGAGAATATTGAATCGGAGTCATCGGTGGTCAGTGAATGTGGATTCGCAAACCACAACGATTGTTGCAAGTTTACTGCCGTGGAGGCTCCGCTGAATGAAGGCAGTCACAGTGATGTATGCCGAGCACGTAGAAGACCCTCATAACCTTCTGGTAATTAAGTCATGCTTCTTGCCATGTGTTCCTTTATTTGCTTTTTGTGGCGAGTTCCACTATGGTCCAATATCATGGTACGTCTATGCTCCTTCCATTGGGTGGCTTGTGTTCATAGACATGTAGGTGACATCTTTCCACAGAGTTCACAATGCTTTGAATTCTTTTACTCACACGTATACTATGTATTTATATTTAACGAATGCTTCCATCAAGCTTACGATGCTTTGTTTTTATTTGTACGCGCAGCAATATTTTATGCTTTCACATAGTGCATGCTAACAGACAATTTACAATACTTTGCATCATTTGTACTTATATATATATGAAGAGTTCAAGTGCAAAACCATGTAAACGCCGATCCACAAATGGAGATAAACATTGGAATCCAACATAGAAAAAGTAAATTTCTTTATATTCCTACATTTTTGTTCATTGCACTAAAAGCGTTATCAGGTACAATCACTGGTCTGATATCACTTCAGCCGTTGCTAGGATGTAAAATGGTTCTCAGGTACACTCACTGACCTGATATCACTTCAGCCGTTGCTAGGATGTGAACAGTTCTCAGGTATACTCACTGACCTGATACCACTTCAGCTCTTGCTAGGATGTAAAACAGTTATCAGGTACACTCACTGACCTGATATCACTTCAGCCGTTGTTAGGATGTAAAACAGTTATCAGGTACACTCACTGATCTGATATCACTTCAGCTGTTGCTATGAAGTAAAGAAGGTCTCAGGTACACTCACTGACCTGATATCACTTCAGCCATTGCTATGATGTAAAACAGTTATCAGGTACACTCACTGACCTGATATCACTTCAGTCGTTGCTAGGATGTAAAACAGTTCTCAGGTACACTCACTGACCTGATATCACTTCAGCCATTGCTATGATGTAAAACAGTTATCAGGTACAATCACTGACCTGATATCACTTCAGCCGTTACTAGGATGTAAAACAGTTCTCAGGTACAATCACTGACCTGATATCACTTCAGCCGTTGCTATGATGTAAAACAGTTCTCAGGTACAATCACTGACCTGATATCACTTCAGCCATTGCTAGGATGTAAAACAGTTATCAGGTACACTCACTGACCTGATATCACTTCAGCCGTTGCTATGATGTAAGACAGTTCTCAGGTTCCTACATGTTGAGAATTAAAAAAACATGCGGAGAAAGAAACAGTCAGTGAAGTGCGTCCGTGCGTGTTAGCTGCGTTTTATGTTGGTGTGTAAAACTCCCGGCATGCTCACTGCAAATCCTTTGTGTGAGAATCACCCGGGAGCTAATTAACTGCCCCCAGTTAAAGTGTGAATCAAGTTACCTGCTGATCACTGGCAATGCTTGAGTCGTGGATTCAATTGTAATTCACCCCGGTCAATGGCAACTGTTTTCAGATTTTCATTCAGTCTCCAATTGATCTCACTCGCAATTAACGGCAAACTGCTCGACTGGCGCATCCAGTGTGCTCGGGCGGTGATTGGCTCAATGAGCGGGTCATCAAGATCGCCTTGAATTGTGTATGAGCTGCTCATGACTAGCTTGTACCACCCGTCTGAAGCTAACATTCCACAGGAACGACAGATAAATGTATACAGTACATAATGGGTGGTTATCGGGGAGCCCACTGTCACATTCCATAGGTGAGACATGCATATGGTACACAATGGGTGCTTATCGGAGAACAAACTGTCACATTCCATAAGTGAGGTATGCATACAGTACACCATGGGTGGTTATTGGGGAGCCTACTGTCACATTCCATAGGTGAGACATGCATATGGTACACAATGGGTGCTTATCGGAGAACACACTGTCACATTCCATAGGTGAGGTGGAGCCCACTGTCACATTCTATAGGTGAGGTGTGCATACAGTACACAATGGGTGGCTATCGGGGAGCCCACTGTCACATTCCATAGGTGAGACATGCATATGGTACACAATGGGTGGTTATCGGGGAGCCCACTGTCACATTCTATAGGTGAGGTGTGCATACAGTACACAATGGGTGGTTATCGGGGACCCCCCTGTCACATTCCATAGGTGCGACATGCATATGGTACACAATGGGTACTTATCGGAGAGCCCACTGTCACATTCCATAGGTGAGACGTGCATACAGTACACAATGGGCACTTATCGCGGAGCCTACTGTAATTTTCCATATGTGAGACATGCATACAGTACACAATGGATGGTTATCGGTGAGCCTACTCTCACATTCCATAGGTTAGACTTGCATACGGTACACAATGGATGCAGCTTTGAGAGCACACTTTGACATTCCATAGATGAGACGTATATATAATAAATGCTTATTGGAGAAACTACTGTCACATTCCATAGGTGGCATGTGCATATGGTACACAATGGGTGGTTATCGGAGAGTCCATAGTCACATTCGATAGGTGGGACATGTATATATATACACAATGGATGCTCATCGGAGAGCCCATTGTGACATGTCATAGGTGCGATGTGTATATGACACAAAATAGGTGGTTATTGGAGAGCCCATTGTCACATTCCATAGGTTGGACATGTATAGGGTACACATTGGGTGTTTAGGGGAGATCCTATTGTCACATTCCATAGGTTAGACATGTATATGGTATGCGATGAGTGATTATCGGAGAGCCCATTTTCACATTCCATAGGAGAGACCAGGGTGTATGTCACATGAATACAGTACACAGTGCATGCCTTTCAACTGTAATAGACCATTTCCACCACCCTCCCACCATGTGATGTAAGAGGAAGCATCAATGTTGTGGGCACCAATAGCTCAATGTGCAGGATGTTCTGTAGAAAAGGTCTTATATAAGATTTCTATCGATTATCCACCCTTTGATACCAGTGGGTAGAACTAATATTGTAGTAATCAGCACAACACATGGTTTGTGGAAAAGGTTTGCGCTAATTACTGGAAGCCTTCCGTTTGGCAAAGGTACATTGTGTATGTGTATTGGGCAGGTGTATCCTGTATCATGCATGGTATACTGTGGGTGAGCGGGACATAGCTCAGGTGGTAGAGTGTCCACCTGTGAAGCTGTGGGTCATCCGATCGATTCTTCTCAGTGGATCCATTTGCAGTTTGGGTTATTTTCCATTCCAACCAGCGATCCCCAACTGGTTCACCAAAGGCTGTGGTATGTCCTGTCCTATCTGTGGGAAAGTGCATATAAAAGACCCCTTGCTGCTTATTGGAAAGAGTCACCTATGTGCCGTCAGTGGGTTTCCTCCAAAGAAATATGTCAGAATGACCATATGGTTGATGTCCAATAGCCGATGATAAAAATCAATGTGCTCTAGAGGTGTATTCAAATAAAACCTTTACTTTTTTGCTATGCTGTGTATCTTGGATGAAATCATGCCGATGGAATGTGATTTTTACGGTCTGTGTAGATCAATGTCCTGCCGGCCAACCACCTGCAGTTTCGGCCAGGGGGTCAAGGAGGTGGAAAAGGGTCACTGAGATGAGGCTTAAAAGCAAGGGACACTCCAAGTGGCTGTAAAGAAAAGGCCTCCAACCCACCCACTGCCACGCCCTGTCTCTTCCCGCTCCCGTATCCCCCCCCCCCCGTCCCCACCCACCCCCACCCCCACCCACCACCACCCCTTCCCTCGCCTCATCTCGTTAGCATGGGCTACAGCAAAGGTGGGATGGAACTATTAGCTTTAACGTCGTGGGGTATTAGTCACACCTGCCGGGCAATCAGTGGAATGATGGACTCTCATCCACCTTCTCCCCACTGACGCCTTCTTGTTTTGGCTCCTGGTTTGTGCTCGCTGATTCCCGCCTGGTAGTGTCTGCATGCTAATTTCCTCCTACTGATTTCTGTCGGATGTGTTCTGCTTGCTTGTGTTCTGCCTGTTGTATTCTGGGTATGGATTTCTGTCCGCTGGCTTCTGCTTGCTAACATCCGTTTGGGGTTTCTGCTTGCTGATTTCTTTGTGTTGGTTTCTTTCTGCATGTCCACTTCTTCACGTCGGTTCCTGCCCGCGGAATTCTGCTTGTTGGCTTCTGCCTGCCGATTACTTCTGATATCTGCTTGCTAGTTTCTTCATGCTGGTTCCTGCTTGCTGGCCGACTGATTTCTGTCTGCTGGTTATTCCCCATTGGTTTCTCCCGGCTGGTTCATGCCTGCTGGTTTCTGTCTGCTGGTTCCTGCCTGCTTGTTTGTGCATGTTTGTTTCTGTCTGCTGGTTTCTTCATGCTGGCTTCTGCCTGCTAGTTCCTGCCTGCTGGTTCCTGCCTGCTGGTTCCTGCCTGATGGTTCCTGCCTGATGGTTTCTGTCTGATGGTTTATTCAGGCTGGTTTCTGCCTGCTGGTTTGTGTCTGCTGTTTTCTGTCTGCTGTTTTCTGTCTGCTGGTTCCTCCTGCCTGCTGGTTTCTGTCTGCTGGTTTCTTCCTGCTGGTTCCTGCCTGCTGGTTCCTGGCTGCTGGTTCCTGCCTGCTGGGTTCTCTCTTCTGGTGTATTCATGCTGGTTCCTGCCTGCTGTTTTCTGTCTGCTGGTTCCTGCCTGCTCTTTCCTGCCTGCTGGTTCCTGCCTGCTGCTTCCTGCCTGCTGCTTCCTGCCTGCTGGTTTCTCCCTGCTGGATTCTGCCCGCTGATTCTGCCCGTTTCTTCCTGATGGCCTCCGCATGTTACTCGTTGCTGTTTGCCTTTTAGCGAGTCTCAGCTGTCTGCTGTCTGGTACATATTGCATATTGATGGCACGTGCTGCATGCTGCTCGTGCAGTGTTCTCTTCTGTCAATTGTACATGGTGGATACATGTGGCACAATAATGCTATCGAGTGGAATATCAAGATTTGTGGTCATTGCTTCAATGGAAGTGTACCCCCGTGAGGCAGTACTATCAATCTCCTAGGCCCGCAGCCGTGTGTAGTTAGGACGAATGGTATAACTACCTGCCTATAACCAACCGGCGAGTAGAGAGAGGGAGCCGGCAGAAGTTTGTGTCCATCCACCGGCATCAACCAATCACTGGGCGGCAGACCAATCACTGGGCGGCAGACTCACACATGGCCTAGGTGTGGGTAAATTAACCCGGTCTCCGGCAGACCATCACTGGTCACTCACACATGGCCTAGGTGTGGGTAAATTAACCAGGTCTCCGGCAGACCGGTTATCGATTGTGATATCTCTGTTCTACAAGTTCTACAATGAACCATGCATATATTCACATCCGGTGCATACTTCCGAATCGTGGTGTAGAGGTGCCAAGTAGATAAGATTAAGTGTGTGACTAGGGAGATCTCTGTAATAACAAAATATAAATAGGAAGAAATAGCATAGCTGAAGGGGGTAGGTTATGGAAGGGGGAGACCTCCCTTGAAATACTTTGGAAAAAAAGTTATACAAAATGGTGCATTCTGGTCCATTTTGCCCAACAGAATATGTATTTAAAAAACAGAGAGACAAAAATAAGCTAAAATGATTCTTTCGTGGGAGGTTACACAATAAAAGTGGGACATCGGGAGTGTGCGCGTTATTTTACTTAGGAATATCTCCCGCCAAACTAGGAGACTTGGCACCTCGGTCATATCGGTCATATCGGTCATATCGGGCGATCTGCAGAAGGGAATATCGGATCATGCAGGTAAAGCCGCAGCTAATAGCAGCGAATGGTCTGTTAGTCTGAGTCTACTCTCATATTTCATCGGAAAATAACGCCATTGGGTTTATATTAGAAAGTAAATCAGTCCTCATGTAATGGAAGGTATGGCTGAAAACTACAAAAAGGGTTCAGAGCATGTATATAGGTAGATTCTGCTCTCACCCAAAACTATGGACATTATCTTTAGCTGCTGTGATATCAATCAATCAATAGTTCCATCCTCTAGTCGAGGGTTGGATGCAATGGTTCTCCACTTGTCCCGATGTTGTGCTGTTCTGATAGACTGTGAATAATTCAAGCCTGTCCACTGTGAAATATTTGTAAACCATGATGTTCTTGGTCTCCCTCTCCCTCTGCTGCCATTCACCTTCCCTTCCAACAATGTACGGTATATTGAACTCTGACGAATGATGTGGCCAAAATAAATAAGTGTCTTTGTCTGTATAGTGGCAAACAAGCTTTTCTTATTTTTAATTTTTCTGAGAACTTCTTTGTTGGTGATCTTAATTTTTCTGAGAACTTCTTTGTTGGTGATATACAGTTTCAAATTATGATTTCTTTGGAAGGAGAAGATCCGCTACATCGCCCAAAGGTGTCCACTACGCACTGCCATGAGGTCCTTCTGGCTGTGCATTAATTTCGGAGTCAAATGTGAATTGGCTGCTTGAGACATCGCTGCAGGATACTTTGCTATACCATCCAAACTGGGCTTGGATTCTTACTTACTAAGGTTTAATTCAATGTTTGGACATGGAGGAATATCCAGTTCCGAATATTTCAATACCTCGTAACATTAATCTATTTAATTGACTAAACCTAGGTTAAATACTTTAATTCTGAACTCTCAGTCGGCATACATCACTGCCTTCATTTAATCGAAATCTGACCAGTTGTGGTATTGTCAGATCCTGGTAGATTATAGAGTTGACTTCCTGCAATCGCTGAACACCGAACACGGTGGCCGAATCCATAGAGTGCAAGCTTCCCATGCGGAAGGTGAGGACGTTAAATTCGAGCCTAGTCAAACCAATAACTTTTAACATTATAACACGTGTCACTATCTACCCTGATGCTTAGCATTGAAGTGGTATCTCAAAGAGGACGAACTAAACAGTTATAATGACTGCATACTCTAACATTTCCTGCTATGAGCTCAAATGTTGCTAGGCTGTGAAACTACAACACAACAGGCATTCTCAGACACGAGTGCCTCGTTCATTGAATTGCGGGATAGTACTATGAATCGCCACCAGATGAACCAGGTGAACTTTGGATGATACTTGTCCTGACCAGCTCCGCAGGGTGTCTTTTCTAAGTGGAGGGTGACGTGAGTAGTACCGGGCGCGTCCACCAGGGTAGTGCGCGGCTCCTCGCGTCGAATCAACCACAATTTGAAAGTAAGTGCCAATGTGCACGTGCTGGTAACTTTGCAAAAGGTATGTACACGGACTAAATTAGCGAGATGTCTCATCCGATAAATTTGATCTCATATATATATATATATATATATATATATATATATATATATATCACATATATATATAATTTGATCGTCCAAGCGGGTCTGTAGGCACTAATGACCAGACACAGCTGGTATACAAGTGGTTATAACCCCTCATAGGTGGCGCTGATGTGGCCAATACTGTAACTACATACGGATCAGTAGATAGGATATAATGAGCATAGTATAGGGAACTGAAGATAGAGAGTGTCCTTGTTTATATTCCCATAATATATTACAGAGCACATATATATGACCACCATCTCTCTTGACTAAGCCAAACATGTTACTGGTAAAGCACCGGACGTACAAAGTGATCATCGCTCTGATAATTCTTTGTAGGTTGTGGACTTAATTGTTTGTGACGTATTATTTTAATCATGCTTCAATGCAGTAATACATGGAGGCTGGTTTTATACGGAACACTAATGAGCTACTCACATCCCTGAAGAATAGGGATATATTATAAGATGAGATTCGGACACAAATCAAGACAGCGCTAATTTGGCATGTGCCTTGTTTCATTTGAACAACCCTAGACATACAAGGCTAAGGACCGAGCGCATGGTCTAATCGGTAGAGCGCGGTCCTCGCGTGCGGAAGGTGGGGAGTTCAGTTCCCGCTCAAGTCAAACCAATGACTTTAAAATTGATACATGTCACTTCCTAGCCTGGCCGTCCTGATATGACCTTAGATGTTGCTAGGACGTAAAACAACAAACACATCCTAGTCTGGTGCTCAGCATTAATAGGATAGGACAAGGACTGGTTGGTCCAGTGTCAGGATAATGTGACTGAGTGTGATATCAGGTCATGGGGCCAGTGGCCTGATTTCCCAATGGGGCAGCACTATAAAGTCGCCATGAGTGCGTACTGTGACAAGTGCTGTTTGGGGTCCTGATATGACCTTAGATGTTGCCAGGATGTAAAACTCTAACAAACAAACAGCAAAGCTAAGACTGCTGGAGACCTGTTGGCAGAATACTGACATCAATATCCTTGGCTATGTCGTGCGCCTTGCATGGGTGCTTTATATATTGAACTTAACTTGAATTGGTGAAACACATCATACACAATCCGCCGCAAGCAATATATTTCAGAGAAAATCCTGCTAACCGTTTGTTTGTTTGTTTGTTGTTGTTTTACGTCCTAGCAACATCTAAGGTCATATCAGGACATCCTGCTAACTGGTTAACAGCAACTTGGCGTTATGCTTTCCTAAATATTTAATCGTGCCGAGTCCGCAATTGCTGACATAGCTCACCCCAAATCGTTGTTTTAATTAAAACTGAAATTGGTACGCCAAATTCCCAATTTCTGGGTTTCAATGCAATTGGTGTACCTCAAAAAGTAATTCGACAGAGGGCGCTGTGAAGTAATTTAACAAAACAAACACAGCGAATATAGTATGCCTTTTTTATTACAATTTTAGCTCTTGTCATCAGTACAGTCTCTTAGTTAGGTATGTGATGTCAAATGAGGCTTAGGCACGCTTATAACCCTATATCCCCGTCTCATCGTGGGGTGGGTGGGATGGCAATTTAAGGCAGCTGTTGTCCTCGTGGCTCCCGTGTCGAAAGTGAAATGTTTGCAGCTAGCAGTCGCTTTTATAGCCGAAGACGGGGTAAGTTAGTTCAGAAATATGACACCAGTGGAGCTGCAGTCGCCTTGTTTACTGGGCGATATATGGGGAAGTGAGCTTAGTTACTAGCGGTTGGCTGTATTTGCCGCCAAATTACCCGCAATGCTCCAGCATTACAAACAATTTAACAAAACAAACACAGCGAATATAGTATGCCTTTTTTATTACAATTTTAGCTCTTGTCATCAGTACAGTCTCATAGTTAGGTATGTGATGTCAAATGAGGCTTAGGCACGCTTATAACCAAGTAAGGATGATAGTGTGGCTGTAGCCGAAGAGTAGGAATTTTGGGAAGGTAGGTGTTAGAACTCTGAGGAGGCAGACGTGCGGGCATCAGAGGTCCAGTGACCAAGTGTATTTATGTCCTGTAGGGGGACTCCATGGTTCGAACATGTGTGGACGCCTCCCCTGGGGAGCCTATAGAGTATGAAGGCTGCTGGCGTTTTGTGGCCCACCACGGACAGGGCATGTCTGAGGAGATTAGTCAGCACTTCGACCGTGATGGGTGACCCATCAGTTGCGATGAATCCCAGTCGATGGGGTCTGGACCAGTGGTGGTGGCATAGGAGCCATACAGCGCCAGAGAGTCGCTCTGACGACCGGAGTGTTCTGTGGGGCAGAAGAGCTCCAGGATGTCTTCGAAGTCCAGATGTATACGTTAAGTCCATTGTGTGAGGATTGTTCAGGGATTGTGAGCATCCTGCCGTGCGTCCGTTCGCCCCAGCTCGGCACTGAATTCCCATCTGGAGGAGATAATATCGTACTGGGTAGAGCCATGAGAGGGCAGGTGATCTTATATGTATTATGTATTTCATTGATTTGGCCTGTTTATTCCTCCATGTGTTCGTTAAGAGTCCCTGCCTCAGCAGCTCCATGAGGCATCACTAGTGTAGCGTGGAGTAAGCTGGGAGAAAAGGGGCAGATAATTTACTTTTTGAGTAGGTTACAGACAGAACTGTGGTTACTAGATCATCATGGGTAACCAGCACACTTAGCAGCTCATTGTCTGTCACAAGTGCCTCAACCAGATGCCCTACCACAGGGTCAGAATGCATCCCGCTGAGCGTATCCATCAATGCCTAGGTTACATCGTTCTTGTTCTGTTTACTTTGTCGATCACCGGAGAATTAATGTGTCCCGGCGAACTGGTGCATGTGTTGGCGGCTCGGAGAAGTTAAGTGTCACCGTATGCCCGTGTTGTAGATCTGTGGTTGTGGCGGTGGGCGTGTCCCTTGTTCGCACATCACGTGATCATGCACAGATTATTGAGTCATGGCCTGGGTTGGTGTGTGTCACATTGAGTCGAACGACAATCTGTAAGCCTGTGGCGTAATTGGCGTGTTATACGTTGTAATTTCGCTTCATTAATGTTTGTCCTTGCGAAATGGTGCACGTGTTACCGGCTCGAAGACTTAAAGCATCGCCATATGCCTGTGTTGTAGGTTTGTGTGCATTGCAGTGGTTGTGTCCCTTGTTGGCACATCATGTGAGCATGCACAGAGTATTGAGTCATGGCCTGCACTCGGGCTGACAACTTATTGTGAGGTAGATTTATGTTATTTATGTAGGTAATATAGTTGTGATGATTCTGTGGTGCCAAGGTCTTCTACTGGCAGATGCCATCAGTGTAATACTTAGTTGATTTAGCAAGAGGATGAGCAGTATTGTCAGGACTATCCGGATTATAATGCTATCTAGGTTACAGCGTTCTTGTTCTGTTCCTATACATGATTATGTTGTAATTTCCACTTCATTAATGCTTGGCCCGGTTAATTCGTGCTCGTGTTAAGCTCGAAGGCTTAAATTGTTGCTGCATGCCTGTGTCGTAGATTTGTGGGCATGGCAGTGGTTGTGTCCCTTGTTGAGAACATCATGTGAGCATGCACAGAGTATTGAGTCATGGCCTGCACTCGTGCTGAAGACTTATTGTGAGGTAGAGTTATGTTATATTTGGGCCTTGCTTACTGTGATTTAACGCATCCCGGCAAACTGGTGCGTGTGTTGACAGCTCGAAGAATCAAGTGTCACCGTATGCGCGTGTTGTAGATCTGTGGTCGTGGCTGTGGGTGTTTCCCTTGTTGGCACATCACGTGATCTCACACAGATTATTGAGTCATAGGTCAGGCTCATGGTGAAGACTTATTGTGAAGTAGATTTGTGTTGTTTATGTAGATGGCAAAGTTATGATGATTCTGTGGTGCCAAGGTCTTTTATTGGCACTTGTCATCAGTGTAATGCCTAGTTGATGTAGCAATACTGTGCGTAGTATTTTTTGGGCTATCTATGTTACAGTGTTCTTATTCTGTCCTTAGTGGTGTAACAGAGCATGATTTTGCCCATCATGTTTCTATCTTCCGGTGTTTGGCTCTAATTTGTGCCTTAAATGTTCAGTCATGCTGGTGATTTGGAAAGCTGATGTGGCAGCCTTGGTATAGGCGGAAGTAGTTTGCCAAGGTGTTTAATGTCATCAAGGATGACCCAATTTTGGCATGGGTTTGTGCGCGGCCCCTTCGAAGGCTATGCAGAGTGATGACACCTGGTGCCAGGTGGCCCACCATGGACAGGGCAAGTCATAGTGCATCGAGCAGGGCTCGGGGTTGAAGGGAAAGGCCGTCCATCATTATGAGGCCGATGCGTCAAGATGTAGCTGTGTCCGGTTAAGTTTATCCTCCAAGTGAGAGAACCCAGGTTTGGGTTCCGCCGATTTGATCATGCGTGTGTGTGAATGATGGCAGCAGCCTCAATCAGCGGTGTACTGTCACTGGCTATGGCAGCATTTGGTATAACATCTCAGCGTTGTTGTAATGGTGTAAAAGGGCGTGGTTTCGACCATTATGTTTCTGTCGTGCGTCGGCTGACCCCGATTTGTGTGTTAATAGAGTCGCAGCTGCTTACTGTCATTTACACTACTTTAATTTGCTAATGTCTGTGTCAAGCGCCGGGTGCGAACATATGGCAATGTCTAGCATATTTTGCAAGAGTTGTTACATTCTAACATTGTCAGTCCTGGTAGCTTTCTGTGAGGTTTGCCAACATCAGCATGTGATTTTGACCATCGTGTTTCTGTCTTGCGTCGCCTGACTCCCATTCGATTTGGTCTTGTATACAGGACTAGAGCAGTTGTTATGTTGTCTTGCTTACTGTTATTTATGCTGCATATGATGGTTAAGAGTCGGAGATGTTGTGATCTTTCTCGCGCCGGTCCAGTGTTCGGCTTGAACGAGTTCAGTGTTGGCGGTCGATGCTGAGGTGCCCATCTGGTCTCTCAGGCTGGGCTGGAGGCCGTTGAGTGATGAATCAGTCGGCGGAGAAATCAACGTCATTTATGGCCGTGTTGCAAATTTGTGGGTGTGGCAGTGGGCGTGACCCTTGTCGTCTTGTTTTTAATGTTGTCCCGGCGAACCGGTGCGCATATTGCCGGCTCCCTGCTTCGTCAATCGCTGGAGAAAATCAACGTCGTCCCGGCGAACTGCCCCGCATGTTGCCGGCTCCCCACTTCGTCGATCACCGGAGAACTTTAACGTCGTGCCGGCGAGCGGTTGCGCATATTGCCAGCTCCTCGCTTCATCGATCGCCAGAGAATTTAATGTCGTCTCGGCGAACTGCCGGGCGTGTTGCCAGCTCCTTGCTTCATCGATTGCCGGAGAATTTTAACGTTGTGCCGGCAAACTGGCGCGCGTGTTGCCGGCTCCCTGCTTCGTCGATCACCGGAGGTTTTAACGTCGTGCCAGCAACCGGGTGCGCGTGTTGCCGGCTCCTTGCTTCGCTGATCGCCGGCGAATTTTAATGTTGTCCCGGCTAACTGGCACACGTGTTGCCGGCTCCCTGCTTCATCGATCGCCGGAGAACTTAAGGTCGTGCTGGCGGACCTGGGTGATGTTTCCGGCTCCTGGCTTCATCAATCGTCGGAGAATTAACATCGTGCCGGCGAATCGGCACGCATGATGCCGGCCTTTGGTACGTCAACCGTCTTAGGGTTAGTGTTGTCAATTTAAGGCAGCTGTTGTCCTCGTGGCTCCCATGTCGAAAGTGAAATGTTCGCAGCTAGCAGTCGCTTTTATAGCCGAAGACGGGGTAAGTTAGTTCAGAAATATGACACCAGTGGAGCTGCAGTCGCCTTGTTTACTGGGCGATATATGGGGAAGTGAGCTTAGTTACTAGCGGTTGGCTGTATTTGCCGCCAAATTACCCGCAATGCTCCAGCATTACGAACAATTCAGGTAATTGAGGCCGGATTGCACAACCGTCGCATAGTGAGAGCATTGGTGTGTTAATATAGTGGAGTACCGCAACACAGAGTAGGACAAGGTGGGCGGTTTGACAATACATCGGACAGGCAATGCATGGAAGAAATGGTTGGAAGTTTGACGTCCTGGCAACATCTAAGGTCATATCAGAATGGGTACCAACTTCTGACACTGTGCACTCATAGCGACTTTATAGTACTGCCCAGTGGGAAATCAGGCCACTGGCACCATGACCCAATATCCCACTCATTCACATTATCATGACACTGAGCTCACCACTCCTTGCCCACTCCTGTTAATGTTGAGCGCCAGGCCAGGAAGTGACAAGTATCAATTTTATAAGTCACTGGTTTGATTTGACTGGTTATCGAACTCCCGACCTTCCATACGGGAAGCCTTCATTCTACTAATTCGGCTACCGCATCCGCTCATGGAAGACATGGATGAATAAGCAAGATATATATATAACTGATAAGCAAGATGAATATACATGATAAATGACCAGTTGGTGGTTGAGGGGCATCGCTTAGTGTGTCAGATTCATGAGCACCGTGCAACGGTAGAACCGTACAGCAGCGCCATCTACCAGGAAGCAACGAAACCACATTAATTTGTGGAACCCTATTTTAATCTGATATGATGCGCCCACCTGGAGTGGAAATGAAACCATTTGTAAAGTCGCCGGCTGGTGGTGTGGGTGGTGTGGACAAGCCAAATGAAAGCAATACAGGTAATGAAGGAAAATAGGTGAAGAGTGAAAGTAGGAGAGTGAGACTCCTTCATTTATTGATTTATATAGGTTTTCTAGAATCCAAGATGGCAGTGGTCACATGGTTCAATCCACCAATCAGAGTACAATGTGCTGTTGCCAAGGCCTTGATACACCGGCTACAGTGCCCTGTAGTGGTCAATGATAAAAAGACAGGGGGGGAGGGGCTATGTGAGGTGACTCTTCCAAAGAGTATGCCTAGCAAATCCCGGAAGTGACACTCCTCCAAAGACTATTCCACTACACAATTTCTATACCTAATGAGTAATAGTTTACCAACTTCACACATCCCTCATATGCCTTTGGTTTTTATATATTACCTTTTTATCATTATATAGACAGTTTGTAATTTATTATAGTAATTTCACATCAGTCCTCATGTATTATATCGGAAAATTTTACACATTTATATAAAACCTCTCTAAATCGACCGACTATGGGACCGACTTTAAATGGTCGATTGAGGGAGGTTGTCAGTTCAGCGAGTTTATTTTATTTTTACAATGATATTGTATGGGCGATAAGTTGGGACCAAAATGAAACAATCGACATACAGGAGTTATTGATCTGCGAAGGTGATCGGTTAGAGGGATTTACTGTAGCCAAGTGTGGCTCTAAATAGACTAAATGTTCGCCTTAAGGCAAGTTTTAGTGAGTCACCTGAGTACTTTTCTGGCAATGAGAACCAAATTTACCCCGCAGGGCAGCACACCGACACACATGTTAATTAACACGGTTCATTCTCCATGATTAGTCACAACATTGAGAACCGAAGTTAACGTGGATCAAAACGGAACTGGTTGCACCGCCACTGCACCCTGGGGACGCTGAGGCGGTGTGCAGGGCTTCCTGTTACTAATGATTCAACCTGGTTTAGTGGGTCTGTTGTCAGCGTTGTCTGTGAGGAAGCGCTGCTCTCTTGATGTTGAGAGATATTGACATGTCGTAAAGGTTACATTGCTGGTGAATGGTACGTAAGCCCGCCACAATGACTCGGCTTCCGCTATAAGATGCACTAATGGTGGTTTTTTTTTTTATAAAAGCTACTTATCAAAAAAGAGCTCATAAAAAGCACCCATTATAAGGAATAAGCACAATATGCTTGCATTCACCATCATATCTTTGCACTGAGCACAATAGTTTTGCACTCAGCACAATAAATACCTTTGCACTGAGCACAATACCTTTGCATTCATCACAATACCTTTGCACTCAGCACAATGCCTTTGCATTCAGCACAATACCTTTGCACTGATCATAATAGCATTACACTCAGCACAATGCCTTTGCACTCAGTACAATAGCTTTGCGCTGAGCACAATATCTTTGCACTCGGGACAATATCTTTCACTCAGCACAAGACATTTGCACTCAGCAGAATACCTTTGCATTCAGCACAATCCCGTTGCACTGAGCATAATAGCATTACAATCAGCACAATACATTTGCACTCAGCACGATATCTTTGCACTCAGCACACTACATTTGCACCCAGCACAATATCTTTGCACTCAGCACAATATATTTGCACTCAACACAATATATTTGCACTCAGCACAATAGCTTTGCACTCAGCACAATACATTTGCACTCAGCACAATATCTTTGCACTCAGCATAATACCTTTGCACTCAGCACAATATATTTGCATTCAACACAATACCTTTGCACTCAGCCCAATACATTTGCACTCAACACACTATCTTTGCACTCAGCACAATACCTTTGCACTCAGCACACTACACTTGCACTCTGCACAATATCTTTGCACTGAACACAATGTCTTTGCACTCAGCACAATGCATTTGCACTCACCACAATACCTTTGCACTCAGCACAATACATTTGCGGTCAGCACAATACCTTTGCAGTCACCACAATACCTTTGCACTTAGCATAATGGCATAACATTCAGCACAATGCCTTTGCACTCAGCAGAATATCTTTGCACTCGGTGCAATACATTTGCACTCAGCACAATACATTTGCACGCAGCACAATGCATTTGCACTCATCACAATATCTTTGCACTCAGCACAATACCTTTGCACTCTACACAATTACGAACAGATTTCTATTTCTTTTGTTTTCTTTTACATTTGGGGGCTGCGGAGTCGGACGGAACGAGGCTGATAAACTAACGTCTTAGTGTCAAGCATGGACGACAGGTGGCGCCATTAACACAAGAAATGGCGATTGGGTGAGACAGGAACATATATTGGGATTGCGTGTATTCAGAAATTAATTTGCTTGTTTTATTTAATGAAACCTCTAGAGTGTTACAATCGGCTATTGGACGTCAAATACATGGTCATTCGGACATAATTCTTTTGAGGTCCCACATTTTGATGAACCAGTTGTGGAAACTGTTTGGAACAGAAAATAACCCAAACTGCAAACGCGTCCACTGAACAGGATCCATAGGATTGCCGACACCTTCACAGGTGGAGTATTCAGATATAGGTTATATATTATATATTATATACACATATATATGTGTATTTATGTATGCGTATGATGTATAACACATTACACGAGGATACATGCTAGGGGAACATGTACTTATTACTATTATTATTATTATTATTACTCCTGCATAGGCACATTAGTAGAGTCCCTCCCCCCCCGCCGCCCAGTTGTCGGAGCAATCTATTCGGGTGGCCCCCTTCGCCCCTAACACACTGATTGAATTTGTCTACATATGTATGTGATCTATAACGTATTATACAAGTATAAATGTTAGGGGAACATATATACTTTGCTACATCCTCCATCGGCCTATTGGTGGTGACCCCCTCCCCCCCCCCAAACTATCGGATATAATTATATATATACGCGACCGTGAAACCACAATTATCACATGAGGTTTGCAGACTGGTTATTTTAAGGAGTAGAACGTGGGGGGTGGAGGGTGGAGGGGAGGGTGGTAGTGGGTAGTGATTGGAGGGCAGTGGATTCTTTAATAATCTCATAATTAGACAATACATAGAACACAGTGAAAACCGTATGACAGTTAACTGACAGAGTACGTCAGCAAGTAGCATTTTCCCATTTGAGAATCATATGTGTGCAGATATCCGATTGGGACTGCACTTAAAATTAAATCAGAAAGCCGAGCCCCTCTGGCTGTGTGTGTGTGGGTGCTTGGCCGGCTCTGTGAGGTAATGTTGAATATGCAGACGGGGTGCGGCCGGGCCAGTGCAGCGCGGTGTGACCTCCGCGTTAAATGCTCTACTTACAGCAATACGTCCAACTGCCCCGCGTGTCCGGCCGTCTACACGCCGCGCCATTAATACAACCAGGCTCCTTGCCTGCTCATTTCACGGGCTTCCCGCCCCGAAACCCCGCCTCCCGCCTCCCCCCCCCCCCCATAGATCACCATCCCGCCCCATTTGCTGCCCCGCCGGGCCCCCATAGCGCCGCCAGCTCTCCGCGCCGCACGATATTGGTATCTTTCCCGCTCACTGAGCTGCTCCCTGCCAGCTTGCTCCATCAATTTGTGGGACCGCCGGCCACGGCTCGCAGAAGTCTCCCCTGTTCGCGCCCCCCCCCCCCCCCACACACACACACGCCCGTCCCTCAGGCCCTGGCTTGTAGCTCCACCGGCTTCCCCCCAGCCCGCCCGCCCTCTCCTCCAGCTCCAAAAGTCCCACCCACTACCAGAACAGACCCCTTCCCCCTCCCCCCTGTCACACGCACCTCCCTAGTCCCCCTAAACGCAGCTTCACAACACCATCGCCACCTGCTACACGCACCACGCACCACGCATAACGCACCACGCACCAGGTACCCCGCACGATGCACCATGCATGACGCATAATGTCCCACACACCACACATAACGCACATCGCACCACGCATAATGAACCACACACCACACTTAATGCAACACACATAATGTACCACTCACCATGCACCATACACTATGCATAATGCACCTACGCACAATGCACCATGCATAGCACACCATGTATTACACACCACACATAATACACCACGCATAATGCACCACACATAATGCACCATGCATAGCTCATCACACATAACACACCACATATAATGCACATCACACCATTCATAATGCACCACACATAACACACCACGCATAACACACCACACATAACACACCATACATAACACACCATGTATAACACACCACACATAGCGAACCACAAATAATGCACCACACACCACACATAATGCACCACACATAATGCACCACACCTAATGCACCATGCATAGCACACCACACATAACACACCACATATAATGCACATCACACCATGCATAACGCACCACACATAATGCACCATGCATAACACACCACACATATCACACCACACATAACACACCATGTATAACACACCACACATAACGAACCACAAATAATGCACCACACACCACACATAATGCAACACACACAATGCACCACTCACCATGCACCATACACTATGCATAACACACCATGCATAACGCACCACACATAATGCACCACACATAGCACACCACACATAACACATCATGCATAACGCACTGTACACCATGTGCCACTTATTGCGCACCAGTTAGCAGGTGTCTCATGTCTCACGCACCAATCATCACGCATAACGCACAACGCGCCACTCCTCGCGCACCAGCCAGCATGCGCCACCATATGTATACATAATACTTGCACAGTATGCATTGCTTTCCGATCTCGCACCGTGTGTACATTTGGTGCTCCTGTCAATGGTTTTCGTTTTTTTCCTTTTGGTATTATTGTTCTATGACTGGATGTTTAGGTTAAACTGGGAGGGCGCGTATCCGAACCAATCATTGTAAGTTGCGTCGCCCGAATAAATTATATCAGCTAGTCCTCTTGTGTTTGTGTTGAGTGAGTACGTACATATACACACATACGCACATACGCACATGCGCACATGCGCACAAGTGATCTTAATATTACAGTAAAACCTCTCTAAATCGACTGACCATGGGCCCGACTTTAAATAGTCCATATAGGGAGGTGGTCGGTTTAGGGAGTTTGTTATGGTTACAATCGCATTGTATATAGGCGATAGCTTGGGACCCAAATAAAGTGATCGATATAGGGGAGTGGTCGATCTGTGGAGATGGTCGCTTAGAGAGGTTTTACTGTATATGTATTTAATCTATCCCACTCTACCCACACCTTGCCTTTACTCCACAATCACCTCATCACCACACCATCCTGGTTGTATCCTTACTTCAGCCTCACCCTACAGTAGTGTGACCACATCTCCACCCCTCCCTCCACATCCAGCCTCTGCTTACCGCACAGAGATCCTCACTTATACAGTTCGTGGGTTCGAACCCTGATCGAGTCAAACCAATGACTTAAACATTGATACTTGTTGCTTCCTAGCCAGGCACACATCAGTAATAGGAATGGGCAAAGACTGGTTGGTTCAGTGTCAGGATAATGTGACTGAGTGGGATATCAGGGCATGGTGCTGGTGGCCTGGTCTCCTAGTGGGGCAGTACTATAAAGTCGCCATGAGTGCGCACTGTCACAAAACAGTACCAGTCTTGATATGATCTTAGATGTTGCTAGGACGTAAAACAACAACAAACAAACAAAAACTGACGCATCCGGTGACCTTCACCCCTGCGCGCTCTAGCTATACAACCCCCCACCCCCCACCCCCAGCCGCGTTCCTTAACGGAAGTGGCAATGATCTGTCTGCACACTGGAGTCGTGAGCATCAAAGTGTGTGGGTCCGGTGACGCCTGTAATTGCGGTGTCTGGGGGCCGATTAGAGGTCGGAGTCTGCGGCGACGCCTAAAGCGCGTAGACGCGTGAGCATCCGTGCGTGACGGAGCGTGGCGAGGCGTGACGAGGCGTGACGAGGCGTGACGAGGCGTGACGAGGCGTGACACCACGAGGTTCTCTAAGAGTAAGAGTACCGCCACTTACTCTACACAGACGGGCTGATGCGTTGTCCTAAGTGGCTTTCATCGATAATTAAACAAAACAAAAACAAAATAATCTCAACGGGTTAACCGCACAAAAAGCTATCATTGCACTGAATGCAGTTCGCATCAGACAAAGTGGCGTTTGCTTTTCCAGCCACCGACTACGCTGCATTTGTGGAGGTTTCGCTGTATAACAAGTGCACTTGGGTGACGTGTAATTGCGTGTACAAACTTAAGTAACACAAGTTTACAATTCTGTTAGGTAATAGCCGTTGTACCATAGGTTGGTTGGTTGAAGGAGTTTTTGGAGTATATTCAAACATGTTGCAATTTCCTCCCAAAACTTCGTAATTTCATTGTTGTGGGATTATATGTCATGTTATAATGATCCAGATTTCAAATAGTTCTGTCAAATTTCACCGAAGTTGAATTAGACAGAAGTCAGTAAAATTCCTCTGGCTTTTGGTTTGTTCTGTCACCATTGCTAGAAGAGACGTAGGTCTCAACAATTTGCACATACATGTATACTACTATTGTCGTGAGGTATAACGTATCTATGCAGATATTATTTATATATGTAATTCTTCTGCTTATTACAGTACAACCCCGTTAAACCAAGCTCGGTTAAACCAAGCGATCGGTTAATCCAAACCTTTTTCGGCAGCCCGGCAAAATACTACCATTTATCACGAAAAAGTTGGTTAAACCAAAGTCAGTGAATCCAAAGTATCGGTTAATCCAAACAAATTTGTCGCACCCAGGCCCCTTCCGGTACAGTTAAACCAAACTTTCATGTGGTTTTAAGGTCATCTGAAACTTGTTTATATAATAAATGGTAGTATTTTGCCAGGTCGCCGAAAAAAGTTTGGATTAACTGATCGTTTGATTTAAGCGAGGTTGGTTTAATGGGGTTAAACTGTATATACATAAAAAAAACAATAATCATAGTGTCCACATAGATTGTTCATTCATAATGCACCTCCGTTTTTGCCAAAGCCAAGTCAAAGTCAAAGCTCAGTTAACCCAATGATCGGTTCATCCAAACAAATTTCCCAGGGTCCCTTCAAGTTTGGTTTAACGGGGTTCTACTGTATTACGTTATCCTACTCAGCTACTGCTCCCGTAACCTCCATTGATATGTTCCTTTGTGGTTGGGTTACTGGATGCCGGGATGCAGCCTGGAGAGCGGGAGGTCTGCCTTCAAGCTGCTCCCCTGCTCCCCTCCTGTTCTCCTACTATCCTACTATCTGCCTATTCTCCCTGAAGTATGTTCATCAGTGATAAGAAATAATGGAAAAGAGAATAAAAACGCTATCGCCCTGCACACTGCCATTAAACTGCGTGGACACGTGCGAGGTCCACGCCCAGTCATGTGACTTTGTAGGCTTGGTGGACAATTAGGTTCTCGTTCTGACCACTTCCATTGAAATTCGAGTTTGTTCAAAAAATGTTGTGAAAGCAATTGGATAGCGTGTAACAATATTAGCAAGTGTGACTGCATTCGTCACGCTTAATCCAATTGTCCTGGTTTCTATAGAAACCAGTTCGACTGGTGGTCAATCAATGGTGAACAAATCCTTGCACAAGTTGTTAACTATTTTTGTTAAAGATTGTGAGGAATTTATTTGCTCTGCCCACAATGGTTAAGTGGTTTAACAATTCTTTTCACCGCTGGGCGGCACTAACCCAATTTAAGTAAAATCTTGAATTTTGTTAAAAAAATAATGTTTGCTTCGTTGTTTCTTGTTTATAGGTTGTAACTCTTTGTATATTGCAAACAATCAGAACTCTGCTTCTACCTCACTTTCTCTGAGTCTATTTGCCTATAATTGTTTTTGTTTTTGTTTTTCTGTGCTCTCATAAATTGTCTAGTTTATTAGTCCCAAGTAAGTCATTGTGTTCTAATTATGCAGTTAAGCCTATATATTTCAACATGTTACCTAGTTACTTATGTGTGTTCTATATACCAAGGAAATGTACATCATCAGCCAGTATCGTCCTTGTGAACACTGAAGTCATACCGTGCACTTACTTGTTCTTTAGATTACACTTTTGTAGTAGTTTCTTAAACACTGCTATGCTATCTACATTTCTTCGCGCAGCTGGGAGTATCTTCCAGATCTGGCCACTCATGTTAGCGACACTCCATCATAGTTATGTTTACATGAAAAACCAAGCAAAACAGCTAGTGGCGTCCAGTGAGGTCAGAAGTATGGAAGTCTCCGATTCAAGGGTGACTCTGCAGCGAGTGATGCTCAGCGATGTCCACTGCCCAAGTCCCAGCGACAGAAATATACTGCAACAAGCCATGTTGCACCACCTAAACTGCTGCTATTTGAAAGGCAACAGGCACACATGTATGGTTGGTGGCAGAAGTTGGTAAACCCCAAGAAATCTACAGTTGATATCACAGCACATATGGTCATTTGATACCGGGGATCTTTCCGCTCCATCCATGGAGTGTAGCTTACTTACTTACTTACTTACGCCTACCGCCCAACTTTGGGCATAGGCCACAAACAAGGGCTCTCCAGTTATCCCGGTCCTGGGCCATCTTCTCCAGCTGTCTCCATGTATGTCCAGACCTCTTCACATCTGCCTCCAGGTCACGGCGCCAACTGTTTCTTGGCCTGCCTCTCTTCCTTTTCCCCTGTGGATTCCAGGAGAGTGCATGTCTTGCGGTGTTGGATGCAGGCTTGGGAAGGGTATGGCCAACCCATCTCCAGCATCTCTGAAGGATCTCCTCCTCAACAGGCTGCTGTCCTGTTCGCTGCCATAGCTCCAGGTTACTGATGGTGTTTGGCCAGCGTACTCTTAGGATTCGTCTGAGACAGGTGTTGATAAAGGACTGGATTTTCTTCATGGTGGCGACCGTTGTTCTCCAAGTCTCTGCACTATACAGAAGAACAGGGTAAACCCCAAGAAATCTACAGTTGATATCACAGCACATATGGTCATTTGACATCGGGCATCCATGGAGTGTAGCTGCATAACGAGTAATGTCATCCTTCAGTACTGGTGCACTACTATATGAAGGACAATACTCCTCACAAGTCACAATGTCATGTATATGCCTTCTTAACATTTCTTGCATGGGGCCATAGTAATATCTGGTCGAATCTGACTTGGAGAGATTAAAAACCGTTTTAGTCACATAATAGGAATATTATCTCGGTTTACTTTCGTATTGAGCTATGTTTCCGGGTAATACAATATTGCATATATTTGGCTGGCATGAAAGGCATATCACTTTGCAGGATTCTTATACCCATAACCATACCTATGCTCATGCTCATCTTCGTGTTCATGCCCATGCCCATGCCTCTGTCCATACCCATGCCTTTGCGCACACCCACACCCCTATCCACACCCACACCCATGCTCATGCCCATGATCATGCCCTTACCGTACCCACATCCACATCCGAATACCCACACCCACACCTATTTCCACACCCACACCAGACACATACATTGCAATACCCTGATACCCATCCAGTCTCAGCGACCAGTTACCAGCCGGAAGCAGTGTCAGTGTGAAGGGTGGAAGGCAGCTGGAGGGTGAGAAGAGAGGGGGGGATGGGGGATGGTACTCTCTCATACACAGCTGGTCCGCAGCAGTCGTCGGCAAGCAGTAAGTGTACGAAGAACCACCAACAACACCTCGTACCGCCACCAGCTGCACCACCGTCACGTGCCGGCGCTGTCCGACCGGAACTGGTGTTTGCGCATGCGCGATGATGTATGCTGAAGAACCGGAAGTAACTCATTGGTGAAGGAGTGAGAATGCACTGGAGGTGGAACCAACAGCGGGCGTAACCCACTTATATGTGTATATATATGTGTGCATATACACACACCTGCTGGCAATGTGTCACGTGGTGTTCTCAATGGCGCCCTCTCACGGAAGGGATTTAGTTAACGGTGCTGCAATGCACATGTGCCATTACCCGACTCCACCAGTCGGCGTGACAGGAACCAACTGTCACTGGCACATCATCTCCTCAGTGACGAAGTGGTTGACACCGGTTGGACTTGACAAACGGTGGGACATAACGCCTGGCAGCTATATTATTCTACGCTATCCCCAACCCCCACCCCCCCACCCCACTCCCACAATTCCACACACCCACTCCCATCCAACTTCCGGTGTAATGTACACGTACCGGTTGGATGGCACGTTGATTGGTTGGTTGTTGGAGTTTTACGTCCTGGCAACATCTAATGTCATCAGGATGAGTACCGACTTGTGACCGTGCACACTCATAGCAAATTTATAGTGCTGCCCCACTGGGAACCCATGACCTGGTATCCCACTCAGTCACATTATCCTGACACTGACACAACCAGTCCTTGCGCTATCCTAACAATGCCAAGCACCTGGCTAGGAAATGATAAGTATCAATTTTCAAGTCATTGATTTAACTTGACCAGGATTTAAACCAGTCAATTCGAATCCCACACTCTACCAACACAGGAGATGGACGCTCAACTCCTTCGACCATCCCGTCTGGTTGCATGGTATGTAAATGAGTTGCCTCGTTTTGGTGGCGGGGCGCTTGTCCCGGGACGACGACTGCATGTGTCAGTAAGGAGGTGCGTGCTGGCAGTTAAAGCTGCATAGTCAGATGAAAACATCAAATTTTCAAAACCAAAACAATTATCTAGATTTGATTCTACGTATCTAACTTAGATACTGTTGCACTTGGTAAGCATTTGTTGCCACATAGAAGGGAATACTGAGGCACTTTAATAGAACATGTTACTACAAAAGGATATATATGGTGTCAGAGTTTTGGTGTGCCTGCCAAAACTAATTGACATGTTTGCATTTCAAATATCTCAAAACTTAGCCATTTAAAATCAAAGTTACTTCAGACTAAAGTATGGTCGATCATAGCAATCAATTTAATATATTTATCTCAGAAAAATGACAGAAACTCAAGACCATCGGACTAGGCACCTCTAAGCGTACACTGCCTTACGACGTGGGTCGCTCTGTGGAAGAGGCGGCCTCGAGTCGCCCGGTCTCCTGCCGCGCCGCGAGCTGCTCCTTTGTTGCTGGCTGTTTCTCGTCCTTTTTGTTTTTTTCGGTCGCGGAGTGTAAATTCGTCGTGTAGATATTATTTACTACTAAGTTATTTCTCGGTCTGCTCGTTCCGGTGTGCTGACAGAACGAAATAGGTGGACAGGGTATGCGTGGGAATAGAGCGCTCGCCGGACGAGGTGGTCGAATCGGTAGAGCGCAGGCTTCCCATACGGAAAGTCAAGAGTTCAAATGCCACCTGAGTCAAACCAATGGCTTACAAAATGTATACTTGTCACTATCTAGCCTGGCGCTTGGCAGTAATAGGATAGGACATGGACTGGTTATGGTGCCAGCGGCCCGGACTTCTAGTGGGGCAGCACTATTAAGTCACTATGAGTGCGCACTATCAGAAGGCGGTACCCATTTTGATATGACATTAGATGTTGCTAGGACAGTAAACAACAACAACAGTGTGCTCCCAGGCCATGTCGTGGGGTTCAATCCGCAGCTGATACATAATTGACACATTGTGCTCCCTGACCTGGGCCCGTATGCATGGAGCGGCGTTAACGGCATGTGGTGTTATACTTCTAACTCCGGGTACCTATCTCCAGTTATCGGCGTCGTAGAGAACTATGTCAAACCGTATGCATGGGTGCTTAAACGGTGAGTGTTAGCTAAACATGAATGTATTTATAGATTTGGGAAATCCCTCTGCATTTGTAGCCATATATTAGGCTATCATATTTAACAGAATTACATACGCAATAAGTGAAATTTAAGCCAATTAACCCTAAAAACGAAGCGATATTAATGCAGCAGCCGCATTGGCGGTGATATTAGTAGTTATATTTTCGAATCGACGAACGTAAAGTAAACAAATCGGCGATTTGTTTACTTTACGTTCGTTGATTCGAAAATAGAACTATTAATATCGCCGCCAATGTGGCTGCTGCGTTAATATCGCTTCGTTTTTAGGGTTACTTTGCTTAAATTTCACTTATTGTGTATGTAATTCTGTTAAATATGATAGCATTGAGTAGATTTGGGTTCCATCCTAACACTAACCTAACACTAACACCACTGTAAACCTGCTATGAGCAGAGTTAGAATTTCCGGATTTAAACACGCGGTGTTAGGCCTAACACTGCTCCATGCATACAAACTTTTTGGCGTTAAACCAGAAATCCCGCCTTAAACGCGTTTTGACTCGGTAACACCGCTCCATGCATACGGGCCCTGGTGTTCGTTCGGCTTTTGTAAGGTAGAGCAAGGAGCAGTTGACAGAGGAAGCGCAACTGACAGCAATTACAAATGTCTACCGTTAGTGGACTGTTTACTTTGTAATAAATGCAATTAAGACTTGGCTCTACATTGACTATTTACCCGTGTTGATTGATCTGTTCATTGTTCAGTAGCCACTGAGAGATCTGATCAATGTCTAATCATATGCGCTAAAAATATTAATGTTCATATATGGAACTGATTCTCTGTAGATACAACTAACTGGTTCCGCCTGTCCCGAGGGGAAACTTTGACCACGTTGAATATATCTTGCTAGGTTAGAACCTACGCATTTATTTGTATCAGTTGTGTATTGCAATTCATTTGCAATGCATCGCTCCCGTAGACGTGTTAAGTATACATGTTCATTTCGAAATATATTCTGGAATATTTTCGGTTTAAAACAGATGTTTTTGTCCGATAGGTAAATGCTCAAGTCATGCTTTGCATAATGTCAACCCCAAATAACTGTTTGCACAAGTTAAGTCGGGTAGCACGAGGTGTAGGACTGTGATGGGTGATGGCACAATGACACCTTGCGCTGTCCATGACTGAAACGGGATTGTTTTACGCAGTGTTGAGACGGAGCCATTAAGGCCATGCCCACACTCAGCGTCATTGAGTAATCAGGCAGCACAACATAGATGATGCCCCACATTCCCGAAGCAGTCACCATGGTTCTTAAATTGCATACATGCTTGTCTATGCGTTCATTACAATGGCAATAGAGCTAATTGTATCTGGCAACATTATTCTCCCAGGATAACAAATCACCCCCAGCTTCGACCTCGGTAACAGCAAAGTAATTCAGCACTTGTGGTGTTCTCTGTGGCGGAGTGGTTAGAGTGTCTGACTTTTTTCTAGGTCAGACTCCTAATCTGAAGGTTGGTGGTTCGATTCCCCATGCCCCAACCTCTGCCAATTTGGACTTTAACCGCTGTGGTTAACTTACAGCGTCATCAAAGGCCAGTTGCTCTCATACCATGTCTATGTGGTGTGGGAGATTAAAAATCCCTTGGGTCGGTAAAAGTGTAGGCTCGGGCTTTCTATCGACAAACTGTCTAATGGTGAAAACAAGTCTATTCAGGCTTATCCATAATAGGCAGTATAAATCTTCAAGAAAAAAAAAAGAAAAAAAATGTAATCAAAGTGTCTACTATATACAGTATATATCGTATATATATAGTAGAATATTTTATGTAATACCCAGATGAGATTAGTGTAAATATTCAAGCTATGTATGATGTGCATATATATATATATATCTATATATATATATGGTTGACCTGACGGATTAAGAGGCAGCCACTTAGCAGCATGCCTAGCTACATACGGGTGACCAATGCTGAAACCTTCGGGTATCCATGGTTACCAATGAGGTTACTAAGGGAGGTACATAGGTTTGTTTGTTGAGTTTTACGTCTAGAAACACCCAAGATCATATCAGGACGGGTACTGACTTGTGACAGTGCACACTCATGGCAACTTGTATAGTGAGTGACCAGACGGGATGGCCGAATGAGTTAGAGCGTCCGTCTCCCGTGTTGGTAGATCGTGGGGTCGTGGGTTCGAACCCTGGCCGAGTCAAACCAATTACTTAAACATTGATACTTGTCGCTTCCTAGCCTGGCACATGACATTATTAGGATAGGGCAAGGACTGGTTGGCTCAGTGTCAGGATAATGTGACTGAGTCAGATATCAGGTCATGGTGCTGGTGGGCTGGTCTTCCAGTGGGGCAGCACTATAAAGTCACCATGAGTGCGCACTGTCACAAGTCCTGTTTGGGGTCCTGATATGACCTTAGATGTTGCCAGGATGTACAATTCTTACAAACAAACAGCAAAGCTAAGACTGCTGGAGACCTGTTGGCAGAATACCGATTTATATATAGCATTACAACTCTCCATTTATATATAAGGTCTTATCACTGGACATTTATATATAGGCATTACAACTGGCAATCTATATAGAGGCATTATCACTGTCCTTTATATGTAGGAATCACAACTGGCCATTTATATATAGGCATTATCACTGTCCATATATATAGGCATTATCATTGGCCATTTATATAACATTCCCACTGGCCATTTATATATAGAGATTACGATTGGCCATTTATATATATGCATTACCATTGCCTATTTATATATGGGCATTACCACTGTCCATTTATATATGGGCATTACCACCGGCCATTTATATATAGGCATTACCACTGTCCATTTATATATATAGGCATTACCATTGTCCATATATATATAGGCAATACCACCATCCATTTATATATATATTGAGGATGTGCATCAAACGATTAGCACCACGTGTCAGTGCCTCGTCGGCCATCATGGTTGGATAGAAAGTACAGCTACAACACTGCCAATGCTGTGGCATGTGTTAATATCGCTCCTATTTAGGGTTTAATTTGACAGGATTTCACTTTTTGATTAAGCTATTCTCATAAATAACATTATATCTACCCCTAAGTGAATATTCATGAATCTAAATAACATAATTAGATCGGAGCCGTGAATAGAGTTGTGCTTTTTGTTTTGTTTACCTTCGACAACAACGCCGCCGATGTGGCGGCAGCATTAATATCGCTCCGATTTTGGGTTTAATTTGACCGAATTTCACCTTTTGAGTAAGCTATTCTCATAATTAACATCATTTCAACCCCCGAGTGAATATTCATGATTCTAAATAACATAATTAGATCATAGCAGTGAATAGATTTGTGCATTTTATTTTATTTACATACACTTGATAATAGAAGGAACTGCTTCTGTCCAACCACGACGCAGGAGTAGTGTGATGCCTACGTGACATGCAAATCCTCAATAGGCTATACCAATGTCCATTTATATATAGGCATTGCCACTGTCCATCTGTTTATAGGCATTGCCACTGCCCATTTATATGTATATATATATATATATATATACCCAGTATCACTGTGCTAAACGTTGCTTCTCACGGGTGATAATCTGGGAGTGGTTCCAGTTGATAGTCACAACCATGTCATGCTCTGTGTACCTGCGATCAGTGAACCAGAACAAGGCTCAACCTTTCGTCACGTGACACCCAACTACACTGCAGGGTGTTCCATTGTGTTAGTACAGAGCAATCTAAGTCACATACCAGTATTAGTATCCTTCTTTATTTGATCAAATTAACATACTGTGGTTTGTAACATAGGTATACACACATAGGAATAGATATGTGGGTCAAAATATATACGTATTGCATATGAAGAGTTCAGGCGCAAAAATCGCAAATGTCAAACCAAAACTTTAATTAAAATAAAAGATTTGTACCTGAAGGTAATGTTAATCCTAACTAGTTCCGCATTCTTGTGATGAAATGGCTATGGAGCAATGAGAGAGAAACAATGGAATATAAAAATTAACCTTTTGATGGTTTGACTCCAATATTTAGCTCAATTTTTGGATCGGTGTTGACAGACTTTTGCGCCTGGATTCTTCATATGGATTTATGGAAATATAAATTTAAAGATTATACATGTGTAGTACAGCTTATTGCACCATATGAGGTTTTAGTTGGGAACTAGGGGTGTCTAACTCAAAATGAACTTGTTAGGTTTGATATCAACAACAGCTATCCCTGCCAAATGACATAAGCATGTAATGTGCAATACACCATTTATAAAATGTCCGTTTTTTCCATTCCAGAGCATGCGGTACATGGCATATTGCACAAATGTCTAATATCGGTTTTGATTTACACGTCTTGCACACTTGATATATATGATATACAGTAAAATCTCTCTAACCGACCATCTCCACAGATCGACCACTCCCCTATTTCGATCCCTTTATGTGGGTCCCAACAATACCATTGTAACCATATTCTAACTCCCTGAACTGACCACCTCCCTAAACAGACCACTTAAAATCGGTCCCATGGTCGGTCGATTTAGAGAGGTTTTACTATATATGCATATATGCATATGTGCATATATGCATATATGCATATATGCACATGTAATTATTATAAATGCATATGCATCTAAGTGTAAATGTACATGCATGGATTTACAGACCCCACACGTGAGTGTGTATGTAATGTGTATGCATGCATGCCCATGTACACGCCAATCACGTGACTATCCTGCAGAGACGCCGGTCGCCGCCCGCCCAGTGCATGATCTGCTGGTGCCCCCTGGTGATAGATGTGCGCACATTACACGCCCAGGTGGGCGCTATGTATGCGGGCCGCTGCTCGCCCACACGAAACCAGAGTGAGGCTGGGCAGGCCAAGTCAAGTACACATAACACATGGATGAATCCACCCATCCACACACCTCCACCCACCGTCCGCACCCGCTCACACACCTCACACACTGTCTGCACCCACTCACACACCTCTACCCACCATCTGCACCCGCTCCCACACCTCACCCACCGTCCGCACCCACTCACACACCTCACACACTGTCTGCACCCACTCACACACCTCTACCCACAGTCCGCACCCACTCACACACCTCTACCCACCATCCGCACCCACTCACACACCTCCACCCACCGTCCGCACCCGCTCACACACCTCACCCACCGTCCGCACCCACTCACACACCTCACCCACCATCCGCACCCACTCACACACCTCCACCCACAGTCCGCACCCACTCACACACCTCACCCACCGTCCGCACCCACTCACACACCTCCACCCACCGTCCGCACCCACTCACACACCTCACACACTGTCTGCACCCACTCACACACCTCTACCCACCGTCCGCACCCACTCACACACCTCTACCCACCATCCGCACCTGCTCACACACCTCGCACACTGTCCGCACCCACTCACACACCTCCACCCACCATCCGCACCTGCTCACAGACCTCGCACACTGTCTGCACCCACTCACACACTCCACCCACCGTCCACACCCACTCACACACCTCCACCCACAGTCCGCACCCACTCACACACCTCCACCCACCGTCCGCACCCACTCACACACCTCCACCCACCGTCCGCACCCACTCACACACCTCCACCCACCATCCCCACCCCACTCACACACCTCCACCCACCACCACCCCACCCACCTCCCCACCCACCCTCACCACCTCCCACCCACCCACCCCCACCCCCACCGCCCCCACCCACACCCCACCCACCTCCCACCCACCCTCCCCCCCCACTCCCACCCTCCACCCACCGTCCGCACCCACTCACACACCTCCACCCACCGTCCGCACCCACTCACACACCTCCACCCACCGTCCGCACCCACTCACACACCTCCACCCACCGTCCGCACCCACTCACACACCTCCACCCACCATCCGCACCCGCTCACACACCTCCACCCACCGTCCGCACCCACTCACACACCTCCACCCACCGTCCGCACCCACTCACACACCTCCACCCACCGTCCGCACCCACTCACACACCTCCACCCACCGTCCCGCACCCACTCACACACCTCCACCCACCGTCCGCACCCACTCACACACCTCCACCCACCGTCCGCACCCACTCCCACCCCTCCACCCACCTCCGCACCCACTCACACACCCACCCACCGTCCGCACCCACTCACACACCTCCACCCACCGTCCGCACCCCCCACCTCCACCCCACCCTCCACCCCCACCCGTCCGCACCCACTCACACACCTCCACCCACAGTCCGCACCCACTCACACACCTCCACCCACAGTCCGCACCCACTCACACACCTCCACCCACCATCCGCACCCACTCACACACCTCCACCCACCGTCCGCACCCCTCCACCCTCACCACCTCCACCCCCCCACCCCCCCCCTCCGCACCCACTCACACACCTCCACCCCCTCGCACCCACTCACACACCTCCACCCACCGTCCGCACCCACTCACACACCTCCACCCACCGTCTGCACCCACTCACCCACCTCCACCCACCGTCTGCACCCACTCACACACCTCCACCCACCGTCCGCACCCCCACCCTCACCCACCTCCACCCACACCCCTCCCCACCCCCCACTCACACACCTCCACCCAGTCCGCACCCACTCACACACCTCACCCACCGTCCGCACCCACTCACACACCTCCACCCACCGTCCGCACCCACTCACACACCTCCACCCACCGTCCGCACCCACTCACACACCTCCACCCACCGTCCGCACCCACTCACACACCTCCACCCACCGTCCGCACCCACTCACACACCTCCACCCACCGTCCGCACCCACTCACACACCTCCACCCACCGTCCGCACCCACTCACACACCTCCACCCACCGTCCGCACCCACTCACACACCTCCACCCACCGTCCGCACCCACTCACACACCTCCACCCACCGTCCGCACCCACTCACACACCTCACCCACCGTCTGCACCCACTCACACACCTCCACCCACCGTCCGCACCCACTCACACACCTCCACCCACCGTCCGCACCCACTCACACACCTCCACCCACAGTCCGCACCCACTCACACACCTCCACCCACAGTCCGCACCCACTCACACACCTCCACCCACAGTCCGCACCAGTCAGTCATCCCTCCACCACCCACACACGTCCCTACACCCACACATACACCCACCGTCCGCACCCACTCACACCCAACCCTACACAACCACCCACAGCGATCCTCACATTATCCCACCCATCCCTACACCCACACACATCTTCACACACAGTCGCATCCATCCATATTCAGTCCCACCCATCCCTACACCCACTCCCACCCATCCCCACACCCACTCCCACCCATCCCACCCCCACCCCTACCCATCCCCACACCCACACCCACCCACACCCATCCCTACACCCACTCCCACCAATCCCTACACCCACTCCCACCCATCCCACCCCCACCCCCACCCATCCCTACACCCACTTTCACCAATCCCTACACCCACATCCACGCACATTCACACCCACTTCCATTCATCCCCCCACACACACACATCCACTTACATCCACACCCACTCGCACCCATCCCCACAAAAACATATCCACCCACATTCACACCTAATTAACCTAGCCATACACCCAAGCAGAACTTGACCCATATTTACACCCACTCCCACCCATCCCCACACCCGCCCAGATCTCCATCCACCTTCACACTCACAACCATTTATCCCTACAGCCACCGAAACCCATGTTTACACTCACTGCTCCCCATCCCCCACAGCCACACACACCTCCACACCCCACTGCCACTCACCCCTCCCCCATGTACATGTCCAATCCTACTCAGCTCTACTCACATCCACTCACCACCATCTCCCGCCCTACCCAAACCCACTCTCCATCACGGCCACCCCGACCCGATGCCACCCACCGGCACGCCCTCCCCAAACGCTGTGCTATATAAATGACGTCACGTCATCGCCCGCCCTGCCCCCTGGTGGCAGTCACGTTCATGTCGCCGAGACTATCAATACGCCTACTTTGTCTCAGTTTAAAGTTGCATAGTCCGATGGCTTTGAGTTTCTGACATTTTTTTTTAGATAAGTATATTAAATTGATCATTATTATCTACCTTAGTTTAGTTTGAAGTAACTTTTAATTGAAATGGCTACCTTATGAAATATTTGAAATTCAAACGTGTGAAAATAATGTTGGCAAGCACCTAAAAACTCTGATACCATAGGCTTCTGCAGTGACAGGTTCTATTAAATCAACTCAGTGTTCCCTTCTATGTGGCAACAAATACTTAATAAATGCATCAGTATCTAAGTTAGATATGTAGAATCAAATCCAGATAATTGTTTTGATTTTGACAATTTGATGCTTCTATGCAGCTTTAAGGTCTGACAGCATACGATTGTTTGAGCTTTTCATGAAGCACTGTAGCAGTCAAGAAACATTGTTAACACAAAGAATAGAAACATTGTTTTTCACAAAGACTAGAAACATTGTTTTTCATTTCTAAAGAATAAATCTACCTTGAATAAATGTCTAGCGGTGGACATTTTTACATGTTGAAAACCTTTCATGACCACCGATGACATCCCAGAAACCAGGAAAGCAGTGTATATATATATATGTATACATATATGTATATATATAAATATATATATATGGCAGTACGATGACTGAGGTTATGAGCAGATGACACGCGTTTGGAGGTGGTGCCACCGTCAGAGCTGAGGTTGAGTAGGTTGAAGCAATAGATGACCAGCCCCAGGCTCCATCACCCGATTACTGGCGGGTGGAGCTGATGAGTGAGTATGGAATTCTGGGTTATTATACTCGTATAATTCTGATACATCATATAAATATATTTGGTACATTACTTGATTGACAAGGAGACAATTGGTCTTCCTCATTCCACCGTTCCTTGCCCTTGTTGTTGAAGATTTACACTGCCTATCATGGATAAAAGCCTGAATAGGCTTGTTTTCACCATTAGACAGTTTGTCGATAGAAAGCACAAGCCTACACTTTTACCGACCCAAGGGATTTTTAACCTCCCACACCACATAGACATGGTATGAGAGCAACTGGCCTTTGATGACGCTGTAAGTTATACACAGCGGTGGAAATCCAAATTGGCAGAGGTGGGGGCACAGGGAATCAAACTACTGACCTTCAGATTAGGAGTCCGACCTAGAAAAAAGTCAGACACTCTAACCACTCCGCCACAGAGAACACCAGGCTAGGCAGGTAGCAACACATATAACATTTTAAGTAATAGGTTTCATTCTGCCAGGGTTCGAACCTGGGGGTTCGAGTCCTATATAACGACAAAAACACAAAAACACGGCATTGAGTAGAAACAGGAGGAAAGACAGTGTCCAAACAGCTTAATTCATTCAGGAAGTGTGCCAGCGCGGTGTGCATTTAATGTGATGACTGGATTATCGCTCACCCTAGTATTCACGTCTCATTCCGCAAGAGAATCTCCAGTATTTTCATGGGAGCTGTGTGGGAGGTGAGCTAGGGGACAGATGTGGGGGAGCCGGTAGAGGGGGCTGCGAGCACGTGACGGCAGCGGGGCCTAGTGGCAGACCAAGTAAATTAATCCTATTAAAGCCTCGAGTGAAAAATGAGCATTGAAGGTCAGTGGTCCGATTTCTCACAGCCGCGTCTGCATGCTGGTGCTGGGGCGATAGGGCCGGGTTAGTGATGGGGTGTGGGGGCCGCCCGGTGCGCCGCCACCTCCCGCGCGCCCGGCTCCTTACCCGGCATCCCCATCCATGTAGACACGGAAACACAACAGGCAGATACCCCCCCAGCCGACAGCTCGGCCCTCACCCGCCTCTGGCCCTGATGGATGACTAGTTTAGTTGAGTGTGCTTGGTAGGTTTGGAAATGTGTGAAGTTGTATCAGGAGGAGCAGTGATATTGGTAAAATTGGCGCGCCATTATGAGCAGGAATCAATCTGAGATGATTTTCAATCAATCTTAAAATATGATATTTACAAACTGGTTAAAATTGTGGAAATTGCTTAACTTTCAATCACCAGAAAAAGAGTGGTAAATATCTATCTGAGTGTCAAGAATAGCCTCATTTATTAGTGTTGAGTGGAGTTTGTAAAGATCAACCATCACTCTCTGGCATCTGTGTTGTTATAATTTATTTAAGACAAGATGGCCTCCAACCACCAGAAGTAGTTCTGGTGGCTAACACTAGTTGCGTATCTGGACATCTTCCCCCTCATAGAACATTCTGACTCTACACATCCATTTAGTTCTGAACACAATGTAGAACTGAAAGATAGAGATAATGTGACAGTTTACCATCAAAAGTATATGTATATAGAGAGATATAACAAAGATGATATTTGTTATCTACAGACTTAACTTGTCTACCGGTCTAGTGATTCTTGAGGATCGCCTGATCTCCTTGGTGACTGGTGTTCTGACTACTTCCCCCCTGACCGGACTAGTTGCTTCTGGATCCTGATCCTGTGGACCTTCACCCACTACCTCACTTGTGACCTCCTCTGAGCTTTCAGTAGGAGCGGTCTGACTAGGCAGATCACTGTCCCTGACCCCCTTCAGTTCAAACCTTTCATTAACTTTCAAGAGGTGACGCCTATTGCGTCTTATGACGTTACCCTCTTCCGTCTGAATCTTGTATGACCTGGGTCCCACCTGCTCACTGACCCGGGCCGTCGAATCCCAATGAGTACCTCTTACTCTGACTACATCACTTTGACTCAGTGGGGGTAGGTCTTTGGCTGTCTCATTGTACTTTTCTACTTGTTTTTGTTTTATCTCTTCCTTTCTGCTCCCCTTTTCAACAACCTTGTATCTCTTATCCAGTCGTGGTATTTTCCCGTTTAGCTCACGCCCCATTAACATCTCCCCCGGTGACATGCCTATCTCTCTGGGGGCCATTCTATAGTTTAGAAGGGCCAGGTAGGGATCCCCCCCACTCTCTTTCGTCTTATTTAGTAGGGACTTTATTATTCCTACTCCCCTCTCTGCCTGCCCGTTTGATTGTGGATATCTGGGACTTGATGTTCTATGTTCAAATTGATAGGTCTTTGAGAACTTCTTGAATAACTCAGAGCTGAACTGTGGACCATTGTCGCTAACCACTCTTCTGGGTATACCATGTCTGGCGTACATACTTTTTAAGTGTGTGATGACTGTATCAGAGGTCGTTGAGCTCAGCATGGCTATTTCGGGATAGTTGGAATAATAATCTATGCATATTAGATAATCCTTTCCCCCCCAGTGAAATAGATCCATGCCGACTTTTTCCCACGGTCCCCACTTTATTCTATCTTCTTCCCTGCTGTGCGTTTCTTTGGCCTGTGCCGGCCTGTACATCTGACAGGCCCCACACTTTTGAACATTCCCTTCTATGTCATTATTGATGGTAGGACAGTATATAGCCTCCCTTGCCATCCTTTTCTGTTTTTCTATGCCTAAATGGCCCTCATGCAATCTACTTAGCATTTCTCCTCGCATACTAACTGGTATCACTATCCGGTCCCCTTTCAGGATAATTCCATTTATCAGGCATAGTTCCTCTCAGAATGGTGCATAAGCTGGACAGTCCCCATTGTTCCACCCACTTAACATGCAGGTCTTTACCGCGGTAAGGACGTCATCCTTACATGTTTCTACCGCTATTTTATCTAGCTGTGCCTGGGTGGCTGAGACTGAATTATATATCATGTCTACCTGGGCTTTGACTTCTGTAGCTACTTTTATATCTTTCTCTGACCTAGCCCTGCTGGCATTTGCTCGGGACAGGGTATCTGCAAGGTAAAGGTATTTTCCAGGGGTCCACCCCAGGACATAGCGATATTTTTGCAATTTTAACATGAGTCTTTGTATGCGGGGAGACATGTCATTAAAAGGTTTGTTTGAGAGGGGTATTAGTGGTTTATGGTCGGTCTCCAACTCCACTTTGTCCAATCCATATATATAACAGTGACATTTTTCACAACCATATGCAAGCCCCAGACACTCTTTTTCTATTTGAGCATATCTTTGTTCACACTCCGTCAAGGATCTGGCCCTATAAGCCACTGGCTTCCAATCCTGGTCATGGCACTGAAGCAAAACCGCCCCCAACCCATCCTTCGACGCATCGGTTGATACCTTGGTGGGAAGCCTTGGATCATAGTATGCCATGACAGGCTTGGACGCCAATGTGGACTTCAGATCTTTCCATTCGGCCTCATGCTCAGGACCCCAGAACCACATAATTTTCTTGCACAGTAATGCCCTGAGATGAACACATTTGTTGGCGAGATTTGGGATGTACTTCCCCACATAATTGATTGAGCCTAATGCTCTCTGAACATATTCTTTACAGGTTGGTGTTTCCATGTTTACAATTGCTTCAATCATATCTGAGGATGGGCTAATCCCCTTTTCACACAATGTCTCCCCTAAAAATGTTATTTGTGTTTTGTTAAGCTGACATTTTTCCCAGTTCATGTTTAGTCCATACTGCTTTATTCTTTGTTTCACAGCTGACAGTCTTTCGTTGTGCACTTTTTCACTGGCACCCCACACAAGAATGTCGTCCATGAATACCCGCATGCCCTCTAGGTCCCCAAACATTTGTTCCATGGACCTATGAAATACTTCAGGCGCAGAACAAAGTCTGTATGGTAGCCTGTCATAGGCATATCTTCCGAATGGCGTATTAAATGTGGTGAGGGCCTTGGACTCATCTGACAGCTTTATCTGCCAGAACCCTTGCGATGCGTCAAATTTACTAAATACCTGAGCTCCATTGATCTCCGCAAAGATCTCTCCCTTGTAGGCAGCTGGTAGTGTTCGCGATGTATGGCCGCATTCAGATCTTTTGGATCTAGACAGATCCTGAGTCCGCCATTTGGTTTCTTTACCACTACCATGTCACTCACCCAGGCTGTAGGACTCTCTCTCTTGTGGATCACACCTATTTTCTCCATTCTACTCAGTTCCTGTTTCAGTTGATCCCTTAATGCTATAGGGACATGCCTGGCTGGCCTGATCACTGGTCGGGCATTTTCCTTTGTCAATATGTTATATACAAAAGGAATGGATGACAATTGACCCTGTGTGTCTGGCACTGTGTACTGTTTGACATCCTCCACTAACTGACTGTCCACTCGTCCTTGTATGACATGGACACGTTTCACCAGGCCGAGACTCTCACAGGCTGCTGCACCAAGAAGACTAGGGCCATTTTCAACAATTACAAACATTACTGGATACATCTTCTTCTTTACAGTTACTCGCAGCACAGACAAGCCCCTCACTTTTATTTCAGCATTGTTATAATCGGTCAGGCACACATTTGCTTGTTTCAGTTTGGGTCTGTCTCTCAGTTTCCTGTACTCACGGGCATTCAGGAGATTAGCACCAGCTCCCATATCTAACTTGACCTGAATTAACGAGTCGCCAACCTCTAACATATGGACCCACTGACAGTCTTTGTTAACACATACCTCATTGACACTTGCCCCTATACTCCCGATAAACACGTCTTGGTCTGAGCCATACTCTCCTTCCTCTGCCTGTTTGCTGTTGATCACGTTGACTTTAGTGTGACACAAACGTGTGTAGTGACCTCTGAAGCCACATTTTCCACACCTCTCTCTGAATGCTGGGCACTGTCTTACTTTATGTCTGGTCGCGCACCGCTTACAGTTGAATTCGCCATTGCCGCTCTCACCATGAGGTCCCGCTGTGGCTTCCGCTCCGCGCAACTTGCTGTCACTCCAGGCTCCTTTGTTCCTACTGTCATTGCTGCATCGGTTGCTGTCATACCTCGCTCTGACAGCACCTACCGGCTCCGTCTCCACTGGGTTGATGACTTTCATGTGCGCTTTTGTGGTCTCGGCCGCTTTGCACATGATTATCGCCGAATCCAATGTTAACCCCGAGTCTCTCAGCATTTTCTCTTGCAATCTTTTGTCTCTGATGCCGACCACTAGTTTGTCCCTGATCAGTGACTCTAATAGATCCCCGTACTCGCACATGGCTGCCTTTAGCCTGAGGTCGGTCACATATGCATCAATCATCTCTCCTTCTTCCTGCTCCTTTGTGTTGAACACAAACCTCTCATATATGAGGTTCTTCTTGGGCAGACAGTAAGCATCAAACTTTTGTACAACCAACTTGTAGTCCATATTATTCTCCTCTGGAATTTCCACATCGCCCTCCTTTCTGGCTGGTGCATATTTGAACGTACGATACACTGCCTGTGCCTCCGCTCCGGCAACTGGTAGCAGTAGAGCTACTTTTCTTGCTCCCTCCGGCACATTTATCGCCACCGCATACCATTCAAATTGTTCCTTAAATCTTTCCCATTTCTCCGCCACATTCCCATCTTTCATACGAAGAACTTCAGGTGGCTTTAATGATTCCATTGTCCGCTAATTCCTTTTCACTCCTGGCACCATGTAAAGATCAACCATCACTCTCTGGCATGTGTGTTGTTATAATTTATTTAAGACAAGATGGCCTCCAACCACCAGAAGTAGTTCTGGTGGCTAACACTAGTTGCGTATCTGGACAGAGTTCTCTGTGGAGGAATGGTTAGAGTGTCAGACTTTTTTCTAGGTCGGAATCCTTATCTGAAGGTTGGTGGTTTCATTCCCCAGGCCATCACCTGTGCCAAATTGGATTTCCACCAATTTGCATAACTTAGAGTGTCATCAAAGGCCAGTTGCCCTCATACCATCTCTATGTGGTGTGGCATGATAAAAAAAACCTTGGGTCGGTAAAAGTGTAGACTCTGGCTTTCTATTGACCAAGTGTCTAATGGTGAAAACAAATCCATCCAGACTTATCCATGCTACAGATAGGCAGTATAAATCTTCAAGAAAAGAAAAGCTAATACTGAATGATCATGATCGAGATGACTGCATATCCGTGGCGACCTGGTAACATTCCCTTGTTATGTCTGCACCTACCAACCTAGGAACTCTCCTAGTCTACGGATATCTGCTTGCTACCATTTAGACGGACAAATCAATGACTTAAAAGTTTATACTTGTCGCTTCCTAGCCAGCTGATTGGCATTATTAGGATAGGGCAAGGACTGGTTGGCTCAGTGTCAGGATAATGTGACTGAGTGAGATATTAGGTCAATGTGATGGCTGCCTGGTCTCTCAGTGGGGCAGCACTATAAAGTTGCCATGACTGCGCACTGTCAAAACCAGACGGGATGGCCGATTGAGTTAGAGCGTCCGTCCCTCATGTTGGTAGACCGTGGGATCGTGGGTTCGAACCCTGGTCATGTCAAACCAATGAGTTAAACATTTATAATTGTCACTTCCTAGCCAGGCGCTCGTCATTATTAGGATAGGGCAAGGACTGCTTGCCTCAGTGTCAGGATAAGGTGACTGAGTAGGATATCAGGTCTTGGCTCTGGTGGCCTGTTTTCCCAGTGGGGCAGCACTATAAAGTCGTCATGAGTGCACACTGTCACAGGTATGTACCCATCCTGATATGGCCTTAGATGTTGCTAGGACGTAAAACAACAACAAACAAAACAGCACACTGTCAAAAGTCGGCACCGATTCTGATATGACCTTAGTTGTTACGAAGACGTAAAACGCCAACACCTAACGAACTTCAACTTAGATGGCGACTCATTCAGGGACATCTGACTAAGCTACAATACTACAACAGGAGATTGCCATTGAATAAAACCTCAAATATTGTAACTAAATAAGTATCGTTAAGCGTATCATCCGAAAGTGTTGCAGCCTCAGCATTTACTATACACGACTTGCTGACAACTCGCACCAATCTTTGGTATAAGCGGAAAAGTGACATGGGCCGATTTCAAGCATATCCGATGTCATCGATGAAATGTATATTATAGGTGCAATGTATATTATGTATCATTATTTGTGTCCGACATAAGAGTAAATACATTTGATTCAAGTATGCCTAATTCCGTTTTGTTTTATGTTGAAACTAACTCTTCATGAAATGTATTGCACAGCCTAATTAATGTGTGTTGCGAGTCTACAGGGTAAGGCAGCCCTATTATGACGCCACCTTGTTGAGAGACACAGGAAGCGAACATCTACACGGATTTAGAGGCTTCATTGCACATCTAACTGATGTACAAGTTCTACCAAGAATCAGTGGGGGTTGACGTGCTAAAAGCAAGATCTTGCCAGTATAAATACAATTCAAATCAAACCAGTTCAAACTTCATAGTCTGCTGAAACATTAAATTATCAAAACCAAAGCAATTATCTAGATTTGATCCTGCATATCTAATTTAAATACTGATGTATTTACTAAGCATATGTTGCCTCAGAATCCCCCAATAGCCGATGTCTACTGTTTGTCCTGGGGGGGGGGGGGAGGGGGGCGGTCGTCAAACAAACAAAGTGTTGCCTCATAGAAGGGAACACTGGGTCAATATAATGGAACCTGCTACTTCAGAAGCCTACGATGTCATAGTTGTGGCATGTCTGCCAACATTAATTTGAGATGTTTGAACTTTTAAAATATTTTTGTTAATGAGCCATTTAAAAAGAAGTTACTTCAAATTGAAGTAACGTAGATTATAACTATCAATTTACAATATTTATCTTTAAAAAAAGACAGAAACTCACAACTATCGGACTATGCAACTTTAAGTGTGTTACTTAAAATAGTTCTACTAAGCTGTGTTGGTACCCATGTGTGTAATATATCAACATTTAAGTAGGTTCCAATAGCAAATTAACACTAACTTCCTCTGTAAATGTAAGGATGCAGAGCCCATTCTCCAGGCCAATCTCGTGTAACAGATTGAATTCCTCCGTTGCTGCGAACACAGCGAACACTGGTTTGACGGCCGCGGTAAGAATCGTTCCGTGCCAGTCTTGTGTAGTCTGTGCTGTCAACAGGAGGCATTATGGGGCCGTCTGGTGGCTTCCCCATTCAGGAAACCGGCTACATTAGGCTGCAAGTAGAGGCAGACGCCTGCTGGAATGGGCTCACTTCCGGTGGGTAATCGGGCTTATCTGGAGCTTGTGCAGGGCACCCAGCGTTACATGTGGCCTTAGCACTTGTCCATTCAGATAGGGGCTCGGGGCGGCAGGCACAGCCAATGAGGCAGTACTTGGGGTTTTGCGCCTTTACCACATTTAAGGTCATGTCGGAATGGTTAATTTATTGAGAGTGTGCACTGTTGCGGTTTCCGAGGCACACCAGTTTGCCAGGGACACATCCATTCAAATGCATTGTCAATGGCCGTGAGCAAATCTTCATACAGAAAAAGTCAAATATCTATCAAATTACACCACCTATAAACAAACTGATTGGTACACATATAGAAAACATCTTTACCATAAAGATTATATTAAATTTATAAGGTTAGGGTTCTTGATTTCTATTAATTTTGAATAAAACTAATGTTTTGCACTGGGTGTACCATCAAACTCAAGGCATTGTCAATGGCCGTGAGCAATCTTCATACAGAAAATACAGAAAAAGTGAAATATCTCTAAAACAACACCAGCTAGAAACAAATCGCTCGGTACACATATAGAAAACATGTTTACCAAAGACATTATATTAAAATTATAAGGTTAGTGACGATCCCGTTCGATTTTGATGCATGCGCAGAAGCGATGTGTCCCTGGCAAACTGGTGTGCCTCGGAAACTGCAACATGCGCTGATGGTATATTTTCGAGATGCCCCACTGATCTTCAGTGTCATTAGTACCATGATATATATGTGATGTAATATCGTCGATAGCAACCAATGTATCGTTGATAACAACCAACATAGTCAATCAAATGGAATGATATATGAAAAAGAAGCAATCACCTTATGACTTTGATTTCTTGATCAGCAAGGCCAAGACTCTAATCTAGGTGCAGTAGCAACTCTAGATGTTTGTTTTGTTTGTTGTGTTACGCCCAAGCAACAAGCAACTCTAGAATTATATGGATCTATAGTTATGTGTAAATGTCGGAAATCTATTTCCATAAATTGTGTACGCAATTTGTAAAGCGTTTGTGTATGTTGTTATGTTATGAGTCACTACAAATAATGACTCACTACAAATAATAGGTCATGAATAAATTAGAAAACGGGCTACCACAATATGATCCGAGCTAGTTAACCAACAAAATAAATGCAAATATCACGTACATATCGGAAACAATACATTTTTTTAGATTTGGATCTAGAAAGTGTAATATGGAGGCAGAAAGTTTAACGCAATAACTAGCAGCTTGATGGAACACTGCCATTGATCAGGTAAGTTAAGCAGGTCAACACCATTTAAATGTGATACTATGTCAGCTATTTCTAATATATATATATATATATAAATACATGTGTGTATAAAGTTTTGTTTCTTTTCCATCTACCTTTTGAGGGACCGGTTTAACTGAAAACATGGATAGTAGCTTCGCTAGAAAGCTGCTCGGTGAACTGTTAAATACGATGTAGTGTGATATAAAAGGGTACTGCAGCACTCCCAATACATTAGTCGCTTTATAACCGAATGTAAGGTCACTAACCCAGTGACCTAATCCGATGTGGGTGTACACAAACTGCCCACTATCCAAATATATGTGGGACAGCAAGGAGGGTGCAATGCAATACATCACGTTTATTTACTTACATCACAGAATATTTTGCAGGAGTTAAAATGTGAAACATTATAGGGTTATAGACATAATAAGGTCAGTGTAGTGTGGCGTCAGCCCTGATGGACGCTACGTGCTTGGTTGTAGTCGCACTCATTCTAATCACATCGTTCGAATGTGGGTTAATTTCATGACATGAACAAAGGGGTCTCAGGTTGCTTGTTATTCTTATCGTGATTTGGAGTAATTTAATTCACGCAAGTCTTACTAAGTGACCTTTAGAGCGAAGCGTCTTCTTTGTGTTTTTCTCGTTGTGTAGCCCATTGAGCAACAGGGCACTTGCCTCCTCTAGTATTTGGCCACCTGATTCATGCCCCCTCCCCTGGTATCATTACTGCCTTTGAGGCACTTATTTAGTTGAGTTACTCGATTTTATTGGGGATTGCTCATCTCTCCTCAAACTCGACACTTAGTGGGCGCGGTGGTAGAAACGGCAGAGCGCAGGCCTCGTGGAGGCAGATCGGGAGTTTGGTTCCTGGTTGAGTCAAACCAATGACTTATAAGTTATAAAAATTGATACTTGTCGCTTCCCAGCCTGGCACTTGACATTAACAGGATAGGACAAGGACTGGTTAGCTCAGTGTTAGGATAGTGTGATTGAATGGGATATTGGGTCATGGTGCTGATGGCCTGATTTCCCAGTGGGGCAGCACTATGAAGTCACCATGAGTGCGCACTGTCTCAAGTTGACCTTAGATGTTTCAAGGATGCAAAACTCCAACGACTAACCAACCAACCACGATATGTTATAGGCACACCACGTCTCAAGATGTAACGTTTCACGTGATCAACAAAACCTGAGTGATGAAATATCCCCTTGGAACCATTGGTTACAGTTCGCTATGTTAAGTAATGCCGAGCCTCGTCAGCACTTGCACGAGTGGGTCGAGATATATACACTTCTTGCGACCAGCATTACTTATTTATCGGAATATTTTAACCAGCTATGTTTAACCACTGAATGATCCACAATAGCCGATATTTACCTTTTGTGTTGGGGCGATGGGGGGGGGGGGGGGTGTTGCTCTTCTTAAATAGGCTGGGGGTCGTTAAACAAAGAAAATGCTAAATAGGCAATCAAACAGCAGTAATTTTTCGGAGTTGCAGTTCCTTGTTTCAAAGGGGGGGGGGGGCCCTTAAAAGCCTCCAACTCTCACCGGGGCCAAATGTCACCGAACTCCTTGAATGGTTCAGTTTAATCGCCCTCACGCCTTAATTGAAGCGTAAGAATCCGCCATATCATCGTTATCACTGCTGGGCTGGCGGTCCGGAGATTGGTGTCCACACCCGGCGAGACAAGGTCAGAGTAATGCTGGTTCACGACGAGGCGCCCCCCCCCCCACCCCCTCCCCCGACAAAGGGGTTCCAGGCAGCCATTACCGGGGGCCTGTGTCACCAACTCTTCACTTGCTTGAAGCTGGAGACGCTGTCCTTATCGTTCATGTAACAAAGCAGACGGGATGGCCGAATGAGTTGAGCGCCCGTCTCCCATGTTGGTAGATCGTGGGATTTGAACTCATTGGTGCGGATAGACTACATCACGGTTCCAGCGGCGCGGTGCATTGTGGGATGGGTCAGAGCAATACAACCCCCCCAAAAGCACATGGCACATGCTAACACTGGGTGCAGCTATGAAATGTGCTAGTTTCAGCTCATCTTAGCTCTTGTTTGAAACATAGAATACTAACTAAAAATATATATATAATAAATTAAGATATTAATCTTTTATCCAGCATTACATTTACATCAATATAATCAGCACATCTTATGCCATGTGCATTTAGATTTAGAAAGATCTAGGCACTCAGACTAGTGTTCGAGCCACAGCCAGAGTACTCAATGCATTGTCAATGGCAGTGAGTAATCTCCATACAGAAAAAGTAAAATATTGATAAAACCACACCACCTAGACACAAACCACTTGGAACAGATAAAGAAAACAGGTTTCACAAAAAGATTATATTAAATTGATAAGGTTAGGGTTTGGGATTTCTATTAATTTTGAATAAAACTGACGTTTTTCAATCAGCGTATAGGCAAACTCAATGGCCGTAAGCCTTTGCTTTGCTCCCAAGGCCGTTTTCAGCACATGCGCAGTCGGAACCGTGATGTAGTCTATTCTGATCGAGTCCAACCAATAACTTAAAAATTGATACTTGTCCCTTCCTAGCCAGGCATTGGGCATGATTAGGATAGGGCAAGGACTGGTTGGCTCCATGTCAGGATAATGTGAGTGAGTGGGAAATTTGGTCATGGTGTTGGTGGCTCGGTCTCCGAGTCGGGCAGCATTATTATGTTGCCATGAGTGTGCACTGTCACCAGTCGGTACCCATCCTGATATGACCTTAGATGTTGCCAGGACGTAAATCTACAACAACCAACTGACCAATCGTCCAGGTATAAGGTTTGAAAACCTCAACCTCTGGGATGAGCATCGCTTGCCACATTCTCCAGTTACCGCTGATCCCAGATTCCTTCAGGTATCAGATCCATATCGCACAATAACTGAGTAGTACAGGTCCACAATCCCTTATCCAAAATCCTTGAGACAACTTGTGTCTTGGAATTCAGAATTGCTTGTATTTCAGAATAAAGGTAGTAATAAAACATTGATATTGCGGCAAAAAAAACCCACATGCATTATCATTCTAAGTGGGATAAATTAAAACTACAAATGCTATTGCTCTTTATTTATCTTGAAAATGGCCGCCATTTTTGTCGCAGGTAAAATCCGAGATGGCCATGCAGCTCAAAATCCTCATTGAGGCATAATAATCATTCTGGCATCATAAAACCCACAATACTTTAACATATCGATATTACTAATACAAAGAGAAAGGAAGAGACGTGAAGGCCAACAATCTGTAACTTTTCAGCTCACATGTAATTGCGTCACCTCTTCAGTCTTCCGGCATGTGTATTTCTCGTGTGGTTCGCATGCATAGCACCTTAAAGAGGCCTGCTCAGTTCCTATGATGTAGGAGTGGTCGTGCTTCTACCGCATGCATTCTCTAGCTACTAAACTAAAGCTAACATTCCCTATACGCGGCATGCAGCATGCAGCATGCGGCATGCAGCATGTGAATGTGACAAAAAATGGAAAAGCATGTAAACGCACAGTGGTGCTTCCATATGTCTGGATGCGAATGTGAATAGAAATGCGAATGCGGCAAGTAGATCGCTCCATGAACCGATTGGTGCGAACACGATTGCAAATGCTGCTGCATTTGCCATAGGGAAAACAGGAACTTTAACTTTCCTTCGCAAACTTTGACCGGAAATGGCATGGGTATCTATGTCGCATTCACATTGCCCCCTACCAGGTATATGGAATCTTAGCTTGACGTGTATCGTACTCGTGCCTGGATATCATGCTTATAATGATCCAACTTTTCATTTGTCATGTTAACTCAGGCGGGATTCTTTTAAAGTTTGTAGCCTCAGAACGGAACTTCGGTAAAGGCATAAGAACAAATTCTGCCATTGTTTTAATGCTAGATTCATATCTTAGGGTGCATGCCTTCAGAACAAAAGAATGCATATGCAGTAAAACTTCTATAATATACCACCTCCACAGTTTGACCACTCCCCTATATCGATTGTTTATTTGGGTCCCAAAGGATTGCCCTTACAATACAATTGTAATGATAATTTTGTTTAAACTCCCTAAGCCAACCACCTGCCTAAATGGACCATTTAAAGTCGGTCTATTTAGAGAGGCTTTACTGTATATATTTATATATTTACATGGAAGAAAACAGATATATAATAGTGTTTTTTTAATTGTTCAATCCCAAAGGCATGATACAAGCTACGTGCAGGAATTCATGTATATAAACCTTAGATAATGTTGCAAATAAGAATGCGAATTAAAAAGGCAATTTCAACTAAAGAAACAGGAGACAGCATTGTGCAAATCGACATGAAACACATTGTTCACATTCGGTATTGACTTCGCAGCTCCTCCCAACAAAACAGTCCCTTTCTGAGGCTGCTTTGCGTCAGCGAGATAGAACCAAGGCTCATTTTGTGCAGATTAATAAGTTGCACAATATTTTTTTTTGTTAAAAATGTTCTATTCAGTTGAATAATTGTCAATGTTTTCAGGTAGATTTGTGGATATTTGGACTTTGTTTTGGGGTGATGTTGGTAAGTGCAGCAGTCCCATTCAGAATGACCTCATTTCCAGTTATGCAGATGGTAGTTATAATTAGGAAGGGGATGTAATTCGGAAGATGTATAATTCTGATATAATTGACATCGATACCTGGAAAGGAGACGACACCGTTAGATAACAGAGACAGCTGGATGCTGGGTGCAGGATGCAGGAATCAGGATGCAGGATGATGGATACAGGATGCAGGATGGAGGAAGCTGGATGCAGGATGCTGGATGCTGGATGCCCAATGCTGGATGTTGGATGCTGGCTGCTGGCTGCTGGCTGCTGGCTGCTGGATGCTGGCTGCTGGATGTTGGACGCAGGATGTAGGATGCAGGGTGCTGGGTGCAGGGTGCAGGATGCTGGATGTCGGATGCAGGATGCAGGATGCTGGATGCCAGATGCAGGATGCTGGATGCAGGATGCTGGATGATGGATGCAGGATGCTGGATGCTGGATGTTGGGTGCTGGGAGCAGGATAGAATTTTTTTATTTTATATATTTTTGTATTGACAAGGTATTTACTCTGCCAATAACGTACAAGCTCCAGCGAGGGTGCTTGTTTTCAATGCTGGACAGCTGTGGTGCTGTCTTGGTCTGGTCCCTTGCCCAGGATTGTTTACCTGTTTCTGCTCAGGCCAGCCTTTTGTCTAGTCTGAGTATGATACTGTAGCCTACTATGCACATCTACCTGCAGGTTTGTGGGAGCGGATCCTGTCCCATTTTGATTTGTTACAGCATCCCTTCACCCAATGCTGTCCTTAGTTAGTGCACTAGTGTCGCAGAACACACTCGGACCCTTTAGGAATGCGACCAGGTGGGATGGTTGTGTTGTTTGCTTATTCATTTTGTATTTCAGGGTGGATCAGATGCATGACCATGGCATGTCCATTTCTGTGTTGGTTTGTGCAATTACACAAACCCAGGTGGACTGTGCCATGTGGTGATAGCTTTCCTGATTTCCTTTGTATTTAGGAGGGGTAATTGTCCTATTTTTAATACCTACCATTTTCTCTGGTCTGTCTTTTCGTTGTTGTGCCAGTACACAGCAAGCAGTGACTGCGCTCAGGGGAAGTTCTGATTTTGCTGTGTCAGTAAGTAGTGTTTTCTTAAGGAATTCTTTGTAGTGGTCGAGGTTACGGATTGCCCATTTTGTGTTTTGTTTATTCCAGGCATGTGCTGCCATGGCCAGTACATTTCTCTCATAGATTTGTGTGTTACTCATTTCCATCAGTAGTATTGGGGCTGCAATGTGCCTAATGTGCCTAGTGTCCCTGTGGGGGGTTACTGTTTCAGGTGCATTTCCCTTTTACTTGTTAATAGTGTTGCGTTGCAATTTTTGTGTAGTTCTATTGTAGGATATATTTTGTGTACATGGAGATATATTTTAAGGGCTTTAGTTTGCAGTACCTGTAGCTTGTTTAATAGTTTGATATTTCCTCCCATGTATAGTACATCACCATAGTTGAAGTAGGGGAGGATCATGCCTTTATATATTGTAATTGCCTTGTTCTCAGTCATGTAGTATCTCAGTTTTGCCAGTAGCCATATTTTGTGGTTTGCTTTTTTCATAGTGTTTGTTATGCAAAGGTAGCTGTCTACCTGCTCTAGTTTGCTGTTTCCCAGGAGACACTTTATTTTATTGTTACTGGTTAATCTGGTACCAAATAGTACCGTCTTCGATTTATTGCTATTTATAGTTATCTTATTTAGATGGCACCACTCTGTTAGTTTCATTAGTGTTTGATTTAGTTTTGTTTCTATTTCTTTGGATGATTCGCCTGCGGTATACAACACAGGATCATCTGCATATAGTTGGATATTTTCAATGTCTAGCCAGTTTTTTAGATCATCTATATATATCAGGAAGAGAAGTGGTCCCAGAACTGACCCTTGCAGCACCCCACAGCTTATTCTTTCCTAGTTTATTTCCTAAGGTAGAAAAATGTTTGTTCATTATATTTGCTGTATCACTGTTGCTGAATTCAATTCATTCATTGTTATATAAGGTAATCAAGCCTTGATGTTGGATGTTGGATGTTGGATGCTGGATACAGGATGCTGGATGTTGGATGTTGGATGCAGGATGCTTGATGATGGGTGCTGGATGATGGATGCTGGATGCTGGGAGCTGGGTGCAGGACGATGGATGCAGGATGATGGATGTTTGAGGCAGGATGCAAGATGCTGGATGCAGGATGCAGGATCCTGGATGCAGGATCCTGGATGCAGGATGCTAAATCCAGGATGCTGGATGCTGGATGCTTGATGCTGGATGCAGAATGCAGGATGCAGGATGCAGGATGATGGATGCCAGATGCAGGATCCTGGATGACAGATGCAGGATCCTGGATGCCGGGTGCTGAATACAGGATGCTGATTGATTGATTGATTGGTGGTTGCTTTACGCCGTGTCGGCAGCATAAGCCATATTCACGGCGAGAAATGTTTGTTTTTTGTTCAAACCATCGCTTTTACATGTAAAAGCAGACAATCAATTATGTGCCAATAGACACTATTTAAATTAGAAAGCTCACAATCATATATTTGTGGTCAAGGGAAACAAATTCCCATAGAAAAAGAAAAGTTTTATTAATAATTGATAGAATCCATTTAGTAAACTATATGAGGTGGTACAGTCCAGCTGCCCTCAAAAAGGCTAACATATTTTCCTGTTTTACCTTAGTAAAAAGGTCATGCATGCTGTTTGCAGTGTAGAACCGTTGGCGCAGTGCCAAAAAATCAATGCAACTTAGTCAAATGTCTTTGATTGTCAGCGAGGACTGACACCCAATACATTCAGGGGTAGGTTCCCCCTTGAGCAGAAAAGCATGTGTAAGCCACGAGTGGCCAATACGGCAGCGGCTAAGGACCACTTGGTCCCGCCGACCGCCCACATGAGTCTGTGGTGGCTTTCCCACAGATGGTTCAATTTCTTTAAGTTTATTAATGTTTTCATCCCACTCATGTTGCCATTTGGATTTTATGTGGGTGGCTATTAGTGGTTTCAGATCAGGGTGAGGGATCAGACATGGTTCAAGATCACAGTTCAGGGCCTTCTTCGCAGCCTGATCAGCTCGTTCGTTTCCTTGTATGCCGGCATGGCCAGGCACCCAGCACAGGTGGATATCATACCCATCTGTTGTCAGTTGGTTCATTTTATAAATGACCATTGCTAGAATAGGGTGATTCGTTTTCAGTCTAGCAACAACTAGGAGGCAAGAGAACAAAGCACTGTATATAACATAGTTAGTGTGGTTGGATACCTCGATACACTCCAAAGCGAGAAAGAGTGCTCGGGCTTCTGCAGTGAAAATCGAGCTCTGATCGGGCAAACGTACACCAAATAATACAGGATGCAGGATGCAGGTTGTGGGATGTTGGGTGCTGGGTGCAGGGTGCAGGGAGCTGGGTGCCGGCTGCTGGATGCCGGATGCAGAATGCTGGATGACGGAAGCAGGATGCAGAATGCTGGATGCTGGGTGCAGGATGCAGGATGCTGTATGCTGGATGTAGGGTGTTGGCTACTGGATGGGGGGTGCAGGATGCAGGGTGCTGGTTGCAGGATGCTGGGTGATGGGTGCAGGATGCTGGATGCAGGATGCTGGATGGTAGATGATGGCTGCTGTCTGCTGTCTGCTGGATTCTGGATGCTGGATGCTGGATGCAGGATGTAGGATGCAGGATACTGGGTGATGGGTGCAGGGTGCAGGATGCTGGGTGGGGATGCCGGATGCAGGATGCTGGATGCAGGATGCTGGATGCAGGATGCTGGATGCAAGATGCTGGGTGCAGGATGCCTGGATACTGGATGCAGGATGCTGGATACTGGATGCTGGATACTGGATGCAGGATGTTGGATACCTGATGCATGATGCTGGGTGCTGGATGCTGGATGCATGATGCTGGATGCTGGATGCAGGATTCTGGATGCTGGATGCTGGATGCAGGATGCTGGATGCTGGATGCTGGATACAGGATGGTGGATGCAGGATGCAGGATGTGGATGCTGGATGCTGAATGCTGGATGCGGGATGTTGGATGCTGGATGTTGGATGCTGGGTGCAGGATGGTGGATGCTGGGCGGTGGATGGTGGATGCAGGATGGTGGATGCAGGATGCAGGATGCAGGATGCTGGATGCAGGATGGTGGATGGTGGATGGTGGATGGTGGATGCTGGGTGGGTGTCGCCCTCATAATGCCCGCCCTCGTGATAGCCACCGTCATGACGCACACCCTTGTGACACCCAACCTCGTGACAGCCACCCTTGTGACGTCCACCCTCAGGACACCCACCATTGTGATGCCTGCCCTCATGACACCCACCCTCATGACGCCTGCCCCCACCACACCCACCCTCGTGACACCCACCCTCGTGACACCCACCCTCGTAATGCCTGCCCTCACGACACCCACCCTCGCGGCACCCACCCTCGTGATGCCCACCCTCACGACACCCACCCTCGCAGCACCCACCCTCGTGACACTCACCCTTGTGATGCCCACTCTGGTGACACCTGCCCTCGTGATACCCATCCTCCTGACACCCACCCTAGTGACCCCTATCCTCATGATGCACACCCACGTGACGCCCACCCTCCTGACGCCCACCCTCGTGACGCATACCCTCGTGATACCCAACATCGTGACACCCACCCTCGTGACGATCACCCTCGTGACGCCTACCCTCGTGATGCACACCCTTGTGACACCCACCCTCGTGACGCCCAACCTCATGACACCCACCCTCGTGACGCCCACCCTCGTGACGATCACCCTCGTGATGCCTACCCTCGTGATGCACAAACATAAGTTAATGTCCACCGAATATGAAGTAATTCACTGATAACATGTGGAAGTTATTAGCATTATTGTGGGTGGTATTTTTGTTGTTGGGTGGGGGGAGGTCACCTTGTATATATAGTCAGTGAGGACCAGCCGGACCCTGCCACTAGGGCGGGTGGTTCCCGACCTGAGACACGCCTCACGGTCAGAAGGCCACTTCCGGTCCGGAACTTAAGGACCTGCGTTTCACTGGCGGGATGCTATGTCCTGGATCCGCGTGCGACCGAGTAGAGCGCGCGCTCGCTGCCGCCCAGCGACAATAGGAGCTCACCCTGCCTGCCAGTCTCTAATGGGGTTAAAACGAGATGATCCGCACTGTGCCGGGGGACACTTGGTATGCACCAGGGACTGCGCAAGGGTTCACAGTGATGAGCCACAGCATGAGATGAATATGCTGAATATGCTGAGAAGAATTGTCACCACAACCATCACCATCATCATCACCATCCCCATCACGATGCATAATGCCGTGCGCACTGGTGTGTGTGATGACTGGAGCCGCCGCCCCTGGTGGCAGAGAAACAGTCAGTCTCCAGTGGCAGCCCTGAGTATTTGGCCTTTTGGTATCATCTCAGTATCGTCATTATTATTATCATCATCATCGGTTTGTCAGGATGTGTTTTTCCTATCAGGAATATTCATGACTGTTCATTGCCAGTGTTCGCATTACTTCACCAATGTCTATACCTAGTGGGACATACGTAGTGAAGTAAGGTCCCAGGTCTGTTTTCACCGCAGAACCATCTGGTGAATGGTTTGTGTAACCAGGTGTTTTGTGTGTGTTTTTTTTTCTGTTTTTTTTTTTCAATTTCACATTAACATTCCAGTTAGTTGCTTTTGCAATCATAACCATTCGAGAAGTTAGATTTCACTTTTAAATCTGATTAAACTAGATATTATATTATATTTTCCAACTCAAAGGTAGCGGGCTATCAATAAGACATATGTAAAGAATAAATGTTGCTTCTTAGATTGTGAAATTAGGCTCTCATTTCCTTAACCCGCTTTTTCGACCGTTTTTATATAGGGTTGGTATTCACCCGTGTACTGCAAGTATGGGGTGAATACTTTATCTAACCTGAGCCATACTATTGTTAATATATTACGTGGCAAATAGACAAAATCCCTACTTTTAGATCTGTGCAGATATGTATGGACTGACTGAGAAGCTGTTCGCAAATAAGTCATGTACAGTAAAACCTCCATAACCGAACACCTCCACAGATCGACCACTCCCTATGCCGTTTGCCAGATTTGGGTCCCAACAATACCATTGTAACCATATCCTAACTCCCTAAACCGACCACCACCCTAAATCGACCACTTAAGGGCGGTCGAATTAGAGAGGTTTTACTGTACTTCAAAAGCTAAATGTATTTGAAATCACATTGCACTCGCATGAGGACTCATGTTACCTACAAATAGGTAAGATTATTTATTTGTATTTATTGATTGAATTTGTACTGAATTATTGTGTTATTTACTCTGAATCTATACCATAGTGCCTTCATCTATAACATAGTGACTTCATACGGTATTGACCAGACGGGATGGCTGAATGAGTTAGAGTGTCCGTCTCCTGTGTTGGTAGATCATGGGGTCGTTGGTTCGAACCCTGGTAGAGTCAAACCAATGACTTAAAAATTGATACTTGTCGCTTCCTAGACTGGCGCTCGGCATTATTAGGATAGCACAAGGACTGGTTGGCTCAGTGTCAAGATAATGTGACTGAGTGGGATATCAGCTCATGGTGCCGGTAGCCTGGTCTTCCAGTGGGGAAGCACTATAAAGTCACCATGAGTGCGCACTGTCACAAGTCAGTACCCATCCTAATATTACCTTAGATGTTGCTAGGACGTAAAACAACAACAAACAAACAAATCATACGTTATTACTGTCATGGACTTACCAGAACCCACCTCTGCATCAAACAAAGCAAGCCCCTGCAGTCATATCATATACATAGGGCGTTTTCTTTGCATGTCTTGGTGGTTGTCTCTTGGTGAGACAGTTATTACCTTTGAATGTGAGGATTACAAAGAAAGTTAATACCGAGAGGTAGGTATGGTTCACCGCTCCCGGTGCCTTTGGGCTTGGCTTCTCCTACTTTTGTTTGCAATTGATCTTAATTTAATCAAAATGAACTAAAGGGAAAACACATACGTGTCTCCTCACCCCCGCCAGCCCTGGCCTGCAGAGCCAGTCGTTTGCGAAATTAAACTCAGGCCTGAGGCGAACTCCCATTTTTACCTGAATTGATATCTGTCAAGTCAGTTGCTATGCGAACTTGACTAATTAGTCAATTAGTGCTAAGACGTTAAGTCTGCACAGTACTGTCTTTATCAATTTAATGGCTGGAATTACCATTGCTAATCCACTTTCAAGTTACAACCGTCGCGGAAGGAACTCAGGGCTCGGTTTTCCTACAAACATGAGCAAGTTTGCAAACTGAGGCCCCGTGTGAGGAGGATATGGTTGAAGTCAGTCGCTGTGAGACTCAGAGTCCAAGCACTTCTATAAATAACAAGACGCTGGCTTTAATCATGTTTACGAAGCATGTCACTGGGAATTATTAACTTCGTTTGAATAAATTGCAATGCTGTGTTATTCGGTGGCGTGGGAGGGTCTAATTATTATCATAGATAGCTAGGTGTGCCAACGCCGTGTGCAAATCAGATTACAGCAGAGATTATGATTGTTTATGACGATTTGGTTGAGGCTGCCCCCCCCCCCCCCCCCACCACCACCCATGCCTTATCACGCGAGCAACTAAATGTTTTGAGTCGACTTCAGTCGCGTTATCGCGGTGGGTGTGTAAAGGCTGTGGATAACACACGAGTAAAGCTAAGCTTCCTTATACGCGGTATGCGGCATGGGGCATGGGAATGTTGTATATGCAGCATATAATATGCCAACCCCCAACGTTTTTCCTCCAAATTTGTGAAGGAACAGTATTGGTTTCTATGGCAAATGCAGCAGCATTCACATTCGCATGCCGCACCGATGGCTACAGGGAGCGATTAAGTTGCCGCATTCGCATTCGCATTCGGAGCTATGGAAGCACCCCTATTCATGTAGATGCATTCGCAATCGCATTCGCATGCCGCATACCGCGTGTAAGGAATCCTAGCTTTAGTCACAAACAACCAGACTTCTCAACTTTACAACTTCCTAGTCTGTAAAATCTACTATCAGTGCATTCTTACCACCGCCACGGAAAATGCATGCAAATAAAACTTCAAGTAATATGCATGTGATATGTGTGTCTACCCATTTAGAATGCCAGTTGTATAAGCTATTAAGATACCCCCTCATAGTAGGATGCCTGGTTCAGTACTGCAAATGGGATGTAGTCCCATTTTTTCTGCTGCATCTTTGTAGCAGGATACCATTCTCATGACAGCATCTTGCAGCAGGATGTCATATACATTAAGGCATCTTTGCAGGAGGATGCCATTTGCATGACAACACAGGACGATGACATCTGCTTTATGGCACCTTTGTAGCAGGATGCCTGCATGACAGCTCCTTTGTAGTGGGATGCATGCATGACAGCTTCTTTGTAGCAGGATGCCTGCATGACAGTCTTTGTAGCAGGATGCCTGCATGGCAGTCTTTGTAGCAGGATGCCTGCATGACAGTCTTTGTAGCAGGATGCCTGCATGGCAGCTTCTTTGTTTGTAGTGGGATGCATGCATGACAGCTTCTTTGTAGCATGATGCCTGCATGGCAGCTTCTTCGTAGCAGGATGCCTGCATGACAGCTTCTTTGTAGCATGATGCCTGCATGCCAGCTTCTTTGTAGCAGGATGCCTGCATGACCGCTTCTGTGTAGTGGGATGCATGCATGGCAGCTTCTTTGTAGCAGGATGGCTGCATGATAGTCTTTCTAGCAGGATGCCTGCATTACAGCTTCTTTGTAGCAGGATGCCTGCATGATAGTCTTTATAGCAGGATGCCTGCATGACAGCTTTTTTGTAGCGGGATGCCATTTGCATGACAGCAGTTTGGCAGGACGATACCATCTTTATTATGGCATCTTTATATCAGGATGTCATCTGCATTATGATTATGTAGCAGGATCCCATATGCATAGCAGTATCTTTGTAGAAGGATGCAATATGCATTAAGATATATTTGCATCACGACGCCATCTGCATTAAGGCATCTTTGTATCAGAAGTATGGCATCTGACTTAATAGATCTTTGCAGCAAGATGTCATCTGTATCAAGGAATCTTTGCAGTGTGATTCCATTCGCATAAAGGCATTTATGTAGCGGAATGCCATCTGTACTAAGGAATCTTTGTAGCAGGATGTCGTCTGCATTAATCTATCTTTGCAACAGGCTTCCATCAGTATCCCTGAATCTTTGCAACAGGATAGCAACTGCATTAATGCAGCTTTGCTGTAGAAAGCCAGTTACTTTAAAGTTTAATGCACCTTCATCACAAGGTACCAACAAAGTGTATGCCACGACAGGATGTAATATAGTTAGTCACACATCCTGCAAAAGGATGTCGGGTGCATATCTTATTTCGTGCAAATATGGTTATAAATAATGTTACTATTTGATGCCCAGATTTACCGTATATATGTACATATTTAATACATATAAATAGATATTTTTGTCTTGACAAAGCATGAGTTTTCACTAGGTTAGACAGCTTCTTTAACTGCCACGGCGGTACCATTTATCAACCGGACTCTAAACACTCGGTAGGGAATTAAACTTATTCACAACTTAAACACTCAGTAGGGAATTAAACTTATCCGGACCGCACTTTGTCCACACCTCTCTATCTCCTGTCTGCTGGCCATGCTCCTCCTTGATATTGTATGAAAATAGTTCCAAGAGGGGGAGCCCACAAGAATTACACTTTCTATACTTACTCTGTCTGTGTCTTTGGCTCGCCGGCTGGTCACCATAGAGCAAATAGACATGGTCCTTTGACTCAACTCTCCTCATTTATCTTTCCTATACTCTACCCTTTGTTTTTCTCCCAGGCTTACTTCTCCCCCTGATCAAGGGAGTTGTTTGCTTGGGTTGGGCCCTTTACCTTATTGTTGCTCTCGCTTTGTTCTTGTTGCTGGAACCTCTGGACCCAACTTAACCCGTCCCTTCCTCTTAAACCCTTGCCGCTGTCTACTGAATACGAGTGCTGTGCTACCGCCGGACTGGAGTGATTTGGGGCTGCCCCATTGATTTGTAGTTTAATTGTTGTAAAGACATCCCCAGCATCTACAACTCTCCTAGCAGGAGACACATCTTCAACCAAAGATTGGACTGATATATTGGTGCCTCTCTATATTGCTGCAGTTCTGCAGCCGCTAACCATTGTACGGTTAGAAACCCCCCAGAAATTAATTAGGGTGTCATCCCTTCTTCTGTACAAAGCCCAATAGCACATTGGCTGCGTATGTGCAGTCCTACAGCTAGAAGATGCATGAAGTGCATCTAGACAGCATCCAGGGATACAATAATTGTTTGCAGCCTACCTACCAAAAGGCAGAAATTTATACACCATAAAATACAATAAAATATATCAAAGCAGATTTTCTAAAACTTTCAGAGATTAGCTCAAGATATATCAAGCATTAAACATGTGTCTGCAAATAATGAGACCTATGACGTCGAGTTATGATGTCATTATGACGTCCTCTGACAGAAACGCTGCAAACAGTGGTGGTGGGGGGGGGGGCGGGGTGTAACGGCAGATGGCATTGTGAATGAGGTAATGCCGAACTACTCTGTACACAGCTGCTTTGTTTCTTACGGGAAGCCAGCATCCATTCAGGACAATTGTCTTACCTGTCAAAGAAATAGTGTCAGTAGCTTCAGCTAAAACTTTGTTTAAAACGAAAATCTCAGCTAACTTGGTGCATTCCAAGGCGGGACATCGGTGAGAGCATGTTCTCGGTGCTGCCTGTCCAAAGAAGTGTGTTAGGATGGAAGGTAGACTGCGTGTAAGGAGTTCAGTGCACATGGATTCACTTTGAGGGGGGGGGGGGCTGTTCATAAATTGACTAAGCAGGAGAAATTTAAATCGCCGACAGTTGGTCTTCCTCATTTCCCTGCTCCTGTCCCTGTTCTAGTAATTCCGAGCTCCCGGGTAGGTAATAACATGTATACATTTTTAAGTCATTGATTTGATTCGACCAAAGTTCGAACCCAGCGGTTACGGCAGGCGGACGCTTAAATCATTCAGCCATCGCGTCACCTGGTCACATAGCAGAACATGTAATATTATAGGCTGAGGGCACACCCACGAATCTTACTTATTAGTGAGCACCGGGCGGGATGTCCGAATGAATTGAGCTTCCTCCCCGTGTCGGAGGTCGGAGGTTCGGCCTGAGGTACAATTAAACTGCATACTTGTTCCACCCCAGGCTGTATGTAACTTTCGCTAGAATAATCAAGGACGGCTTAGTTTAGTTTCAAGATAAAGTGACTGAGGGCATATCGGTTAAGGGTGCCGGCTGAACGGTATCCCAGTGGGGCAGTACTATAGAGTCATCTTTAGTGCGCACTGTCACAAATCCTGTTCCAACCTGCTCTTAACATACACATTACTAAGACGCAAATTCTTCAATAAACAAACGCTGTATATTTCCTTTCTGTCGATTTTTTTTTAGGTTTCAAAGATGTCTACAGCGATCTTTCAATGTTTCGCTACTTTCTAGCAATAATCCAAATAGTTTGGGTCCACTGTGAACCCGTTCAGGAGTCATTAGCGTTAATTATCTGTTATTGGTCGTTTTCACAACTTCATCGCTTTATTTAAGAAGAAAATAAATAATATTCTAACAAGCGTGTTCAGAAGGTGAAGCTGGGTCAATTAATAATATCGCCGGACAATTTTGAAATGTGTTTAAATAAAGCAACTTTTTCCGGCTTGAAACTTGTTTTTCCTGATGCGGCATAACTGGGTGTGGTAATAAAACAGCTCCGTGACACTTTCTTTGGGAAGGCTTTTGACCAAGTCGCTCTCGTTCAACTACAGTGTGCATATTACAAACAGCCAAGTCTGCCTCTGTGAATTGACGCTAAAATGAATGCATTTTTATGGCTGCTTTTTCCGGGTTGACTTGTTTGTTTAAAGATTCTGACGAGATGTCGCGTGGATGTGTGGGTAACGCGATACTCATGATCGATGGAGCGCAGTGAGCGATAATAGACCGATCTGCGCCGTCCGTGCGCATGCGCGCGGCGCAGCAACATGGCGGGCCCGCACGTGGTGTGAATGACTGCCGACAGAGGGCGTGGCGGCCGTATTCACTTGGCGATTGCATTCACCGGTGTGCCCAGAGGGACGAGCAAAATATGAGCGGTAAATAAATGCATGGTTGAGCGACGCGTCACTGCATTGGGAGGAGGGGGGGGGGGGGGAGAAGGAATGGGAGGGGTGGTGGAGGGAGAGGGAATGGTGGAGGGAGGGGGCGTGGTGGAGGGACGGGGCATGGTGTGGGGAGGGAGGGGAGTGTTGGTGGGAGGGAGAATGGTGGAGGGAGGGGGCCTGGTGGCGGGAGGGGGAGTGGTGGAGGGAGGGGGGAGTGGGGGAAGGAGGGCGGAGTGGTGGAGGGAGGGGTCATGGTGGAGGGACGGGGCATGGTGAAGGGAGGGGGAGTGCTGGTGGGATGGAGAATGGTGGAGGGAGGGTGCGTGGTGTCGGGAGGGGGAGTGGCGGTAGGAGGGAGAATGGTGGAGGGAGGGGGCGTCGTGGCGGAGGGGGAGTGGTGTTAGGAGGGGGCGTGTGGTGGGAGGGCGAGTGGTGGTGAGAGGGAGGGGGCGTGGTGGCGAGAGGGGGAGTGGTGGAGAGAGGCGAGTGGTGGTGGGAGGGAGGGGGCGTGGTGGGAGGGAGGGGGCGTGGTGGAGGGAGGGGGAGTGGTGGAGAGAGGGGGCGTTGTGGTGGGAGGGGGCGTGGTGGCGGGAGGGGGCGTGGTGGAGGGAGGGGTGGTGGCGGGAAGTAAATGGTAGGCGGAGGGTTGGGCGGGAGGTGTGGAGGTCGGTTGTTGGAGTTTTACATCCGCAACATCTAAAGTCATCTCAGGTACCGAATTTTGACAGTGCGCACTTATGGCGACCTTATAATAATAGTCTTGTCCCACAGGGATACCAGGCCCCCAGCCCCATGACCTGATATACCACAATGAGCTGCCCCACTGGAAGACCAGGCCGCCAGCACCATGACCTTATATTCCACTCAGTCACATTATCCTGATACTGAGCCAACCTGTAATTGCCCTATCCTAATAATGCCAAGCGCCTGCCTAGTAGGAAGCGGTACGTATTAACTTGTATGTCATTAGTTTGACTAGACAATGGTTTGAACGATGGGGTTGAGGAGGGGGGGGGGGGCTCCATATGTGGTGGACAGGAATTTGCAGGTGATAAAGAGAGGAGGGTCGAGATGGGCGCCTCACCTGTATTTACCACCAGGTCTATTTTATTGTATGTCCCGAGCTAAATGCAATCGGAAGAAAGACCCTCAGCATATTCCACAGACCAAATACCAGACATGCGCATTGAAAAGTTGTTATCCGCTTTAGCCACTCTCAGAGGCAATATATACCCGCTCTCAATGTTGCTTATGCTCACAACATTCAGGGAAGCTTGTTTTATTCAACGACGCCTCTAGAACACATTCATTTTTATCATCGGCTATTGGACATTGTTCTGAAATATTTGTTTGGAGAAATCCTGCTGCTGCCACATAGGCTACCCTTTCCAATAAGCATTAAGGAGTCTTTTATATGCACTTTCCCACAGGCAGGACAGCACATACCACAGCCTTTGCTGGACAGGTTGTGGCCCATTGGTTGGAACCGAAAAATGCCCAAACTGCAAATGGATCCACTGAGCAGGATCGATAGGATGACACACACCTTAACAGGTCGACACTCTACCGCCTGAGCTACGTCCCGCGCTCCCTGACGACATTCACCGCGGAGAACAAATGCCAAACGCCGTGTTCGATGAAAATAGAGATGAAAACAGGCAGCTTCGGTAATCGCCTACCGGCCGTGAGCGGCGCAGACGATTGGTTGTGATTGGTTGTGATTGGTTGTGATTGGTTGTGATTGGTTGTGATTGGTTGTGATTGGTTGTGATTGGTTGTGATTGGTTGTGATTGGTTGTGATTGGTTGTGATTGGTTGTGATTGGTTGTGATTGGTTGTGATTGGTTGTGATTGGTTGTGATTGGTTGTGATTGGCTAACGACAACCACGGGCTGTGGAGGTATTGCATCAGCTAAAGCACGCCGCTGGTTCCCGGACCAGCCTCCGCCGGGAGACAGACGAACGCCCCGGATTTCCAAGGCAATATCAGCTTGGAGATCGTGTGTAGTAATCAGCGGAACATGAAGTGCTTGAAGAGTGCAAAGCCGGCCGTACCCCATCAACTACAGCAACTGAGTTAGCTAACTATTCAGCTGTGCGATTAGTTCATGGTGGAGGCGGCCTGGCCTGCATCCATATCGCCCAGCTCACTGCTGGTGCCCGCCTACATTATTGCAGCCATGACCTGCCGCAGAATGTTTGTTAAAAAAACTTGTTTTATTTAACTACACCTCTAGAGCGCATTGATTTTCATCATAAGCTATTGGAAGTCAAACATATGGTCATTCTGACATATTTCTTTATAGGAAACCTGCTGCTGCCACATGGGCTACTCTTTCCGATAAGCAACAAGGGGTCTTTTATATGCACTTTCCCACAGACAGGACAGCACATCCCACAGCCTTTGATGAACCAGTTGTGGACCACTGGTTGCAGAATGTCGGCTGAGTTAAAGTTGCATAGTCCGATAGTTTTGACTTTCTGTAATTTTTCTAAGATATTACATTGATTGTTATAATCTACCTTACTTTACTTTGAAGTAACTTATATCTTAAATGGCTAACTTTTTTTTTAGATATTTGAAGTATTGTTTGTTGGGGTTTTACGCCCTGACAACATCAACGATCATATCAGGACAGGTATCGACTTGGAACTGTGCGCATCCATGGCAAATGTATAGTGCTGCCTGTAAGCTATTGCGGAAGTAGACACTATGAGTTCTGGTTTGCAACTGGCTTCATTATTGGTATTACATCACCACGTCGACTCCGTGACGTCATTAGACATTTAGGGCTAGCACGTGGGCAAGCGATGGTCCGATTTCTTCATTAGCCAATATTACACCGCCCCACTTAGGAAGCCAGACCGCCGGCACTGTGGCCAATTGCTCACTCAGTCACATTATCCTGATACCGAATAAACTAGTCCTAGCCATATCCTAGTAATGCCAAACACCAGGCTGGGTGGTTATAGGTATGACGTCATTGGGATGACTTGGAATGGATTCAAACTGCTGACCTTCCAGACGGGAAGCCTGCACAGTGACCGACTCGGCCAACACATCCGATCCCCTGTACAGGTATCCGGATGTCCTTTCCATGTATGCGCTTTGAGAGTAGGACAACGCCAACATGTATGTATACAGGCAACATGTCTACCTCACCTAAACATCGCTTTATTAATTAGCGATAACAATTATGAATTGAAAACAGCCCAACAAATCATGAACTGATGAGCATGTCACCAGAGAGTAAAAATATACATAAATAGTATTATGTAATATACCGTTTCCACTACCAGGACACCCTCTGAGAGAAGTGGCAGGACGAGTGTACAGGGTGAGGTTCATTGTATAGCATACTCGGTGGAAAAGGTTTGACAGAGCATACCCACCATCAGCCTGTGCTCTTATGGCAGTGACACCGGATGCGGTGGCCGAATAGGTAGAGTGCAAGATTCGCGTGCGGAAGATCGGGAGTTCGAATTCCAGTCGAGTAAAACCAATGACTTATCAAATTGATACTTGTCGCTACCTAGCATGGAGCCCGGCATTAGAACCAGCTCGGCAAATAAACAATGTTATTTTTTGTTTCTGGCTGCAACGTTTTACTGGGGACTTATTATTTCAACTCAATCTGACGATTTTCTAGGCATATGTATCATTGGCATATTCATTGTGATATCTACCAATCACTTAAGACTACCCCGTCCTGATATGACCTTAGATGTTGACATAAATCAACAACAAATAAACAAACAAACTGATGAAAGCATCAAATTTGTCAAATCGAAAACACTGACCTAGATTTGATTCTACATATCTGACTTAAGAGGGCTGTCACATTATGACACATCATGCCAAAGTATGCCGACGTATGCCGACATATGTGAATTTTGGCTGCTACATTGGGATATGTCATTCTGCATTACATGTGCGTTAGGCGCTCGTTGGTATATGTCAATATACCTCAATTTTCATTGTGATATGGTGTTGCACGTCAGGGGGTCGGCAAAGTTTTGTGCATGCATAAAACTGTTGACGTACAACAACATTCGACAATGTGTGGATTTTACGTCGGCCATAAGACAAACATTTTTCACTATGTTGCACTGTCTTGACCTATGTTAAAGGCAGTGGGAATGTACAGTCCGTGTACTGACAATGTATGGATAACATATGTCTAACATATGTCTAACATACTTTTAGCATTTCCCCAGCATGTCTTGACGTGTGGAGCATATGAGGTGTAGTTCTGGTGATCGAATAACGTATATAACGTTCACCGGCATTCTGTGAACGTACCGTGAGCGTAATTCAAGCGTTTTTTTGCCAGGAAGCATGTATACGGTATGCATATGTCCAACTTTGCCCCCCACGCTGAAAGGTTTTACGCTTCTCGACGTAAAAAAGTGATTTTACACGTTAACCGCGTGCTTGCCCGGTGTGTCGTAATGTGACAGGGCCTTTAGATACTGATGCACTTATTAAGCATGTGTTGCCACAGAGAAGGGAATACCGAGTCAATTTTATAGAAGCGTGTACGGTAATAGTCCACGGTGGTTGATGGAGTGATTTCAAATGGGACCTCAGACTACAGCTTTAACTCATTTGAAATCATTCCATCCAACTAGGCTGACATATATGGGTCGTTCTCAGAAGTTGTGTACCAATGGTGTGACATCAGTACCAGAAAATCAAAATGCTGCCAAAGCCCTATAAGCAAGTTTCCTCAATGTGTATGTCCTTTTGCATCTGAATAATTGAAAATAAACATATTCTGGCATTTTTAAGTAGGTCAAATGATGCTCACACCCAATAAATAGCAGTATAGCATGGAAACCAATCTGACTCCAAAATCAAATATTTTCCACACAAAACTTGACATTTTTAGGATTTTTCACATGCCACTTGCTTTATAAACAGTAGTAATAATAATTTGAAACCTCATTGCTATGGTTTTGTCTTATTTGTGAATATTAAAGAGAAAAGCAAGAAAATATTAGCAGAGTAACAGATTAGCAGAATAACAAAGTGGAAACAACAATTTTACACAAATGTTCGGCTCAAATTTCAATGTTATGGGGCAATTTCAGGATTTATCTTTTACTATACCATAACTGGGTCCATGCATAGTGTCAAATGGTGAAAATAGTTCCTGTACTGTATCTGTACTCAGTGTTTGATACAGAGTTTCATAGTACTTGCAAGTGGAAACGAAATGTTACGATGTTAATGACTCCAGAAAATGTTAACTATTTCATAATTTAACATTTCTTTTTAGAAATAAATGTCTTCAACTTAATGAAGACATTGTATATGACCATTTGAAGTGAAATGAGCTGTTGTTCAGAGGTTTTCATTAAGTTTGTGACACTTTATTTTCAATGCTGTTGACAATGTCACAAATTAGTGATGTAATTTTCTATGTATTTAGCTACATCCATCCCAATAAGATACATAATACACAATATTAACATTTACTTTTGATCTAAACTATCTCCCACATTATTTGGCTAACTGATGAAATCTAAATATTGACACTCCAATAAAGGGTTTCTTTGAAATATGCATTTCTAGTAGACTACCTCAAGTGGTACACAGTTTCTGAGAACGACCCATATACGTTTACTGATATAGAACCTGTTTCTGCAGAAGCCTATGGTGTCAGAGTGTTGGCATCCGTGCTGAAATTAATTTGGCATGTTTGCATTTCAAATACCTCAAAAGTTAGCTATTTAAAATAAAGGTTACTCCAAACTAAAGTAAGGTAGATAATAATGATCAACCTAATATATTTATGCCAGAAAATGGCAAAACCTCAAAACAATGGAACTATGCAACTTTAAGATTCTATTGAATTTGACAATGGGGAAGTAGAATTAACACACTAATGAATGAGCAATGAATTAACACGCAATGAATTGAGCATCCTCATTCATTTTCATATATTATATTACATAGCACATATATAGTGCAAATCTGACCTGTGCTATTTGTGTGGCAGAACTCCTTTTTGCTATGTATATTCACATAATTAAAAAAAAAAATTGTTTGGTCCATTAGTTGTTTAAGCAGGGGAAATTTCATTCATAGACGACTAGTCTTCCTCATTCCACTGCTGGTCGATAGAAAGCCCGAGCCTACACTTTTACCGACCCAAGGGATTTTTAACCTCCCACACCACATAGACATGGTATGAGAGCAACCGGCCTTTGATGATGCTGTAAGTTATACACAGCGGTGGAAATCCAAATTGGCAGAGCTGGGGGCACGGGGAATCGAACCGCCGACCCTCAGATTGAATATACGCTTATCAGCCAAGGACATGAGTTCATGGCATGCTTCTATTTGCAAAGACACGACTCAGTTTTAAACTGATCATATGACCCAAGCTAAATGAAAACATCAGCAGAGAAAAGATCATCTCCTTCACCTCCCAAACTCTCTGATTGCGGCTACACACACATGTCGAACGTGCCACAACACATTCTGAGCACAAATTGGACTCATCATTCATTGACCAGTTCGCACAAAATGATGAGTTGCTGTCATCGTCACCCCCAATGGACAACCAAGATATATATGTACTTACATGTAGCTACTATTAATGCTACCACTATCAGTAAAACATAACTCTGTTGATTACATAGCTGATTGATTGATTGATTGATTGATTGGTGGTTGCTTTACGCCGTGTCGGCAGCATAGGCCATATTCACAGTGAGAAATTTGTGTTTTTTGTTCAAACCATCGCTTTTACATGTAAAAGCAGGCAATCAATTATGTGCCAATAGACACTCATTAAATTAGAAAGGTCACAATCATATATTTGTGGTCAAGGGAAACAAATTCCCATAGAAAAGTTTTATTAATAATTGATAGAATCTATTTAGTAAACTATATGAGGTGGTACAGTCCAGCTGCCCTCAAAAAGGCTCAAATGTTTTCCTGTTTTACCTTAGTAAAGAGGTCATGCATACTGTGTGCAGTGTAGAACTGTTGGCGCAGGGCCAAAAAATCAACGCAACTTAGTAAAATGTGTTTGAGTATCAGTGGGGACTGACACCCAATACATTCAGGGGGAGGTTCCCCCTTGAGCAGAAAAGCACAAGGGGGAACCTCCCCCTGAATGTATTACACAGCATACACCCATACAATGTCCGTTTTGCTACTGCTACCAAATATTCTACTATATCTTGTCTGTTACTACTAAATCATTGTCATATGTTTAGGTATTCACTCACACCTATTAATTCCATCCTAGATGTATACCAGTGCATACAGTTAGCACATTATTAACGCTGTCACAATGGCATAAATATACCTTTAGTTTTCTATATTGATATGGCTGATGACACAGCACACACATATAATGCAACTATTAAATATACTGCTACAAAATCATAGCTTTGTGTTTTTTTTATGAAGTCGGTCACACAATTGGTTACATGGGTATCTCTTAGTTATTACACAGTCCTGATATTAACTTAAATGTTGCTAAGACGTAAAACAACAACACATACACAACCTTAGGCCGTGTTCGATAATGATGGTCCGAACCATTCGGGTCATCCGAGTTGTCAGGTTTTGAAATAGATTGAAGGATTGATTGTTTGGTGGTTGCTTTAAGCCTAGGTGGTATAATGATTAGCACACTGGCCCGGATTTCTTATAGAACACAGCGCGATTATCAACAAATCCAGGGACCGTGTGCAAAACGATCCAGCCCCAATGCCCCACGTCTTGGCTGGGGCCATCAGGAGAAATGATGTCACATTTGTGCTGTTACCTGTAGGATAACATCTACCAGGGCCGGGTACGCCTCCGAGGCGACTCCGAGACAGCTCCGCGACATCGGTTTGGATTGGAGTTGACTCCAAGATGTCAGGCTTTTCAGGTAGCAGGCAAAAAGCGCCTCCAAAATGGCCATTGGACTCAGTGGTTTCAGCCAATCATAGCTGTTCTTAACAATTGCAAATGGCTGCACCCTATTGAGGCCACCATTTTCAAGGCTCCCCACAGCTCAAGTCGTTCAGACCAGTACGACATCCGGAATATCTCCGAGGTGGCTGTAGCACCTTGAATGTGGCCCAGTACAAATCCCACATCTTTTATAATGTTTTTTTTAATAACCCAGATTAATTAAATGGAAATATAATTAAACTATGCAATCATAAAACACTTTGAATTCCACATTGCTGGAGTTATATTGGTTATTAAAACTTTTTTTGAATTAAGCCACCACTTTTGTTCAGCCCCGAGCGTATTTATTTATGCGACCCGAGGTTCTAGGATCTGTGCATGAGCAAAAAAGTGGTCCGGAACATCGGTGTAACATGGGTGGAACATGGACGGAACATGGGTGGAACATGGGTGTAACATGGGTGGAACATGGTGAGAACATGGGTGGAACGTGGCTGGAACATGGCTTGAACACGGACGGAATATGGGTGGAATATGCGTGGAACATGGGTGGAACATGGTTAGAACATAGGTTGAACATGGGTGGAACATGGGTGGAATATGGGTGAAACATGGACATAACTTGGGTGGAACGTGGCTTGAACATGGCTGGAACATGGGTGGAATATGGGTGGAACATGGGTGGAACTTGGTCAGAACATGGGTGGAACATGGGTGGAACATGGGTGGAACATGGGTGGAACATGGGTGGAACATGGGTGGAACATGGGAGAACACGGCATGAAACACGTCGCGGAACAGATTGCGGAAGACACCGTGGAATACGACACACACAAATGGTACGGAACATGGCCCGGAACACGGCCCGGAACACATCCCGAAACATAGCGGAAAATGAGGGAACGTGACTGAACATGTCCGAACACGACATACCATGGTTGATTATGACGGAACACGGTGAAACGAACACGGCGGAACTTGACCGAACACTGCGTGTCATAGCGTGACACTTATAGCTATCCGGCTGAAATGACATTATTGGCCGATCCATAGCATGGGGATGGGGTCATGTAAGTATCACAAGATCGATGTATCATTGCACGGCAGGGAATTGCGAAACGCAGCGAAACGGAACGGAACACGCCGGGAGGGAGCACTGAGGGGTGGACATCGAACACCGCCCTGTGCCACGGAGACAGGCCGTGATGAGACTGAACATCGAACACTGCCATGTGTCCTGCAGACACGCCGTGACGAGACTGAACATCGAACACTGCCTGTGTCCCACAGACACGCCATGATGAGACTGAACATCGAACACCTTGATGTGTCCCACAGCAATGCTGTGATGAGACTGAACATTGAACACCGCCCTGTGTTCCGCAGACACGCCGTGACAAGAGTGAACATCGAGCACCACCTGTGTCCCGCAGACACACCATGATGAGACTGAACATTGAACACCGCTCTGTGTCCTGCAGACACGCCATGATGAGACTGAACATCGAACACCGCCCTGTGTCCTGCAGACAGGCCGTGATGAGACTGAACATCGAACACCACCATGTGTCCTGCAGATACGCCATGATGAGACTGACCATCAAACACTGCCTGTGTCCTGCAGACAGGCTGTGATGAGACTGAACATCGAACACCGCCCTGTGTCCTGCAGACAGGTCCTGATGAGACTGAACATCGAACACCGCCCTGTGTCCTGCAGACACGCCGTGATGAGGCTGAACCTCGAACACAACCCTGTTTCCTGCAGACAGGCCGTGATGAGACTGAACATCGAACAACACCCTGTGTCCAACAGACACGCCGTGATGAGACTGAACATCGAACACCGCACTGCCTCTGTCCTGCAAAATCGCCGTGAGGAGAATGAACATCGAACAACACCTGTGTCCTTCAGACATGCTGTGATGAGACTGAACATCAAACACTGCCTGTGTCCCGCAGACAGGCTGTGATGAGACTGAACATCGATCACCACCTGTGTCCCGCAGACTCGCTGTGATGAGACTGAACATTGAACACTGCCTGTGTCCCACAAATGCCGTGATGAGACTGAACATCAACCACCACCTGTATCCTGCAGACAAGCTGTGATGAGACTGAACATCAAACTCAGCCTCTGTCCTGTAGACACCCCATGTTGAGACTGAACATTGAACACCACCTGTGTTCTGCAGACACGCCGTGACAAGAGTGAACATCGAGCACCACATGTGTCCCGCAGAGACACCATGATGAGACTGAACATTGAACACTGCCCTGTGTCCTGCAGACACGCCATGATGAGCCTGAACATCGAACACCGCCTTGTGTCATGCAGACAGGCCGTGATGAGACTGAACACCGAACACCACCCTGTGTCCTGCAGACACGCCATGATGAGACTGACTATCAAACACTGCCTGTGTCCTGCAGACAGGCCGTGATGAGACTGAACATCGAACACCGCCCTGTGTCCTGCAGACAGGTCCTGATGAGACTGAACATTGAACACCGCCCTGTGTCCTGCAGACACGCCGTGATGAGGGTGAACCTCGAACACAACCCTGTTTCCTGCAGACAGGCCGTGATGAGACTGAACATCGAACAACACCCTGTGTCCAACAGACACGCCATGATGAGACTGAACATCGAACACCGCACTGCCTCTGTCCTGCAAAATCGCCGTGAGGAGAATGAACATCGAAGAACACCTGTGGCCTTCAGACATGCTGTGATGAGACTGAACATCAAACACTGCCTGTGTCCCGCAGACAGGCTGTGATGAGACTGAACATCGATCACCGCCTGTGTCCCGCAGACTCGCTGTGATGAGACTGAACACTGAACACTGCCTGTGTCCCACAAACGCCGTGATGAGACTGAACATCAACCACCACCTGTATCCTGCAGACAAGCCGTGATGAGACTGAACATCGAACTCAGCCTCTGTCCTGTAGACACCCCATGTTGAGACTGAACATTGAACACCACCTGTGTCCCGCAGACACGCCGTGATGAGACTGAACATCAAACACTGCCTGTGTCCCACAGACATGCTGTGATGAGACTGAACATCAAACACCGCCTGTGTCCCTCAGACGAGTCGTGGTGAGACTGAACATCGAACACTGCCTGCATCCCGCAGATACACTGTGATGAGACTGAACATCAAAGACTGCCTGTGTCCTGCAGACAGGCCGTGATGAGACTGAACATCGATCACCAGCTGTGTCCCGCAGACACGCGGTGATGAAACTGAACATTGAACACCACCTGTGTCCTGCAGACAGGCCGTGATGAGACTGAACATCGAATACCACCTGTGTCCCACAGACAGGCCATGATGAGACTGAACATCGAACATCACCCTGTCTCCTGCAGACAGGCCATGATGAGACTGAACATCGAACACCACCATGTGTCCTGCAGACACGCTGTGATGAGACTGAACCTCGCACACCGCCCTATATCCTGCAAACAGGCGGTGATGAGACTGAACATCGAACACCACCCTCTGTCCCGCAAACACGCCGTGATGAGACTGAACATTAAACACCGCACCACCTCTGTCCCACAGACAGGCCGTGATGAGACTGAATATCGAACACCGCCTATGTCCCGCAGACAGGCCATGGTGAGACTGATCATCTAACACCACCTGTGTCCCACAGACAGGCCGTGATGAGACTGAACATCGAACACCGCCTGTGTCCCACAGACAGGCCATGGTGAGACTGATCATCTAACACCACCTGTGTCCCGCAGACAGGCGGTGATGAGACTGAACATCTAACACCACCTGTCTCCCGTAGACTCGCCGTGATGAGACTGAACATCTAACACCACCTGTGTTCCGCACACAGGCCGTGATGAGACTGAACATCTCACATAATGTGGATAGCACTGTAACCCCACTGAATATGTCAGCGTCGGAGATTTATAAAGGGAGAATCAAATCGACACTAAGAGAAGAAGCTTATACAGTAAAACCTCTCTAACCGACCACCTCCACAGATCGACAAGTCCCCTATATCGATCGCTTTATTTGTGTCCCAACGATACCATTGTAACCATATTCTACCTCCCGAAACCTGAATGCTAAATGGGCCACTTAAAGTCGGTTCCAAGGTCAGTCGATTTAGAGAGGTTGTACTGTAGTTATGAACTTGTAAACACCATAACTCTCTGCCTGGAAGAACAAATGACTATAACGAGTTTAATCAAGTAGAACCAGAGATTTGGAAAATGGGCAAGGTAACTTAGTAGATCCAGCATATACCTGAAAGAATCGTGGGTCAAGTAGCCGGGAATGCACACCTAATCAGTTACGGTGACAAGACGGGATGGCCGCGTGAGTTGAGCATCCGTCTCCTGTTTTCGGAGATCGGGGAATCTGAACCAATGTGTTTGTGGGTTCGAACCCTGGTCGAGTCAAACCAATGACTTAAAAGTGTATACTTGTCGCTTCCGAGCAAGGCGTGAGGCATTATTAGGATAGGGCAAGATTGGTTGGCTCAGTGTCAGGATAATGTGTCTCAGTGGGGATATCAGATCATTGTGCTGGTGGCCTGGTCTCCCAGTAGGGCAGCACTATAAAGTCGCCATGAGTGCGCACTGTCACAAGTCGGTATCCGTGCTAATATGACCGGAGATGTTGCTAAGACGTAAAAACAAACAAACAAACAAAACAAGAAACTGTTATTCAGGCGTCAATATGTCAACACCACCAGTCCTGACTCTGTAGGGAATGTGGCCGACGTATGTCCCCTGTCAAGACCAGTTGTGTGTCATCACTAACCAGCGGCCATGCCACTCAGTCTGTGGCCTAGTGTCTAGAGTATCCAACATTTTTCTAGGTTGGACTCCTAATCTGAAAGTTGGCGGTTCGATTCCCCATGCCCATTTGGATTTCCACAGCTGTGTATAACTTACAGAGTCATCAAAGGCCAGTTGCTCTCATATCATGTTTATGTAGTCTGGGATGGTAAAATCCCTTGGGTTGTTAAAAGTGTAGGCTTGGGCTTTCTATCAACAAACTGTCTAATGGTGAAAACAAGTCTATTCAGACTCATCCATACTAGGCAGTATAAATATTCAAGAGAAAAAAGTAAAATAAAAATGGCCAACTCAAACCAATGACTTCAACATGGAAACTTGCCACTACATACACTCGGTAATACTGCAATGAGGCAAGGCACAGTGGAATGATGAAGACCATTTGAATGTGATTAAAAGTATCTGTGCTTATTCAAGGAACAAACACAAAGTCTCATAACTGCCTAGCGAAGTTGTCGTGTCGCATTTACCTTTGTATGTAACCTGGTAACGTCTATGTACATGAGGTGTTCCTCTTATATTTGTCAGCTAAAGCAGCTTGAAGTGGGAGCTCTTTATTGTTCGGCTTGGAGAATATTACAACTAGTTTATGTTTGGATAATATATCAGTATTGTAGTGGTCTGCACTGACCTCTCAGGCAAGGAGCCGCATAGACAGGTAGGGGTGGGTAGTGTGTTGATATCAGGGAGCCTAGGTGGTGTAATGGTTAGCACACTGGCCCGGAATGCAAAGAGATGTGGGTTCGAGTCCCGCTCTAGGCGCAATATTTCCCATTTTCATCACCCCCCATGACAGTATGTTTTATCGTGACGTTCATATGCCTGGATATCAGGATACACAACGATAGTAAAACCTCTCTATATCGACCGACTTTGGGACCGAATTTAAGTGGTCCATTTAGGGAGGTGGTCTGCTTAGGGGAGTGAGAATATGGTTAGAATGGTATTATTGGGACCCAAATAAAGCGATCGATATAGGGGAGTGGTGGATATGTGGAGGTGGTCGGTTAGAGAGGTTTTATTCTATTAATATATTAGTTTCCTCCCGCATATAACAATAGTCATATAGAGCAAAACACCTTATTTTTAGCAGAAGGTAGCTAAAGGTCAAGACTGCACGAGACATCTGGGCCCGTATGCAGGAGCCGGTGCTATTCGGTGGTAGCCGGTGCTATTCGGTGGTAGCGCGGCCAAACGGTGGTAGTCGGGAATTTCGCGGGTAGCGGCGAAAAAGCGGCATGCACGAGTCGGTGGTAGGCCTAACACTGAACGCTTATTCGGTGGTTGCTTACCTCTGATACAGTGTAGGTATAGCGGTGTACGCGACAGGTTCATTTGGCGGAGCAACATGGATGTTTTTGTCTATCGGCGGTTTCGCCGCTACCTACAGAGACGAAGGGTGCCGTTGAACCCCATATTTCGGGATCGAACTAATCCATTAGAGAAATTCGACGACATCGAGTTATTTACTAAGTTTCGCTTCCGCAGACAAGACATTTTGCACGATGACCTACAACTGTCTAATCGGAGAGGAGCATTGACACCCCTCTTGCAAGTGATGGTTGCGCTAAGGTTTTATGCTTGTGGGTGTTTTCAGGATGTGTGTGGAGAGTTAGTAGGTGTTGACCAATCCACTGTATCACGGACAATTTCAAGAGTGACCGATGCGCTGCTACACCAACTCCATGAGTATGTGAGACTACCCAATCAAGAGGATGCTGAAAGGACAAAGGTCAAAATCTTCACGACGTCTGGCTTTCCTAATGTTTTTGGGTGCATCGATGGCACACAAATCCGGATCCAGGCCCCCTCCCATTATGAGCACGAGTTCGTAAACAGAAAGAACTACCATTCCATCAACGTTCAGGTACATTTAAGCTGTGTTTCTTCCATTTGCATGAACATTTAATTTTCCTTGTCTAACTATATTATACTGTTTGACGTGTTCGAAGTCCGCAAGAGTTCCAACTCATAACACCAAAAGTCAATCTCCAGTTACTAGGCATCAAATTTATCGATGGATTTCTTTTCTCGTTATTACCTATTCGCCGTAGATTGGGATTGTGGGAAGAAAATTCAAACCCCATCCTTACATACGTCACTAATAAAACGACACGCCCCCAAAATAGCTGTGAACGCCCTTTAACGTATGGCACAGATGAAGGAAATAGGTCAAGTATTACTGAAGATCTGCCTTTGTCAAAATTCTACATTGTTGAGGATTTGCGTACATTTATTATAATGTATAATCGGTATGTGTTATGTTACTCGTCTTGTTTTATTGGGGGAATTAAGTAAAATGATATGCCGCACTAGTCGATGCCTACCACCTTTGTGTCATCTAATTATTTTTTGTTGTTGTCATTTCTCTATGCAGGTAATATGCGACGCGGATTTGAAATTCATCAACTGCATCGTCAAGTGGCCGGGCAGTGTCCATGATGCTCGTGTTCTTCGTGAGTCCTACCTCTTCGACGCATTTGAGAGTGTGGACGCTAAACCATTGACAGGCGTTCTCCTAGGGGACAGTGGCTACATGTTGCGGGACTGGCTGCTAACCCTGTTCATGAACCCAGTCAATGCTCAGCAGGAAGCATATAACATACACCACAAGTCCGCTAGGTGCATTGTGGAAAGATCTATAGGAGTCCTCAAGCGACGCTGGCACTGTCTGCGCAGGCTGCGCCTCCAGCCGGAAAAAGCATGCAATGTGATAACGGTGTGCATCATCTTGCATAACAAAGCTAGAGATCTCTGCCTCCCTGACCCAGCTGACTCGGATTCAGAAGGCGAATCAGACCACGAAGATGGTGGGCTCGATGAAGCTCCTCGGCCACGGAACTACCAACAAAGTGAGCACGTCCGCACAGTTGTCGGGAAAGCTGCACGGCAGAGAGTCGTGGACAATTTTTTTTTATTTCCTTTCTCTACTTTGAATACCACATCCCACTCTAATATGTCGTCGCTAACTTGTGTGTAACATGGTAAACATTTGGACAAAACGGATGTACATGTGTTGATAGACTTTATTAAAGGATAGCCAGCCGAGTACCACAGTTTTACGTAGAGTAAGCCATATCCCTCTCAACCTTCTGTATCTCCAACAGTTCTCGGCGATACTGCGCCTCCATTAGCTTTGTGTGGGCCGTCGCTTCCTCATATAACGCTTCGAGCAGGCATATCTTTGATTTGTTTTTGTCTGTCGTACTCGACAGGAATGCCAGGTACACAGCGCGCTCTTCCCCGTCAGTGGTGCCCTCCCCTGTGGTTGTTCGGGTTGTTCGACGTCTTGGACGCGGCTCGTTGCGTGACACCGGAGTGTGGAACAGTGTAGCTGGGTGGGAACCGGTGGTGATGTCCGACTGGGCAGTCACTACGGGCGCACTGGCCGCACCTGTGAACATCAACGATCGGACATGGCAGATAACTGACAGACAGACAGACAGACAGACAGACGTCAGTTCAATGTCCTGTGACAAGTGGAGAATGTCATGTGACAAAGTGCGGAGTTAAAGTTCCGCCTTTCTTTTTACATGTGTACAAATAATTCTTGTCTATAGTTACTACGTACAGTTGCTATGGATGCTTAGTAATCGACATGCGTTGATTGATGTTGTGTGACCAATTTAACATTTACAGATTGTTCCTCCAGAGTCTATACCCGTGGGAAATGGTTAAATGGTTAAATTGTTGCATTCAATTTCTCCATATGTGCCTACGTTTATTGCTACACAGCGCCCGCATTATTTCTTGTAATCTTATTAGACACACAGTGATGGTAGTTACCTGTCTTTCTCCAGGATGCCGTGCACTCTGCACCTGGAGCTGGGGATGGGGTTTGTCGGGTCACCGGTTGTCGGGTCACCGTGCAGCAGGTTGGTGTTATGGTAGCCTCTGGGGTGGAACCACACATGACACTATCGCACAGAGTCATGAGATTGCACACGCTGCCCGTGGTCGTCGACGCAGCTGGCTCTTCTGGCGACCATGCGATCTCGATGGTGCTACCCACTTCCACGGGGACCGCAGAGGGCGCTGCAATGAACAAACATAATGGCTTTAGAAAATATTACCTATTCGCATAATGATCACTTTCACTTTCTTCCGGTTTTGACGTAAGTTTGAAGTGGCGATTTAGCGTGATTTAAGTCAATTCATGGCCTTTTCTGCCAGGAGTGGGCATTATTATGACTACTAATGTGTGCAGCACATGTAAGTGGGTTAAGTTATTTGTTCATTGGCGAGGGAAGAGTAATTGTGTAATGATATCAGTCCCGATGCGGCATAGCATAGAGGGCGAGGCGACTTATAAACTATGGTATGTAACTTAGTATTTTAGTAATAGTTTAAGCGGCTGTAGGGGTTATTTGTTCATTTGCGAGGGAAGAGTGATTGTGTAACGATAACAGTCCCGATGCGGCATAGCATTAGAGGGCGTGGCGACTTATAAACTATGGTAAGTAACTTAGTATTTTAGTAATAGTTTAAGCGGCTGTAGGGGTAACTTGCAGCGATGACAAATATTTATTACTGTACTCACCGACAAAGCTGTCTGTATATTGCGCTGAAAGAGAGGGAGGCACAAGTAAGCTGACACATAACAACTATTTGTTAATTTCATACAATAATAAACATCATTAGCTACCCGATTATCATTCACCTGTCGTTGTTATATTTCCTTCGAACCACTACGGCATGCAAAAATTGTGATGAAAGCACATTATATAGGTTGAGAACTTGTCTTTATGGTAACTAACCAATAACAAAACACGCAGTTATAAAAACTTACCCGTAACTCCCTCGTACAGGCTCGACTCGTACCCGATTAGCTACCCGGTAATAGGCTGTACCACCAATCTGCGCTACCACCGAATAGGACCGGCTCCTGCATACGGGCCCTGGTGTGGAACATGTTAGCCTCACAGAGAAAACTGTCTTGTCAGTGAAGACAACAATACAGATGTAATTGCTTCCATTCATGTGATATATCAGCGGGGATACATTATAGCTGAAACCATTTACTTTATCTACCTCTGGATCTTAGTGAAACATCCGGTATCATAAGTAGTTGTTTTCCCCTATTTCTAGTAGCCTAGTCTATTTACAGCTTATAGCCGAAGTTAGTAACCACGACACAAACAGCATTCCAAGTTCGCTACCCGCAGATAAGTTCTTTGATCGGGCTTCTGCGCAGTCATGTACAGTTAAGCCCTGGTCACATAGCCATTAGTGGATGTAGGTGAACCTAGTGGAGGCTAACGTAGTTGGAACTAGTTGAACATAGTTGAATGTAGTTGAATGTACTGGCATCCATATGTGTCCTTACTTGGTAATAATGTGGGTGAGCCGTGATCTCCGATTTAATTTGTTTGGACATGCTCAAAAGAGCGGTACATTAGAGGCTGAATTTTGAACGTAGTAGAACATAGTAGAATGTGCTGGAAAGTACCTCTTAGTGTACTCTAGCATACTCTAGCTTACTCTAGCATACTCTAGCATACTTTGACCTGCACAAAGCGATGCCTGCACAAAGCGATGGCTGCACATGCAGTGGTCAGATAGCCATTAGTAGACATAGTTGAATGTAGTTGAATGTAGTGGAGGCTAACATACTTGAAAGTAGTTGAAAGTAGTTGAACGTAGTTGAACGTAGTTGAATCTACCAGCATCTGTACCATAACATATTTATCCATATCATTCGGTGCCAAAAGGTGCCGTACCTTAATGTATTTCAACGTAGTTTAACAAACTTACACCACGTTTGACCCACGTTAGCCTCCACTTCGTTCACCTCCATCCACTAACGGCTATGTGATCAAGGCTTTATAGTTCTATTCACAGCATCCAATCGCAGCAACCCAAGCCCACCCAAGCCCATATCAGCTCCCATGCCCCCTTTGCCCCCTTTGCTCCCTGGGCCCACTCCCAAAGCATGTCCTCGTTCCATCACCCCATTTTCCAGCTGCCCCCTTCCCCAGCTCTAACTCTTCCCACCCTGCTTTGCTCTGTGGCTAACCCCTTCAATCCACAACTATCGGAATGCTTTGCAATTGGTGTATCTATCGTAATCAGCATCTAGTAGTGCAAAGAAAGAAAGTATTAACTCAAGCAGCCATATTATATATTTAGTTCAGTGTCAAACTATACAAGCACTCAGTAATTGATGGAATGTTGGAAATCTGAGAAGCAATATAAAAATGCATTGGAGACTAAAAAAACAGATTCTGTTTAATGAAAATAAAACGATTGTGTCGTGACTTGTATCCAGTTTGCTGTTGACCTAATTCTGCAATGGGTGCCCTGGAAGGGTTGACTGGGATCTCAAGGGTTGACTGCGAGAACCTATTCCTAAGCCGTTTCACTCACCATCATCTAATCATATGATATCATAGGATACCATTTGATAGGGTGTTATAGTCTTGCACCATTGGGCCACCATGGAACCTGTACCATGGCTTGTTATCCCATTCAGTCACTTATATCCTACCACCGTGCCAGTTCTTCTAATGTTGAGCATCAGATAGGTTCGTGACAAACCTACATTTTGAAAGTACATGTATTTGATTTTAGTCGGGTTGAGATTGATCCGGCGACTTCCCTCTCCGAGAGACTGCGCTGTGCCCTGTCGGCCAACGCGTCCGGTTTATGAACAAATTGTAGACATCTGTATTTTGTTATTAATGACGAGAATGGAATCTTCTATGTATGTAACAAAACTAAATATCATGCAATCATTCACTGGCGTTGTGAGTTTGATGTTGGCATAAGTCAACAGGAAGTACTGTGGAGATGGATCTACATTAGTAAATGCAAAGTCATTACTTAGCCACAGCTATGTGCATTTAACTATTGTTAGCTCGCTCCAGGCACAAATACTAGAACTTTAATGGGGAAAGGAAGCATAAGACTTGCATGTCAACTTAACATGTTACTATGTTGCAAACACAATAATCAAAGTAACGCGCTTCACTAAAGTCGTGATTCATAAGATTAATATGAACTGAACAAAAAAAAGTGGTTATCACAGGGAGTACGATGTAAAGGTCAATCTCAAAGATATACGGAACAACCAAGCCAGAAGAAAAACAAGGTTTGACTAACTGGAAGGTTCAGTCTCAAGGGAGAAGGATAAATCCAGAGAGAATCCAAACACAGTTTGACTACCTGGAAGGTTCAATCTCAGGGGAGAAGGAAGAATCAAGACAGAAGCCAAACACAGTTTGACTACATGGAAGGTTCAACCTCAAGGGAGAAGAACAAAATCAAGACCGAATCCAAATAAGGTTTGACTACGTGAAAGGTTTAATCTCAAGGGAGAAGACACAATCTCAGGTCGAAAATGAACGTTTTGCAATTACGGTTGATAAGCAATCCTTTTAAGAAAGACAAGGTTCAGCTATCCAAAATCTACATCTGGTTTCTCTGGGAACATACTGATAGATAGTGTGGCGAAGTTGTTGTGGATAGCAAACGTTATGCACAATGCCCTACCATCACACCACCCTACCAACCCACCACCAACTCCCCCAGCAGCCCACCACCACACACACACCCATGACATGGGGTGGTAGCAGGGGGTGATGTGTTGGGGGTCGGGGGTCGGGTGGGGTTGGGGTAGGGGTGATGGGAGTGGGGGTAGGGGGGCAGGGGTGATGGGTTGGAGGTAGGGGTGTAGGGTTTTGGGGTGGGGTGGTGGTAGGCGGTGATGGGGTGGGAACAAGGGGTGATGGGGTGGGAGCAAGGGGTGATGGGGTGGGAGCAAGGGGTGATGGGGTGGGGAAGGGCTGATGGGACTTGGGAGTGGGGGTAGGGGTGATGGTAGTGGGAGTAGGGGGTCCTAGGGTGGGGGCAGAGGTGTTATGGGGTGGGGGTAGTGGGCAGGGGGGTAGGGGTGATGGGGTAGGGGAAGGGGGTGGTGGGTTGAGGGTAGGGGTGATGGGGTGAGGATAGGGGTGATAGGGTGGGGCCATGGGGTGGTGGAGGTGGAGGTTTGGGCTGGGGGTTGTAGGGATAGTCAAATGATGGATCAGGAGTGGAGGTAAGGGTCCAGCTAACTTATAGTGAACATCCCGTCCTGATGTGACCTTAGATGTTGCTAGGACATAAAACAACAACAAACAAATAATGTAGTGAGCCGCGATGAAGGAAAAGGCTCGTATACATACACGCGTACGAATATATAGATATATTATGCTTCCAGGTTATACTATACTTAGATGCTTATAATATGCGTATTCACATAGACATATTTATAATGTGTCAACAGTAGAAGGTGGGCTCGATATTAACCAGGAATCACCACTCCCCACGCTGAGCACAAACTAAACACATGCCATCCCACCCTGTGTACACCCCACCCTGTGTGCACCCCACTCGGGGTGCAACCCACCCCACCCTGTGTACACCCCACCCCACCCCACTCCAAGCTGTGTGCACCCCACTCTGTGTGCAGCCCACCCCACCCTGTCTGCACCCTACCCCACCCTGTGTGCACCCCATGCTGCATACACCCTACCCGGTGTGCACCCCACCCTGTGTGCGCCCCACCCTGTGTGCACCCCACACCACCCGGTGTGCACTCCACCCTTTGTGAACCCCACCCTGTATGCACCCCACCCTGTGTACACCCTACCCCACCATGTGTGCACCCCACCATGTGTGCACCCCACCCCACCCCAACCCACCCCAACCTGTGTGCACCCCACCCTGTGTGCACCCCCACATTGTGTGCACCCCACCCTTTACACCCCCCACCCTGTGTGCACCACACCCTTTACCAGGGTGCACCCTACCCTGTGTACACCCCACCCTGTGTACACCCCACCATGTGTACACCCCACCACACCCGTGTACACCCGACACCCCACCCTGTGTACACCCCCCTTGTGTACACCCCACCCTGTGTACACCCCACCACACCCGTGTACACCCCACCCCACCCTGTGTACACCCCCCCTGTGTACACCCCACCCTGTGTACACCCCAACACACCCGTGTACACCCCACCACCACCCTGTGTACACCCCTCCTGTGTACACCCCACACTGTGTACACCCCACCACACCCGTGTACACCCCACCCCACCCTGTGTACACCCCCTCTGTGCACACCCCACCCTGTGTACACCCCACCACACCCGTGTACACCCCACTCCACCCTGTGTTCACCCCACCCTGTGTGCACCCCACCCTGTGTACACCCCACCCTGTGTGCACCCCACCCTTTACACACCGCTCCCTATGTGCACCCCACCATTTACACTCGGCACCCTGTGCGCACCTCGCCCCACCCTGAGCTTGCGTCCCCCTACCCTGGCCGCCCCTGAGCGCCGCTGAGCGTGCCTGTGCGATGACGGTGTGCTGTCACAATCTCGGCAGGTCGACGTGTCCCCCACCCCCTGCCCCTACCCCCGTGGTGACGCGTGTCTGCAAGTTGATTGGCATTGTTGAGTAGAGACATTACGATATTGGTTTGGGCTGAAACACGACTAAAGACCGTCCCCCGCCTCACCCCCTCCCCTTCACCCACACTCACACCCGCACCCACACCCACACCCACACCGACTGTCCCCCTCACCCGCTTCCCTAATATCTCCGCCTCTGTTCGCTGTTGACGGGTATGGGGTGGGATGTGCAGGGTAGAGGGTACTGTTACACAATCTGCTTCACATTTCTTTATTTCTATAGGGTTTCCGGGTTTTTTGGTGATATTTTTCCTTTTTTTTTCTTGGCTATTATTGCTATTTTCCGGGTGGAAATTTGAGGGTGTCGGGCGGGCGCTTGTCACGTGATCACCTGGCACAACACGGCGAGTTGCGACAATTAGCGTCGTGCGCACGGCGACAGTTGACACGGCGCGAGATGGCGAGGCTGCGCATGCGCACATGTACAAACAGCAACTGCGCGCGCTGTCAGATCTTTCCGGCAGATTTTCTTTATGCACGCAGTGAAAGTGGGGACAACAATAGCAGATCGAATGTGATGTGTACGCTCATGTGAAGCAGTCCATTTCAGAGATTAATGCGAATTGTTGTTGATGCACTGCGTTGTGGTGTATATGTGACAATGGGGTGTACCAATCGTTGCTCCGTGTGTGGCTGTGTTATTACCATAATAAAGAGTGTCGACCTGGGGAGAGAATCAGCAAGGATCATATTGTGTGTGGTACTAGTCAGCGCGGCAGGAGAGGACGGGAGAGGACGGGAGGAGACCGGAAGGGAGGGGCTGGCGGGGCCGGGAGGAGGCGGGAGAGGATGGGATGGCAGGAGATAGCGGGGGGGGGGGGCGTGACGGGACGGGACGGGACGGGACGGGACGGGACGGGACGGGACGGGACGGGACGGGAGGGGAGGGTATGGGCGGGAGGGGAGGGGACGCGAGGGGTGGGCGATGGGGAAGGGAGGGGACGGGATGGTAGGGGGCAGGCGGGAGGGGAGGGGTCCGGCAGGGAAGACAAGGGAGGGGGGGGAGAGAGGGGAGGGGAGGGAAAGGGTGGGAGGGGGCGGCAGGGGACAGGAAGGGAGGGCGATGGGGATGCGGGGTGACGGGAGGGGAGGGGGCGGGATGGAAAAGGGCGGGCGGGAGGGGAGGGGAGGGGAACGATGGCAGGGGACGGGTGGGGAGGGCGATGGGGAAGGGAGGGGATGGGAGGGAACGGGGCGGGCGGGAGGGGAAGGGAGGGGACGGGACAGGGACGGGAGGGGAAGGGAGGGGAGGGTGTGGGAGGAGGTGGGAAAGTGTGGGTGGAAACAGATGGCCACTTGGATGGGAAGGGGGGGGGGGGCGGCAGGTTAGCAGCAGGCTGCGGTATGACGCAAGTAGGGGTGGGTGGCAGGCGGTGTGAGGGCGGCAGGCGGCAGGCAGGCGGCAGGCGGCAGTGTGAGGGCGGCAGGCGGCAGGCAGACGGCAGGCAGGGGGCGTTGGGCCCGTCACTCGCTGGCTATCAATCGGATCGACCCCGATTCCCACCCGAGGTCGGCGGGGCGCGGCGCGGCCCCGGTGAGGAGCGAAATGCATTATTTCTGGGCCGTATTGACGGCGCCAAGTCCCGAAGGGGACTGGGGGGCCCTCCGTGCGCGGGCCCGTGTCGGGGGACGTGGCCGGGCGCGCCGAAAATGTATACAAAATGAGAAATATTATGGAAATCGGCTCCCCATCCCTTCCCTGTAGACATCCACCGCCCCTCACACATCCCCCCGCCCCCCCCCTCCCACACACCCCCTCACCGACACTCGTCACTTCTCCTACTGCCTCCATTCGGCACACCGACGTGTGCGCCTCACAACACTCCCCTCCCCGCCAGCCCTCCCTCCACCACCACACACCAACCGTGATGGCTGAACGAGTTGAGCCTCCGTCTCCTGTTTTAGTCGATCGTGGGATTCGAATCCACGGGTTCGAACCTTGATGGAGTGAACCCAATGACTTAAACATTAAAAATTGTAACTTGTTGCTTCCTAGCCAGGTGCTCGACATAAGTAGTATAGGGAAAGGACTGGTTGGCTTAGTGTCAGGATAATGTGACTGGCTGGGATATCATGTTGTGCTACCAGTGGTCTGGTCTAGACGTGAGGCAGAACCATAAAGACACCATGAGTGTGCACTGTCACAAGTCGGTACCCGTCCGGATATGTCCTTAGTTCTTGCCAGGAGGTAAAACTCAACCAACCAACCAAATCCACCCCCACTGTTCACTCCGGAATGCGCCCTCAGCGCCTGCCTCGGAGCGGCCTGTCTGCCTTGCCGGCTTGCACCTGGTCACGGAAAGGAGGACGCTGGACGTGACAATTGGAAATGTGCGTCACATGATCTCTGACGTAATGAGACAGTACCTGGCGGGAAACGAGAGAACAAAAACAAATCCACAAAAAAAACTAAAAATTGAAATATCTGTGTCCTGATGTCAACATGAATGGTTGATGGGATCAAAGAGTTAGAGAGGCTGCGTCCTCTCTTTTTTAGTTAGTTAGATGCCATGGCAACGCGGGTTGCCGGCCAAGGCCCCGGCTCTCTCTGATTGTCACGCACGTCTCTCTTGTAAAAGGCGCCGTCACTTAAGGCGACAAAGCGCCGCTGCGTAGATACTTAGCACTTGAAAGACACGGTTCTAAGTAGGACCATCCCACCTACGAGAAGTGCCGATATTCTCCTTACTGTGCATTACCAGTAATAGCGGCACCGCCTCATTAACCAAGTCATATATGAATGCATAGTCACACATAATAACCCACATTCTCACAAACAATAGTCCATGAGCCAGACCCTAGGATGTCACGTATTGGTACCAACTGAGGTTACACATTCTCACTACTTTTTTTCTGAAAGTGTATCTATGGATACAAGACAAACATACTTATTCTATAAAGCGGCTACAAAGTTTGTTGACAAAGCCCCATTGTACGCATATCCTACTATATGGAATATATGTTACCCTGTCATTAAGGTGACCATCTCACTATCATGTTTCAAATACAGGATAAAATATGTCATAATAAGTGAATATGCCAATACAGTGAACTGTAATGCCAACTTGCGTCTCGATTGTTACTATGGGCCATATATACCCAATGAGTAATAATATCTTTTTCTAACATGTGTTTGATTCCTTAAAGAGCAGTCTGTAAGTTATCTGCATATCAGCTCTAGGGGTTGTGATTTATATATTATTTGTTTATAAGGGAGAGCGGGACGTAGCTCAGGCCGTAGAGTATCCGCCTATGAAGGTGTGGGTCATCCGATCAATCCTGCTCAGTGGACACATTTTCAGTTTGGGTTATTTTCTGTTCCAACCAGTGCTCCACAAGTGGTTAATCAAAGGTTGTGGTCTGTGCTGTCCTGTCTGTCGGAAAGTACATGTATATGACATCTAGCTGCTTATCGGAAAGAGTAGCCTACATGGCGGCAGCAGGTTTCATCCAAAGAAATATGTCAGAATGACCCTATGTTTGAAGTGCAATAGCCGATGATAAAAATGAATGAGCATTAGAGACAACGTTAAATAAAACAAGTTTTACTTTTTGTTTATAAGGGGCAGTGGGAAGACAACCATTAATCATTATACTCTTCATAAAATTTATATTGTCAACATGTTAGTTTCTGTTTGAATACTGTGTGTGGAAGTTGTGAATAAAAATATCTAATGTCTAAATGTCTTCTCACTACTCACATAGTAAGCCAACATAGAGCGACTGTTAGTGTAATGGGGCTGTCAGATTAAGACGTTTCTCGCCAACGCGCATCGACGTGTGTGATTTTTTGCCGTAACGCCGGGATATGTCAGGAAGCATTACGTGTGCATTAGGCGTCCATTGGTATTCATTGATGACCGGCGATGGTTTGCCATGGTCGGCGCCTCACGTCAGTGGATCAGCAAAGTTTTGTGCTTGGCAAAACTTTAGATGCGCAACAATGCGCGAGTGCCAACATTATGGCGACGTTAGGGGCGCATCGAGATATGTTAAATGCGCTGGAAGATCGAACGGTAAGCACACGCCGTGCTTGCATGAGGCTCATTCCCACACGTTGCGCCAAACAGTTGCTTTTTGTTGTTTTACATCCTACCTACATCTAACGTCATATTAGGACAGTGCGCCAAACTTTTACCGCAACGTCGGCTGCATGCTACCAATACGTTGCCCTGACGCTGAAAAGTTTTATGTCTCTCGACGATTAAAAGTGATTTTGCACGTTGGCACCGTGCCGGTGAGAAGCCTCGTAATGTGACAGCACCATACATCGACTTCCTTACATATACTACTGCTATATGAACTTACACGCAATTAGAGAAATACGTGAGTAAATAACACTGGCATATCAATGCATCCACCCCGCCAAAGTTATTTTGATATGATCGCAAATACTGATGCTCCACCTCCAACCCCCAATAAACATCGATTAGTCCCCTGCCGTCAGATAATATTGCGGTATTGTGATAGCATTGCTAGAAGATATTGGCAATCCACCTCTATCTGATCTACGCACACAACTGCCGTTTTATCAGTTCAGCGCAAACCGCACGTCACGTGACCGTGATGTAAATCTCCTTCAGGAACATCCCAAGTGCTGGCGCCAACTTCAATCCTCACGCCCCGAGCGCAGTGCCTCGTTCCCGGCAAGAAACACCATCAATACTGAGGGTTTTAATGGAAATTATATCCACGAGCCCCATTGCCCCAGCATTTTTCGAGCGTAAAATTGATTTATTCATTAGACCCATAATTGCAGGTGTGCAAGAAAAGAGGGTTTTTTGACCTAATGACTTGAATTATGGCTCCTGCGTGTGTTTTAGGTCGCGTCCTTTTGCTGAGTGGCTTTGGGAGGCTGGCGTTTCTTTATAACGAAGGCTGTGACGATGGCGTGATGGTTTTGTCACCTGTTTGCTGCTCTGTGAAGGCCGGGAACTGCCTGCCCAGAGGAATAAAACGCGCATTAATTAGAGAGCGCGGGGGAGATGGATTCATGAACGCAGTCTTCGGCCGGAGAAACTCCAATGGTAACAAGTACACAGTGGAACCTGCCTGGTCATTCACTGTTAATCAGCCGGGAGGGGTGCTGGGGTCTTGTTTGTTGGCGTTTCACGTCCTGGCAACATCTACGGTCATAATCATATCAGGAAAGGTACCGACTTGTGACAGTGTGCACTTATGGGACTTTATAGTGCTGCCCCACTGGGATATCAGGCCATGACCTGATATCCTACTCAGTCAGATTATGCTAACACTGATTTAAAGAGTCCTTGCCCTATCCTATTAATGCCAAGCACCAAGCTAGGAAGTGACAAGTATCAATGTTGTAAATCATTCGTTTGACTCGACCTGGACTTGAACTCCCGAGTTCCCGTATGGGAGGCCTATCCTCTATGGATTCGGCCACCGCGTCCGATCCCGGGGCCCAATCAAATCAAAGACTCTTAACACTACTTGTCACTTGTGGGTGACTTGCCTGGTGATTGGCCTTACTTCAATTGTTTGTATGTCATGATAATACGGAAGTATAATGCACAACGGTGTTGGGAACATTCGATCTCAGAAAGGCAACACTATGTAAAATATTCCGATAAAACGCATTGGTGGGGGAATGCAAATGGTCTATTGTAGTAAAAGGTATATAGGGCCAGGTGCATGATTGTGTTTATGTAGTTGCTGATGATACTTTACTCATGGTCAATAGTCATTGCGTGTTAGTCAGATAGTGTGTAAGGGGCACTTGGAGCTCTACTCACTACCCCCTACCCCCTCTGTTAGTCACGGATCACCACACACTCAGCTCGGGGCATGTGGTGGCCAAGGCAGCCATGCCGCATGGTGGTGGTGGGCAGAGCACTATAGCCATGGGAACCCAGGAATGCCTGATGTTCATTGGTGGAGCTTTAGATGCTTACTTCTCAAGGGAGAATAAGGTCAGGTGGTGTGCCATACCAGATCTATGTACCACTATAAATAATAAACCTGAAGGCTTGGCTCTCTCTCGACTTTCACTCTTTATACCCTTCCTTTCTCTTTTTGCCTGAATTGATTTCACTATAGCCTGCCTACACAAACACAGATTCCAGCCGTGGACTTTACAACTATAAAGCTAACAGAATTATGCACTGTTACAGATTGGTACGCATCATCCTATGGTGTAGCGATTAGCCAATCAAAATGTCTTCATATTCGCTACGCGCTCTAGTTTATAAGGAAGCTGCGCCCAATTAAAGTGAATGCCTTTTTGGCATCAATTTCACGCAAACCTTCGAAACATGGTCAGCCAGATAGTTCTGCAACAGTGCCTCTTTGGGCGTCATCCGAACATTTTACAATTATGGATCAACGTGTTATTTAAGAAACAATGTATAAAATAACACAGGAACAAATTAGCTTATTTATCTCTCACGACAATTTCCTTCTTTTTGGGGGGGGGGGGGTTACTTCCTTTAGCTACACAGAAATAACTGGCGTCCTACCGCTATACCACCATGGTTAATGTCAAATATGTCCCACGTATACACATGTTATTGAAATAGAGGAATGACTATCATAATGTACGGAATAACTAGAACAGGTGGGTGTCCTATTGGCGGGTCGGACTATAACAGCATATAATTGAATTAATTACTAACATGCACATCATATTAGAGTAAGTGATGCGAGATGTCACAGTGAATATGAGTAAATTTAATCTACTACCTGTATCAACAACGGCCTGGCGCCTTCAAAGATAGAAGGATGTATATGTATGACGGTAAGTGAAGACTAAGGCATAATGTGAATCAGCTATAAAAGCACCTCTCTACATGTATGTAGCGAATTACCATTGTGGAATACCGTTGCATCAAAGATTACACTATGTATGCTATTGAACCTGTCCTAAGAGTATCTTTGGTTACACAACCACTTGTGTAGTCTCACAGGATGATTCTGATCGCCATATCGGGACTGTCCATAACTAGAGGGGTGTGGACGGAGCAAGTAAGTTCACAATACATGTATATGGACATTATTGAGCCCGGACTGGGGAGTTCACTATATTATATATGGACATTATTGAGCACAGACTGAGGAGTTCAGCATATATGTACGTTATTGAACACAGACTGGGGAGTTCACCATATATGTACATTATTGAACCTGAACTGGAGACTTCACCATATATGGAGATTATTGAACACAGACTCAGGAGTTTACCATATATAGACGTTATTGAGACAGAATGGGGAGTTCACCATATATGGACATTATTGAACACAGACTTGGGGGTTCAACATATCTCGACATTATTGAGCCCTGACTGGGGAAGTCACCATATATGGACATTATTGAACCTGAACTGGAGAGTTCACCATATATGGACATTATTGAACCGAGACTAGGGAGTTCACCATATATGGACATTGTAGAACCTGAACTGGGGAGGTCACCATATATGGACATTATTGAAACCCGAGTGACTGGGGAGTTCACCATTATATGGACATTATTGAACCCAGCCTGGGCAGTTGGCCATATATGTACATTATTGAATCTAGACTGGTTAGTTCACTGGGGAGTTCACCATATATGTACATTATTGAATCCAGACTGGGGATTTCACCATTCATTGTTCTTTTCTTGCATCAATGATTTCGGGATGTGAATAAAATTGCAGCGGGCTGCGAACACCCAGTAACCATCTTGCCCATTATCCAATCACATTTGTTTTGATGACGGTTGCTTGCTGCAGACATTCCATGTAGGGGTGCAGTGCTTCCACCTGGAACAGGCGCGGTGGGGGGGGGGGGGCAATAGGGGGGCGGGGGAGGGGGCGCCGGTGGCTGTGAACTGGTTAGCTGATAGGGCATTCAATCAAGGGAATCGTTATACACCACACGCGCGTCCACTCCCAGGGTGTGTTTCTCAGTGCGCATGCGTACACTTTAGTACAGTCCGGTCATTTCCTTACCCTTTGAATGGAACAGGTGCCGTGCGAAACACAATCACAGCTCAGCGAGAAATAAGGACAATGTGTCCCGATATTTGCAAGCAAAAGAGGATTGTTATTATTTTACATAATTAACCCGACTGCTGGGAGGGGGGACTCCACCAATGCGCACAGAGGAAACATAGGGTGTACATGTTGCCCTTGCATTTATACTCATATAATGCATTATACAGCACCTATATGCGTATATATAAATATATATACATATACAAAAATAATCCCGTGTGACTGACAGTGGCGCATGTCCAATGTGCCACCGCACGTTCCGAGCACAAATTGGACTTATCGGTCATCGACGGGTTCACAACAAATGATGAGTTGTGTCATCATTGCCACCGATGCACAATCGAGAAGAATATACACATAATTATATACATATATACAAATATCCTCCGGTGTGACTGACAAAGTGGCGCATCCATTAGTGATGAGGAAACCCGGTGGTGGGGCCATCAGTCAGATGGGTGGAGTCAAGGAGGCATAGTACAGAATATTAACATAATATAATAACAATAATTCCCTTTCGCGCTTTTATACTGACATAATGCGTTATACATGAACTCTAAGTGTCTGTGTTAGTGGCCCAACTGACTTCAAATCGGCCTGCAACCAGTGGTCCACAACTGGTTCATCAAAGGATGTGTGGTATGTGCTGTCCTGTCTGTGGAACAATGCATATAAAAGGCCCCTTGTTGCTTATCAGATAGATTAACCTATGTGGCGCCAGTGGGTTTCCTCCAAAGAAATATGTCAGAATGACCATAGCTTTGACATCCAATAGCCGATGATAAAAATCGATGTGTTCTAGAGGCGTCATTAAATAAAACAAGCTTCTTCCTCTTCAAATCGGCGTGTCACGTGGGTGAAGTAAATGAAATGAGCCTTCAGCACAACACGTTCGATTATGATGCAAGCATAAACTTACACTTACACATACATGGATCCCATCATGCTGTAAGTCTGCTGGCTACCTTACCCATGACCACTACATAATGGAAGCCATCACTCTCCACTGCCGTCTTGATATGACCTAAATGTTGCTAAGACGTAAAACAACAACACAGAAATAACAATGCTCCCCACCATCGCCATAGCTGTTATTCTTGCCCGTCCCCAGCTCAACGCCTCAGTCCTCCTTGCAGTCCCTGTCAAGCAATTCAAGTCAGTTCCAAGCAAACTCTTCCAAAGATGATATTGGTCGCTACTAGGATAAGCAAGCATGGTTGGCTTAGCGCAGAAATGAGGTGACTGAGTGGGATATTGGAGTATCGTGCTGATGGCATGGCATTATCCAGAGTTCCGCACCGTGAGTCCCCATCCTGGAATGACCCCAAATGTTCCTAAAACCTAAAATCCCAATAAACAAGGCCAAACTCGGGTATTACCGGGCATAGTGGCCAAATCAGTAAAGCGCGGGCTTTGCATGCGGAACGTCGTGATTTTGCTTCTGGTAGAGTCAAACCAATGACTTATCAAATTGATACTTGTCACTTCCTATCCTGGCGCTCGGCAGTAATAGGATATATAGCAAGGACTGGTTAGCTCAATGTCAGGATAATATGACTGAGTGGGATATCAGGTCATGGTGCAGGTGGCCTGGTCTCCCAGTCAGGCAGCACTATAAAGTCGCCATGAGTGTCCACTTTCACAAGGGGGTGCCCATCCTGATATGACCTTAGATGTTGTCAGGACGTAAAACTCCAACAACCAACCAACTAATTCGGGTAAAGAAAGCGCTCGCGGTGCCGGTGCATCACTCGGCGTCCCGGCGCACACCCGCGGGCCGACACTCAAACCAAGGTGCGCATGGGCTGAGCTACACCCGCCCGCCCTGGAGGATAATGAGGCTGCAGTGCCTGTCGGCGTTACACCTGGGTTCAGCGCTGTAATTGGAATACACGCCGCGTCCTGCGCCATTGTCATAACTCCTGGCCTCTATCGTCTAAGGCAATCAGCGCAACTCACCCCAACTTTGATTAACTTCCCCAAGGATTATATATAAGACACCTAGATACATATAACTGCACATGTGTGTGCACATTGATAGGATCTACATACATAATTATAACTGCACACGTGTGTGTAAATTGATGATCTACACACATAATTATAACTGCACATGTGTGTGTACATGGATGGGATCTACATACATATAACTGCAAATATGTGTGTCCATTGATGGAAGCTTAAAGTTGCATAGTCCGATGAAATATCAAATTTTCAAAACCAAACCAATTATCTAGATTTGATTTTACATATCTAACTTAGACACTTATTAAGCATTTGTTTCTGCGTACAATGCAATACTGAGTTCATTTAACAGAATCTCTTAGTGCAGAAGTCCAAGGTTTCAGAGTTTTGGCAAGCCTGCCAAAAGTAATTTTCCATGTTTGCACTCAAAACATCTCAAAAGTTTACCATTTAAAATAAAAGTAACTTTGAACTAATGTAATGGAGATACTAATGATCGATCTAATATATTTATCTCAGAAAAAATACAGAAATTCAAAACTATTGGACTATGCACCCTTAACACCAAGAGCAAAGCAGGATATGCAGGTGTCATAGACTATCTGCTCATTGGGTTTAGTCAGTACGAATAGTGGGATCCCTCTCTGCAGTGGGGTCTTTGTTTAGCTTGCAGTACCTATGATACGAGCGGTGGCCTTGTGCGCACACATGTGGCTCAATTCCAATATTGCATATTCACTACAGCCATATCGCATATGCATTTGGTTATTACATGACCAAACATTGCTGCTTGAAGCTGTTCCCAGGTGATCTCCATTACACACGCACGGGAAGCTGTCCAGTATGACCAACCTGACGTTTGACAAGCCAGTTTGCGTCACACGGCATGGGTCACGTGACCTGCCAGTCGACTGGTACACTACGACGTGGCGAAATACCATGTACAATGAGTGTACTCGCCGCATGTATTTAATTGTTTGTGCTACTCACGGGATGTCTACAGGAAAGGGCACTGATTGAATACGGGTATTCCGAGTACTACTGGTCCCTTAAGGAAGGCCTGAGGTTGCAACCAACCCACCACGTCGTAGTGGTTCCCAATCTCCAATGGCAGTCTTTATCTAATGTAGAATAGGTACAGGCACAATTTTATCGCAAAATATATTACTATTATTAGACACAAATATATGCCAATAATCCTACCAAGTTTGGCCACGAGTGGGCATGTGGATATATACAGTGAGTTTAACGCATTGTGTTTCTGTGCTGCCCCACTTGGAGACCAGTCCACCAAGTACCATGACATGATATTCCACTCAGTCGCATTATCGTGATACTGACCCAACCAGTCATTGCCCTATCCGAATAATGCCGAGCGCCTGGCTAGGAAGTGACAAGTATAAATTGTTAAGTCATTGGTTTGACTCGACCAGGTTTTGAAGCTGTGGGTTCGAATCCCACGATCTACCAAAGCGGAAGACGGACGATCAACTCATTCGGCCATCCCGTATAAAATAGAGAATTCTACCAGGGGGCGCAGACCTCGCCTCGTCTAGATACGTGCGTAATGGTGATTCTGCTGACTTGGCAAGTACTGGTGCTCTGTCCTCATTCACGTCACTGAGGATTATCACACAGATCGCTTAATTTCCGACCGCAGCATATTGTCAAGCCCACGGGATATTCTCAGCCTTTTCCGGAATGCCAAGCCATGTGCTGTTTGTTGCACTGTGTCAGTCCATCGTGATATACTTACTAGATACACCTATATCTATGCTGTATAATGACTTATGCGAATATAAAATACGGATAAAATTCCACCATATCTGACAATCCGCTGCACGGGCTGTGGCTTGTCATCTCTGTAGCCGACATTGGCGCCACCACCGCCAAGTTACGACACGATAATTTACTGTACAGCAGTGTATTGTCTCTTTAATCTCTGATTTTGGATATATATTTAAAAAAAGAGATATATATATTATTCACTGGTATGACATTCACTGTAAATAGTGTAATCTCAAATGTCAGTATTTAGTATTGAAGATGGCAATGGTGCTAGACCTAAATTCATTCACTTTGTCCTATAATAATGTGATGTTTAAATATTTATGCGTATATTATTATAAATGTAACTATCTGGTCTGCAATTGGTAATTGCTACCTCTAACCTCCTGAAACCATTCGCTGTTGTGTATTCGTTTATATGTGTCTCCTGGAGGTTGGCGTGCGAGCTGGACGGTTGTATGTCTGCTCCCAAGAAGCTCCCTACTCCCCTCGTTCCCTCCGGGTGGCGCCTTAGCCCCCTACCAAGTACCATCTGCCCATTTCGAAAAATCTCTGCCATGAGCATCTACCTCGGATTCACTTCAGCTAGTGCACGTTCCAGAGTAGCTCAGGCTTCAAACCCCATGTCGAGTAATACATCCTTATCAATATGTATGCAGACGTATGCATGCATGCGCGTGCATCACAAAGTTAGTTTGTTTGCTTTTGACTTCAGACTGGTTCATGACATCGATTTCCCGCCGGCACACACATCTGCACCCCAGGGGGTGAGAGCGTCAGAGGTCAGAGGTCAGACACGCCTGTTTGTCTAAGTGTAGGCGTGCAATTGGAACGCGTATCGCCAGGATTCACACGCCTCAATGATTCACGATTAATTCGCTGATGACAAATTGCGCCATCGACACTCTGGTGCCCAGAGGCCCCGGGCTGGGGAGACCTGGGAGGCTGGGCAATCTGGACACTAAGTGCTCACATTATTCAGCTTGGAGTTAATCATATTAAGGCATGCCACATCTAAGGGTTCATGGCAGGCTGGAACCAGAGCTGGTCACAGTGCGCGTGAACCTTATAACAAGCCGCGCACAATCCCACAAGTCCTGCGTGGTGTTATGTAATCTGATAAGGTGGTCATGTGACCAGTAGCTGAGATAAGGACTGACAATAAGCAATAAGGGATGGGAGAATGAGTTGAATGTCCGTCTCCCGTTTTGGTAGATCGTGGGATTCAAACCCATGGGTTCGAACGGTGGTCGAGTCAAACCGACTTACAAAGTGATGCTAGTCACTTTCTAGCCAGGCGCTCGGCATTATTAGCATAGTGCAAAGACTGGTTGGCTCAGTGTCAGGATAATGTGACTGAGTGGGATATCAGGTAACGGTGCTGGCAGCCTGTTCTCCCAGTGGGGCAGCACTATACAGTCACCATGAATGCGCACTGTCACACAAGTCGGTACCCGTTCTGATATTACCTTAGATGTTGCCAGGATGTAAAACTCCAACAGCCATCCATCATGGCTGGTTGAAACAGCCCGCGCACAACACCAGAAGTAGTGCGTGGTGTGATGTATATCAATTGGCCAGCCATATGACAAGGTACTCATGTGACCAGTTAGTTGTTTGTTGGAGTTTTACATCCTGGCAATATCTAAGGTCATACCAGGACGGATACCGACTTGTGACAGTGCACACTTATGGTGACTTTATGGTATTGTCCCAACGGGAAATCAGGCCACCAGCCACCAGCACCATGACCTGATATCTTACTCAGTCACATTATCCTGACACAGAACTAACCAGTCCTTGCTCTATCCTATTACTGGCGAGCGCCAGGATAAGAAGGAACAACTATCATTACTACCAGCCGAACTCCCGATCTCACGCATGCGACGCCTGCGCTCTACTGATTCGACCACCGCGCCCTGTGATTAAGTGATCATGTGACCAGTAGCTGAGATAAGCACTGACTAATAAGTAATAAAGGCAGTTGGAGCTCAGAGCTCAAAGTGTCCACATGTATATTACACGTGGTTGCGGGCTGGGGAGTGGGATCCTGCCTCAGACTAACTAGTAACAGTGAGCATGGTGAGGGTGCGAGTGCTTGTTGTTACTTTCAATTTCATCATTGAGTCGGCACCTGGATGCCAGCACAATGTATGCCCATGCTGCTCAAGCTATTTCAGACACCAGAACTCATGCAATAGGATCCAATTTTCCACAGCATCTAATACCCAGTTCTGTTATTCCAATATGGGCCTATATAGAGATATATGTACTTTATATCACACATTAATAAATAACAATAAACTACATTTAAAATTAAATGGTGTTTGTATGTAGCTTCCGGAAAATTTCTTTTATCTAATACCCCTGTCACACTACGACGTAACGAGCCAACGTGAGCCTAACGTGATGATTTTTCGTCATTACGTTGCCGTACGTTGGGTCACGTTATGATGACGTCATAATGACGTTAGAGTGACGTCGAGCTACGTCATGTTACGTCGTGTTACGTTGGCGCGCGTCGAGGTTTTGAACCTGTTCAAAACTTTCGACGTATCTCAACGTGAAGCCATTACGTTGGGATGACGTGACAATGACGTTAGGTTGACGTTCCGCGATCGTTATAGCAACGTAAATGACGTTAGAGTCACGTTATGTCACGTCAGACCGACGGCCCGGGTGGGAGCAACGTGTGGGCAGCGTTTTGCACGTTACGGTCATGTTACGGTCACGTTACGGTGGCGTTACGGTCACGTTACGTCCACGTCGCACCCGTTACGGCGACGTTACGCTCACGTTACACTAACGCCCGGTCACGTCGCCAATTACCCCTCCCCCCTAACGTTGTCACGTTACAGCTAAGGTCACGACGTACACCCATGTTACTTTCACGTTACGCTCACGTCCACAATTTGCATATTACGCCGATAACTTCGTAGTGTGACAGGGCCATAAGGCAGTGGTTATTCGTACGGGAACGTATGAATAGCCAGAGCGCTTATTAGTACGGCGGTAATCACGTGACTAGCTTTGACCCAATCATAAGATGAAAGTGTTTACAGCTAACCCTAACCATGAACCTAACCCTTAACCTAAACCTAGACCTAAACCTAACCCTAACCTGCTAACCCTGATTCTAACCTCGGTCGATGGGATTGGGATATGACAGGATATGACGTGATAAAGAAGTACCGTACTAAGAAGTGCTCTGGTTATTGATATCGTCCCGTACGAATAACCAATTCCTGTATTTAACAACGCCTCTAGAGCACATTGATTTTTATCATTGGCTATTGGACATGAAATATATGGTCATTCTGATCTATTTCTTTGGAGGAACCTGCTGCTGCCACATAGGCTACTCTTTCCGATAAGCAGCAAGGGCTCTTTTATATGCATTTTCCCATAGACAGGATAGCACATACCACAGCCTTTTATGAAATAGTTGTGGACCAGTCACTGTAACTACTACATATACCGCTGTAACTAGCACATTTATTGATGCGGTGACATCATTGAAAGTTCCCAGGGAATCTCAAACAGCAGACGGCCGACCGGCGACACTTAAGGCAATGATATGTCGACTGCATTGTCGAAAGAATGACTGTTTTTCGCAGCAGCGTTCGATTGCCGCCTCCACTCACGTGGCGCATGTCAATCAGCTGCAGCCAGGCGTGTGTACCGTATTGCATCGATTAGAAGCCCAGCCATGCATTGATTGCGTCGCTCCAGCAAGGGGGGTGACAAGCCACACAGATACGCTATCCGAGTCGGCCACTATCTTTATTACCATTTAAACAAAAAATTGATTAATTGTTATCGAAATTGATGTACATGAAACTCACTTGGCAGAGTTGAAATGTACGACGCGGCCTACTTAGGCTGATCAAGTTAGACATGACCGGACCGGGCTGAGTGTAGTAGGTTTGACGACCTAGCAACGTACTAGGTCATGGCACAACAGGTACCCACTTCTGCTAGAGTAGCTATGGTGGCTTTATAGGGATGCTCCACTAGTAATTAATACACCACCACAACACTATGTCATAGTATATATGGTATGCGGCCAGCTTACGATGACACCGGGTGCGGTGTCCGAATCGGTAGAGCACGGTCCTCGCGTGCCGGAGATCAGCAGTTTGGTTCCCGGCCGAATCAGACCGATGACTTATAAAATTGATACTTGTCACTTCCTAGCCTGGTGCTCAGCATTAATAGGATAGGGCAAGGACTGGTTAGTTCAGTGTCAGGATAATGTGACTGAGTGGGATATCAGATCACGGTGCCAGTGGCCTGATTTCCCAGTGTAGGCAGCACTACAAAGCCACCATGAGTGTGCTCTGTCACAAGTCGGTAGGCTACCCATCCTGATATGACTTTAGATGTTGCCAGGATGTAAACATCCAATAACCAACCTTTGGATGACATTTGAAGAAGCTCCGATTCAAAGGAGGCTAATATTTCTGGAACCAGTTTATTCCAAAGGGTTCGATGTTCGATGGAAGGCGTTACTTTACGGCCTTCGTTGCTACTTCCGAGAAGTGCTTACTTCTGAGGAGTCAGTTCGGGCGGGATCCTGTTCCGCGCGCTCATAATGGCCAATAAACACAAGCTATATTGCCCAGTCTTTTACAGCCAAGAGATACAATGTAAAAAGTTGCATTCCCCTCCACATACCCATGTAGGGTTCACACCGGGTGCACACCCACAAGCCCTACTGCTGTCACATTGATACTATCCGCTACACTACACTGGTCCTCGCTCCCACATACAGTTTGCAGTGCTACAACTACGCGGTTTGGTTTTAGTGGCTACACACATCTCGTGTTGCAGCCTCGCATCAAGCGCCCAGCGTGAGTCCCACAAATTTGACACAGTCAGCTATGGCTTTGTCAGTGTTGCCAACCTGGAGGTACTGATACTCCTTGGGGTTTTGCATTGCGGGTGTGGATCCCAAGTGGTGGCAGTTATGAGCTGGCTAGGAGTATCCGGGGGCATGCCCCATAGAGATCTTTGTAATGGCTTTGACATGGGCTCTTTGAGGGGAATTCAAAGGGGGTATTTTGATGCTGGTGCCTTTGCTTGAAATTGCTGGGATTTTGTGGTCGATCCATGACTCGTGAGGTGACTGATCAGAATCTTCAATTTCCGAAACACTCTAGGAAATTTCGTCGGTTGGTTATTGCAGTTTAACGTCGTGGCAACATCTAAGGTCATATGAGATGAGAATGTGTACCGACTTGTGACAGTGTGGACTTATGCCAACTTTATAGTGCTGCCCCACTGGGAAATCAGGCCACCGGCACCATGACCCAATGTTCCACTCAGTCACATTATCCAGACACTCAGCCAACCAGTCTGTTCCCTATCCTATTAATGGCAAGCACCAGGTTTGTAAGTGACAAGTATCAATTTTAAAGTCATTGGTCTGACTCGACTGGGAACAGAACTCCAGAGCTTCCTGCACGCGAGACCGGCGGCCGGTCCGGAAATTTCGTGAGAGATGACCCTGTTGCGTATCACAAGTTGAATCCATTATTCAATACCAAAACAACGCTGTTCACTTGTAGCAATGTGTAATGTGAGACCGCCTTGGCCTTAGATGGTAGTTGACCTTCACCCCCACCATACAACCCCCTTACCCCTTACCTGGCCTCTGCCTGCCCCTCGCCACCACCCTGCAGGCTTCATGACCTGTCTGACTCAGGAGTCAATTCCTATGTAATTACTTGATTACCTGACCTACTGAGGAGTCATGTAATTGCTTGATGACTTGATTACATTACATGGATTGTTCTGGAGTAATACACCTTTCACCTCCAACCCTCCACCCCCACACCCCACGCCCTCTACTTCACACCCTCCACCCCACACCCTCACCCCACACACCCCACACCTTGTACCTCACACCCTCCACCCCACATCTCCCACCCTC